>JARLTB010000131.1:2995000-3355000 GCA_030141615.1 Unio pictorum | reverse complement strand
GTGAGCAGAAGCAGCATTTTTAATGCTTTATATATTAAGTAAATTACGATAATGTTGTTTACTAATTGAGTGGATCAACTCGATTAAACTGAGGGAATGGATATATGGCAATTAGGTCATGTGTTTTCAGCATCTTCTGTTTTTCATTTCGCTTTGTTATTCACCCTGCTTTATTAGTCTTATTGTAATAAACATTTCGCTCTGATATAAAAATCATCGTCCATTTCAGACTTGCGAAACATATACACTAAATTCAATCAGCTTGCAAGTAAGAAAATTTTCATTTTCGTGTAAAGTCCAAAAATTCATGTAATATTATTGTAAAATATTATAAATAAATTTAAATTTTGATATTCAAAAAAGTTATGTTTTTGATGACTTTGCTTTAAATGTCATGGGTATAATGAAATTAAATATAATTTTTTTTAACAATATTTTTGTTAATCCATTAGTATGGGGAATTTTTTTAACGAAAATATGTATATATATATATATATATATATATATATATATATATATATATATATATATATATATATATATATATATATATATATATATATATATATGTATATATATATATTTATACCAACGTGATACTTTCACAGAATATTAGTGAATAATTACAGACAATACGGACAATAAATTACTTCCTTTGCTAATGAATAAACCTGCAATGTACTTGGAACATTTTTATCGCCCTAACGTTTTTTGTTAATAAATGTGTTACGTTTTAATTTCGTTCAGAGTAGTAAACAAAAAATTTCTCAATATTTTACCAAGGAGTATGACTCGAAATGTCAATGCGAAATAGTGAAGACGGCGATAATGCTGGTGATCCATCAACCGGCACAATGCCTGTGAGAATCGGAGACTTTCTGATAATACCGTATACATGTACATGCATTACTACGTTCAGGTATTCGGTGTAAATATTACATTATAGAATTTTGCAAATAATTATAATTTCTAACAATTTTGTGAAACGTATTTCTTTTTAATATTCATATATGCAAGGTGAAACAGTGGTATGTGTACTTAGCTATAAATAATTGTATTCCCGTGTTAACATACATTATCATTGTCTAGTGATAGCAGCCTTTCGTGACAGGCACCTTGACCTTTTTTTTTTTTTTTGTTAGTAGCTAACAAGTGTTCGGAGTTTAACAAATGAAAAAGATCACTGCTACCGAAATTTAAATTTCATGGAAAGACTAATTCATTCTTTCAATCATCGAAATAATGAATTTATTACATTAGCTCCAATGGGTTGCGTATACTTGATGCCATACAGTTTTTGTCATTGGATTGTTTGTCGTTTTGTTGTATATTTTTGAAAAATCTTTTCGGTTTTTCTTTTTCATTCTATGATGTTGGCTATAATTAATGTGTCTGCTGTGTCCTTTTAAGGCTAATGCATAATTGTATCATTGACATCATCCTGGGTATTAACCAATCAGACCTCATTATTCGTTTATTCCACTAGATGACTCGATCTCCATTAGAGGCCGACCGAAAGTAAATTTCTGGTTTCGGGCGAAAACGAAACCAGACCGAAAGTTATAAATTGACTTCGGCCGAAACCGAAGCCGAAACCGAAAGTTTAACTACACCTTCGGCCGAAACCGAAACCGAAAGATAAACCGAAGTTGCGGAACACAAGATTTATTAAATAGGCCTGGGTCATGATGCAATGCTACACTAATTAAAACGAATCTAGAAGTAATCATTCAGAGCCTGCTGTAAATGTCAAATTGCCTAGCCGAAAGACCGACCGACAAGCAGAGTAATAGACGCAGCACTAGCGTTGAATTCTGAAAGTTAAAATAAATCTTCGGCTGATGACCGAAAGTCAATATCAGGTTCGGCCGAAACCGAAAGAAAACCGAAAGCTAACTTTTTAGCTTATGCCGAAAAAGAAACTATGCCGAAAGAGGCCATTTGCCTACTTCGGCGCAGAAATCGAAACCGAATTTCGGTCGGTCTCTAATCTCCATTGGTCCTTGAAACTTTAAATTTGGTGGTACATGTATATAGTTTCATTAAAGTTCAAGGTTTTTTTTTCTCCAAAACACGTGTCACATAAAGCATAACATAATCCATTGCCCATAATATTCTAAATTATATTGCAAGTTAAATGTAACTTAGTAAGGTTAAGAGTTCGGACTGGGGAATACGTGATGGTGTATAGGATCAAAATCATATACCACGAACACAGTTCTGACCCGTCATTTTAAAGTTATAGATACAAAAGACAGGCAAGAAAATAAATACATAAATGTATCTTGTAATGCTACATTTCTTAAAAGGTCCTCTCTCTCTCTCTCTCTCTCTCTCTCTCTCTCTCTCTCTCTCTCTCTCACACACACACACACACACACACACACACACACACACCTTAGACGCGTTGTTCTTTTCATGCCATAACAAAATGAGAAATGAGAAGTGAATGTATTTGCGTTTGGAGATGAATTTATATCTATATGGAATTTATTGTCTTGTTTTAATTTTTCTCGTGTTATTTTTTCCATTTATTTCCGTAAGTTTATTAAAATTACTATTGTTCATCAAGAAATAATTTCAGATGTCGTTGCTTTCTACTGTCTACTGTCTGCACCAATTATCTAATCTCCTGTATACACCAAATTTAATTTTCCTTTTATCTAATCATTTGTACACACCAAAGGTATTATCTGTCAGAGATACTATGAAAAATTACGAAACCAAAATATTTACCAAACACCTATCTTTAACTAATGTCCCGATGTAAACTTGCATTTAGAAGCTTACATAGATCAGTTGTTTTTAACAGATGGACATGTCAACCCTTAGTTAATTTTGTTGTCAAGAATTCAATAATAATGCGTATATCTAATCATCCTTTAGAAAGCGTACTCGGTTGATGCATCGCTCGATATGGCACACGTCTCCTATAAAGGTGTGTGTGTGTGTGTGTGTGTGTGTGTGACAAAAACTTAGGTATGGTCATGGTCGTATATGCAGTTTTACTCGCGACAGCACTGCATATATTGTAGTATTCCACCAGAAAATTACATATTTAAACTTTAGTTTCTATTCCACAATTGTAAACTATTTATCTTCTCGGTGCCCATTTTTATCGTCTCTTGTTTCATTGTGTCGAGAAACTTGATTTAACTTCTTATGACATGCAACAAATTATTACCATGGCACAGTAAAGGATTGGAAAGATTTTGTTTCTACTTAACATTTCTTCTCCCCCATCCCTAATATTTTAAGGATCAAGAGATCAAAGTTAAGATTTGTGTTTTGACTATCATCAACTCTGGCAAGGATGAAGATGGAGGAAAAGAATTAATTCAACAACCACTTCTTTTTGTTGACATTTCTCACGAGTTGGTATCGATTAGATGATACGGCACGAGACTTTCGCGAAACATATTACTCAAGTTTGACAATCAACATTTCTGTCATATGTGTGTGCGCGATAAACTTAAAGTTTACCGGATATTTTATTGTAGCGTTATAAATATCAGCGGTACCTCTTTTCATAAATAGCATCATTAGGTATAGTCCTCTTTAACGTATTTAAAAGAAATCTTCTAAGTTTTAAAAAATCCTTGCTTTTGTATGGTGAGGTAACTAAGTATTTGTGTGCAGATGGAGAAGTCGTCTGCAAAGTTATAAATATTGCTCCGCCTTTATTAATTTGTGCACTTGACGACAAAATGTTAACCATGTGTTGACCAATCTGGCGGTCATGATCTTGAACTTAAGCGCATGACCTTGAATTGGAAGAGACCTTTTCAGTGTGGATAGGACTGTCAGATCTCTGTCACTGAATGGAAGAAACCTTTAGGTGTGGATAGGGCTGTCAGATCTCAGTCGCTGAATGAAAGAGACTTTCTGGTGTAGATAGGACTGTCAGATATCTGTCACTGAATGAAAGAGACTTTCTGGTGTAGATAGGGCTGTCAGATATCTGTCACTGAATGTAAGAGACTTTCTGGTGTAGATAGGGCTGTCAGATATCTGTCACTGAATGAAAGAGACTTTCTTTTGTAGATAAGGCTGTCAGATATCTGTCACTGAATGAAAGAGACTTTCTGGTGTAGATAGGGCTGTTAGATATCTGTCACTGAATTGAAGAGACCTTAGGTGTGGATAGGACTGCCAAATCTCACACAAATATTCTAATTCGCATCATCGTTGCAAAAGTCTTCGAGGAAGACAAGTAGAGACGTTTTTGAACTGTGTTTCGAAGGACGTTGTAAATTATACATCTTTATCAGGTGATTTTGCAAGTAGGACTAAACCTTGCAAAAATGATGTTCTGCCTCCGAGTTTATCTAAAATATTCGGTGTTTTTTTTTAATCTTATCATTATAAATATGAAGACGATAAAATACTTAAAAAATAAACTCAATTCAGAAACCAATTAATTCAATTTCATTTATTTAGTAAAAAAAAAGATGTAAAATGCAAAAAATAACAAATAAACAAACAATACTTTCAGTTTTTTAGATAATATCGTTTCGGAATGATCGAAGCCGTATCTACCTTTGTTAAACGTGAATTGAAAATTCCATACTACTTTCGCCTATTGAGTTTAACACTTTTTCAACTGAAATATAGCGATTTGCATAGGTCTTAGATGCAGTTTATTTAAATTACTCGATATAGACTGTGTTGTTTACGTGTGCTTTCGTGCAGTGCTTTGCATTTGTACGGTTGATCCTAATTGTTTAGAAGATGCGTACGCCATATATACATTGAAAAGGCAAATGCATTTATCTTTTGTCAGCCTTTAGGAAAATCTGAAGTATAGCCTCTATCGATAGCATTATGAAGTCGGGTTCTGTCTTGAATATTTTTAGCATGACAGATTTTCATACGACAGAAAGAGACCACGACTTTTAAATTTATTCTTTTGTTATTTTGCTAGGCGTAAAACGCGTCTCTGTTGATGGAAATGCGCTCATAATATGATGACATTTAACTCTTCTAATATTTATTTTTTTTTTAAAAAAGAAAAGAAAAATGTTTGAGTGATTTATTACTTTAATCTAACAAGTGCCCTCGTATATACCGAGATACGAGGATTATCTTTCTAATTTGAAATATCCGTATAATTATGTTACAGACAAGTTTATTTGGAGAAAATGTTTAACAAAAATAGAACGGACTCGGAAATAAAACTACGTTTATCTTTTGTTTTTAAAATTTGACCAGATAAATGATTTAGAGAAAGAATGTTATTATATTATCGTGTTATCTTAGTTTTACATTTTTCAATGATAATAATTGATCAAGAATCTCAACACAAAAGCTTTATCTTCGGTCGGGAAGCAACGTGTCAAACACGGTTTAAACTGCAATCAAGTCGAACTGTAGGTGCTTCATGTACATATGAGAAAACGGCTCTCTTAGTAACCTTATCTTCAACGTGACTTCAGCGAGGATTGCAAACAATAACATTGGAAGTAATGGATTGTTATGGAATTATTAAATAAAGCAAAGCCAGTCATAAACTAAATCAATTTTCTGGTCTGTTTCTACGATACGAGATATCGTTGACACTGTATAAATCAGTCGCAAAATAGACAATTCTCTTAAATAAAATTTATCTCCCATTGTCTGCTATGTTTAGAGCATTCGGAGAATCTGAAAGCATAATTAATGTCATATAAAGTTTCGAACCGTAAGATACATACGTGTCCAATCTGTGTATGTGTGAGCATCATAGTTAGTGAGTTAAACTACAATTATCCCTAATACAAATGTATGAATTTTAATTAAATTAAGAAAGAGCTACCGAAGATTGCATGCCAGAATGAATATCACCTAAGTATGAAAAACAGAACATCGAGTATATGGTACGTAATTGCAACACGTCTCGCACATTTCACCAAAGGAGGTAAATGGAACATAGATCAAAGACTGCAAAAGTATACAAAATACAAGAGGATGCTTACTTACATTGTTGGTTTAGTTTACTTTCAAAGATAAGATCGTGTACTTTAGTTTGGTAAATTAATTTACATACGATAAATTATTGTATCTTCTATTATCTCCGTGTACTTAAATATTCGTCTTACACCACAGGTAATTTAACATTTCAAATTGAACAGTAATTTAGAAAATAGCATTTATTCCAGCAAGAGTGTTCCTTCCTGAACTAATAAATGATCAATGACTAATATCCATGATCTTTTTTCCATTTTAATAGTAAATATCGACACAACTCAATCGTTTGGAGTACCCGACTATTGAGAAAATGATTGGAAACGGCGAGGATAATTGACCCGCCCCTGTTTACCATCAATTACCATAGATGAATATTGAAAAGTTTAAAACGCAGTAAAAGAAACTGGGCAATAAATCCAGTAATTCCTTTCTGAACACTATTATGCTCACGCGTAGTTTGACGTTTGACAAAAGTGCACTACCTCCCATCGAGCCAGTTAAGAGAACAGTTGATCAAAAAGTATGGCGATATTTTAAAATGAATAATTTTCAGTTCTCGGCCTGTTTAAAATATACGATACTCATATTAGCAGTTGTAAAACATATTTCCAGTATGAGAAAATTAATAGCAAAAAGATTCATTTATTATCTCCGCATTACACGGCGGTCGCTTGAGAGTGGGAAGAAAAATGATGGCCAACTTCTTTAAATGCCCTGTTTAAGAAATAATTGTGTAAATTAGCAGACGGAGTAATCTTCATATTTGTCGAGAAGTAATTCTAGCTCCTGAATGTAATTCACGTGCAGAACAGTCAAAGGAGTTATTTTTCCTTGATTTCTAGTCGAATCATGAAAACAATTTTGTGACATTTTTAACTGAAATAAATATCGCTATTTTTCCTTGACTTCTAGTTAGGTAAATCGAAACCAGAATGTGACTATTCTAGTTGAAAGAAACACGGAAAAGTGCTAGCATAAAGTTTGTATCCACTTTGGGAAATAGCAAATGACAAATTATGGTGACAATCTAATCGCTTGACTGGTACCTAGTCCATTCTCAACCTAATACTCAGCAGAGAGTTCGTCAATAGTGCCAGTTGAAACCCTTTCAGTGACGCTACTTTCATTAGACATCTTGTTCTTGTCCACCAGTCATCGATTAATTCAACTGTAATATGATATAACATGAACCAAAGACTCTTCCTTTGTTTCCGATTGACATACTGAAATCAAATGAAAATGATTTCCTTATTACAACTGCAAGTCTTTGATGCAAATAAAGTTCATATTTGTTGCTTCGATCACCTCTGACATCTTTTTATCATCTGATGATTTGACCTATTTCCAAAAATAAATTATATTACATGGGTAAAGAAATCTTTCTAAACCAATAATTTTCTTCTTACGTACCAGAAACAAATAATAACTTTCTATCTTAGTGATTGTTTTGCACTAAACAATCGCCACATCTATAAAAAAAAAAAAAAAAAAAAAACAACAACAACAACATATATTGCTTGCTTACACTACTGTATATAACGTTTCTTGTTGGTTTTGTTTGTTTTGTTTTTATTGTCTTTTTTGCTTAAAAAAGAGATCAGCGTAGATAATTATTAAGAGTCATCAGTTCTTGAAACAGCCTCTATCAGTGTTGATAGAAAACGTCTCCACTTTTAGTGATAATCGGCATAAGTGACTGACAGAAACCATCTTCACTTCTAACGCAAAAGTCATTGTGTGTACTGATAGAAAATGTCTTCACTTCGAGAGACAAAGGTTTGTATGGATGCTGACAAAAATCATCTTCACTTCTAACACTGAAAAGTCATTGTTAGTACTGACATAAAATGTATTTACTTCGAGAGACAAAGACCTCTAAGGATGCTGACTTCATCTTCACTTCTAGCGCAAAAGTCACTGTGATCTTGGATGAGTTGAATGAATCCCTACATAAAAAAGAGCGTAAGTTCTGAAAAGTATATTTACGCCCATGAAAGTTATATTTAATTTAGTTTTTCATTGATTCTCAGAAACACGTCAGTAAAATTTAGGAATTTGTTAGAATTTCATGTGACCGCTCCGGTGGACTAGTGAATAGAACTTCCGCATCGGATTCGGGTGGTAGTGGGTTCGATCCCCGGCTGAATCATATCAAAGACTTACAAAAATGGTACTAACAGCTGCCTCGCTTGGCGCTCAGCATTAAGAGGTTAGTGTTAGGACTTTTCGGCCTGGTGTCAGGATAATGTGACTGGTTGAGACATCATGATACATGTCTGCGGCATGATGCCCCAAGTGGTAGACATAACTATAAACTGCCACATTGCGGACATCGTAGCGATATGACTGAACTATTATTAAAGCTACGTTAAAAATCAAAATCACACACACACATACACATACACACACACACACACACACACACACACACACACATATATATATATATATATATATATATATATATATATATATATATATATATATATATATATATATATATACACACACACACACACACACACACACACACACACACACCGAATTTTATGCATTCTCATAAACATGACCGTACAATTTAGGAATCAATTAGAATTTTATGCATTCTCATAAACATGTTTTGTAGAATCTGATACTGTTGAAGTAAAGTAATTTGGGTGCATCACTATACAACAGAGTTGCTGTTCTTGTCTTAATTGTTTTTTCTTCAGGTTTGCTTTCGGATTTTGTTTCCAAGTATCACTGCATTGATTACGCCCCTTGCATGTTTCCATCTGTTTTGTACATTTTTTAATGAGTTTTAAGTTCAGACGCATCAAGACTATCTCAATTTTGTTAGGGACTAATTTGAACAAAATATTAAAAATCAGAATAGGCTTAGCTGCATACAACATAAATTATCAACAAAGGTCATATTGCATTTTATGAAATATCTGCATTTGAATGCAATGACTGGAACTGCTAATGCAAATGACCTTTCCGGAAAGGCTGAATCATACCGGCTTGTTTTAACATCCTCACCAACATACAAGAGGCTGAAATCAATAACAAAAACTGTTTTCTGTTTAGACTTCAACGTTGCTTTCCATTAATTGCAAGTAACATTCTACGCCGGTTAGCAAATCTGTAGGAAAATAGAGATAAAATATGAATTATTTTCTTAGTCCGCAAAGAGTAACGATACTTTTTTTTTTTTTATACAAAATTGCTCTTTGTCATTGCTCTGGACATCAGCCAACGTCAAACATAATATAACCATATCAGGAGCATCGTGTCGTGGCTAAAATGCAAACTTGATAGAAGTTAGAAATAAAGGATCATAAATCGCCATTACCCTTGATACTCTGTAGTGGTAGTGAAAGGTGCTATGTCAACAGTCGAAACACTCAAGCACGTGCTAGTGCCCAATTTATTTCAAAATTATTTACCAAGGAATTCGCAAGAGTCAACAATGGCACCCTTGCAGAAACGAATCTCGGCATAACTCGCATATTATGAACAATTTTATCTGACCATACACCCCTGATAGTTGTCAGTAAAATTTGGCATGAAGTAGCTGTAACCCTTCAAGGTAACCCGCTGGTATGGAAGTGTTTTAACAGCTGCATAGTCAAGATCCTCACCCAATCCAATCAAAGTCATCAATATAGTCCTCATTATCTCACGCCGTATATACTAACTTATTACTGGGGACCAACTGCAAAGGTATGGACCTTGATCTGCCATCGCATAAAGCTCTGGTAGATCAGGGTCTATATTACTTGTTCTGAAATTGCTCTTAACAAACTGCATGGTCCGATATCTGCCAGATAGTATTAGTGCATGGTCCGATATCTGCCAGATAGAATTAGTGCATGGTCCGATATCTGCCAGATAGTATTAGTGCATGGTCCGATATCTGCCAGATAGTATTAGTGCATGGTCCGATATCTGCCAGATAGTATTAGTGCATGGTCCAATATCTGAAAGATAGTATTAGTGCATGGTCCAATATCTGCCAGATAGTATTAGTGCATGGTCCAATATCTGCCAGATAGTATTAGTGCATGGTCCGATATCTGCCAGATGGTATTAGTGCATGGTCCGATATCTGCCATATAGCATTAGTGCATGGTCCGATATTTGCCAGATAGTATTAGTGCATGGTCCGATATTTGCCAGATAGTAATAGTGCATGGTCCGATATCTGCCAGATAGTATTAGTGCATGGTCCGATATCTGCCAGATAGTATTAGACAGCAGATCTCGGTCTATAAAGTTTGCAGTTGGCTCCGATTCATAATCTAGTATATACGGTATCCATATATGGTACGACCTAATAAACAATTAAACATTTTGCACTGCTTACCGTCGTCGAGGGGTTTGAAAACAGCATAGGTGTATGACTAAATTACGCAGTATTTAATCCTTTTCTTTGGGATTCCTAATATCATTTCTCACCAAGTAGAATTGTCATGTGTGAGGAGCATCTTTAATTTACATGATTATCTCCATTCTTTCAAATGATCTATTTCTTAAAAGTGAAACAAGAAAGTGTAAAGATGCGACATGAATCCTTGTCGGGGGAGAAGTAAGAGAGAAAAAAATATTTCTATCATTTTCTTTATAACACCGGAGAGACCAGAGGATGCACTACTTTTTTTTTAAAGTTATACTCCTCTTTAAGAGCAAATATAAATGCCTAAATAGGAAAATAAAATATTGTTTTCTTTGTTCCTTATGTCGTATAACTTCATTTATAACACATGCACAACCCACTGTACTGTATAAGATGTAATTAATTAATTAATTATATTGTCCCTTGATATTACCCTCATAAACTAATTTTTGTTGTTGTTGCTTTTACTCCTTTTTTAAACGTAAAATCTTTAGATCTTACTACTATCTTAATTCAGGCGGACAAGTTTTCAAATGGCTATAGCATTACAACTTGTATGGCATGTTTTAGGGGGTTTTCTTGCTGTTGTTTTTTTTTTTTTTGTTTTGTTTTTGTTTTAAATATTATATCACTGATCTTTTGAATACAATATGCAACTAACATCCGTCGTACAAATGCGACATTCTTCGAAAATGTTCTTGCAAGTCACATTATTTATTATTCCTGAAATTCCTTACACTTCGAAAGGAAACGAGACACGATGTGTTATGTTTCCTCCACAATTTACACTTGTGTATTGAAACAAATAAAGGAAATGAATGCAATTTTGTCAGCAATGTCATAAACCATCTGATAAAATTTAGAATCCAGTCCACTACACTGTTTTGTGGCGATTTCTAGTGTGCTGAATTTCTTTATTTTTGTTGTTGCTGTATGTGTGTGTGTGTGTGTGTGTGTGTGTGTGTGTGTGTGTGCGCGCGCTTTGGTTGGTGTTCATAGAGGAAGTTTCTTCAATCTGCCTATTCTTATATCAAGGCGTGCGTGCGAGAAAGAAGGGTAGTGGTATTGACTTTGCACATTAAATTTGAGACATTCATTTGTTCATTATGTCTGTTATTTTATCCCATTTTTAGAGTGTCATTCTAGCTATTTGTTGCTATCCAGATTTCCACTACTGTACAATGTTATCCAGTTGATGGGATAAATCTTGATGCCTCCTTTCGATTGGATTTGACAGTTTTGTGGCTCGACGCCTTTTTGTACTTTTTAGGTTCTACACCGTCGCAAATTCAATCACAGTGCGGCTCTACCTAGAATAGATCACCCTTAGAAGTGCGACAATGGGGATGAATTGGATCTGGCGTCCAAAAGTTCATGTATCCTTTTAGAAATGTAATTATCTTCTCGTCGTTTTTTTAAGTATAAAAAAAACGTAAGCATTTACAGAACTATACATGTCTTTACAAATACATAACAAACGTACAATTTGCAAATGTACATGGATGTACAAACTTTGAATTCACAACTACCCCACACAGTACTCCAACATTATTATATCGAGTTCGTGTTGCGAAAAAAAAAAGAGAAAAGAACTTATTGTCTTTCCCCTAAATTGAGACGACTGTGATTTTGCAGTACAAAGATTCATCAGTATGCAATAAAGAAAACCATTTCATTCAAGCAAAGAAAACAAAAAATATAAATATTACCCGAAACAATCAAGAAAATGCTTCCTAACATTTGTAGTCCTAAAATCTTCAATATCGCGGGACTAGGCCATCTCCTGTCCAGCGTGTAGGTCTATTATTACAGCAATGCCAAGTAAGCAACAAACAACAAAAAGTGTAGATAATGTTTATAACAAGGAAACACACACACACACACACACACACACACACACACACACACACACACATGTGGAGATACGTATATAGCTCCTATTATGCAAAGGGTACGTATAATGACTAGTTGACGATAGAAGAAATATTGGATTTAAGGATTTACGCTGGGTTTATGGACACAACCCCTTTTATATTTCTGTAATTTTAACACAACCATTTATCACTCGAGACCAATGACAGTGCGTTCAGCTATTATACTGCATTTGCAATAGGAAAGAGAGATGCCGGACTGCTGAGAGGTTATTGCACTATTCAACAGGCAAAGCCTTTGGTCAAACCACATGACGACCTGCATCTTCACCCGACAGAAGGTAACGGACAAAAGAAACCAAGCTAATAATGCTTAATTGATTCACAAACACCATAACTAACAACAATTTGGGCCCCGCTTCTGATGGCCATGTTTGGACCGCCAGCAAATTGACCGATCTACGGGTGGACTCATATAGTTTTGAACCTCACTATTTCCATAAATCCGCTGGACTATGCGTATTATTATAGCTGTATTTATCCATTCTGACACGCCTTTCAAAATCCGGCAAATGCTATCTGCAATTTATGCCACTTCGCAGCACACCCCTGCTGCGCGGGATAAAAGGATGTCTCTATTAGGTAAAACTCAATTTTCACTTCTGGTAAACGCGACCTGAGGGGTTGAATAGTCTGGAGATAAAATTATACACCAGTCTAATCTTTGGACCGTAACAACTGCATTTTTTTTCTCAATAAGTGTCATAATAAATCTGACTCGCCTAAATACACTAGCATTTCTTCAAATGGCTCGGAGCTAAAAGTAGAAGCGATATGTAATTTAATTGAATTGCTTTCAAAATGATATGAGAATAAACATGAGTCACGAATAGTGAATAACTGAAATATCAATGAGGAAAGTAGATGACACAACCGTATAACATGATATCCCGCATACTAAGAAAATGAAAAAAGTTTTAAAAAATTCCTTCAGAAGATAAAAATAAATGTATTTTTTCTAGTTTTAAAATAGCTTCTTGATGAAAAAAAAATTTATTTCTAATTCGGCTATCGCATTCCTTTAATAAATTACATTGGCAACGAATTCATCTCCCTCCTCTCTCTCTCTCTCTCTCTCTCTCTCTCTCTCTCTCTCTCTCTCTCTCTCTCTCATCAATGGGTCATCAGTGGGCAATATTTGATATAAAACATACATTTCTTGACGTTATTTTATGGCAGTGAGTTACAGCATTCGAGAATTGTACAGATACTAAATTTATGTTGGTATTACCAGCAATTATAGTCATAGTTACTTTAGTATCTGTAGCAGTAGTATTAGTAGCTATAGTATAGTCTGTTCCATTCATCTTATAAAACCGATTTTCCTTTCATTTCTGCAAATTTAAGACAGGTTTTTAACTAAAGCTCAAATATGAGTTAACAATTACATAACAAATTAGTAATCGCTTCACGTATGAGTTACTTATCTTTATTCATTCTCATCTAAATTCGCCAATATATCCTGTTAATTTGCAAATTCACCAACCCCAACCCCCCAACCCCCCACCCCCACACACAGACAAAATACACACACGCACACACACACACACACACACACGGTCTGGGTTAAACACTGTTGAACAAACGTTAGTGCGGAGAAGGCTGGAATGAAATGACTAAATAATTAACAAGAAGCCGATTTCTATCAGTTTTATACTGTAGAGAATTATATTTCTTGTGTACTTTGTATCAAGTTTTCTTTCTAATATTTAGGCCTTTTCCATTTCAAAGCTTCTCAATTGTTATTAATTCAATACTTGATTGTAAAAGATATTATATGCAAGAGCGAAACTTTGTGTCACATACAGACAAACTGGAATAATTGATAATTGACTAAAACAAATCAACAAAACATTAAAATGTGTACCCTTAAAACTGTTGGTGAAATTTAATATAGACACATAATTGCATAAATAATACAGAATTAATACTTTCTACATTTCCAGGAATCTGATTCAACTTCAACCGCCAAACCAAAGGACTGCCAAAATATTAAAACAAAATTTTTATTAACTGTTACATCTGACTCATAATAGGTATTCCGTGGTTGTAAATAGGCAGAATTTCTAGATTATAGTCATCTTCGCACACTCCTTCTTTCATTACTTTTGTATGAAGCCTGCAAGCGGATTTAAGTGAGTCCATTTCTCCAAATGGACTCACTACTTCTATGTAACGTCTGCAAATTCACTGAATACTTTTATGTCGAGTCTGCAAACTCACTGAATACTTTTATGTCGAGTCTGCAAATTCACTCAATACTTTTATGTCGAGTCTGCAAATTCACTCAATACTTTTATGTCGAGTCTGTAAATGGACTCAATACTTTATGTAAAGTCTGTCCTGCAAATACATGTAGAAACGAAAGATAAACACGCATTTTGGAAAAGACCAATATAACTATATATAAATATTTGTTTAAAAGTGTACATAACGCGTTACTAACTGAATGAAGTTACATCATATTAAACGCGACATTGTAATGACAAAACTGTTAGAGGACAAGAGTGTCGTATAAATGAAGATGAATGTTTCGATCTTCAAAATCATTAAGTTCCCTGAAATGCACGCTGTTGCTTAGGAACACTCGATAAATGTAAAGACATGGACTAGATCCTAAAACGTTCAGACTCAATCGTCTGGATCTAAGGCGTTCAGGCACAATCGTCTGGATCTAAAGAATTGAGTTTCAGTCGTCTGGAGCTAAGGCGTTCAGACTCACTCGTCTGGATCTAAGGCGTTCAGACATAATCGTCTGGATCTAAGGCGTTCAGGCACAATCGTCTGGATCCAAAGCATTGCGTTTCAATCGTCTTGAACTAAGACCTTTGGGCATACTCGTCTGGATCTAAGGCGTTCAGGCACAATCGTCTGGATCTAAAGCATTGAGTTTCAATCGCCTGGAACTAAGGCATTCACACTCAATCGTCTGGATCTAAGGCGTTCAGACTCAATTGTCTGGATCTAAGGTGTTCAGACTCAAACCATTATTATATTTCTGACGTTATCACCAGTTATTTCTAATTGTTTTGGTTTGAAATGAAAAACATTATTTCATTTGTGTTGATAATTTAGATCTGACAAGCATGATAAGATTGTTTAGGAACATAAAGATATGTTCTTTACGACATTTGTGAAAATATAAATGATATGGATAAACTATAGATAGCATTTGTGAAAATATACATGATAATGATGTGTTATTGACAGCATTTGTGACTGATTATTGCCCATGGGTGTCGATGAGGACACTTCACTGTCATCAATTTTACGGAAATGACTGATAAGTCCAATCCGGGTCCGGAAGAGTATGTTGAAGTGAGGACTTCGGTGTACAAGGTGCTTACTGTGAGTTGCGGAACTGCTGTTCCTGGATTACGTTTTCCGCCAGTCTTTTCTGCTCAAAAGCTGCCGCACCGGCATTAACTTGACTGCACCAAGCAGATCGATCAGCTAATTACATTCTACCAGCTGTCAGGGTCAATGCCTACGTTCTTCAGCTAGGCATTGAGGATGTCCTTGTACTATTTTTTTTTACTACCGTGAGATCTCTTTCCTTGCTGTAGCTCTCCATCGAAGACCTTCGGAGTTGTGCAATGCAAGGCATGGTGTGGATACATGTAATGCCTGCCGGGGTGAGTTCCTATGTGTTCGGTACCTTGTCCTGGCATCCGAGTTTCATTAGATTTCTCAGGGAGCTCATATGGAAGTATTTCAGTTTTTAATATGGCGGCTAAACACAGTCCAGGTCTCGCAAGCATAGAGGAGGGTGTGGAAAACAACCGCTGCATTAACTTTGAGTTTGGTGGCAAACTTGATGCCTCTCCTACCCCAGGCATTTGAGCAGAGTCTGCGAAATGCTACGATGGCTTTGGCAATCCTGGTGTTGACTTCGTCGTCTATGGAGATTGCGAGTGAGAGGCTGCTGCCGAGGTATGTGAAGCCATTGACATGATTTATGAGAATATGAATGATTTGGATATGATACTGGTAGCATTTGTGACAACATGAATAATAGTATAATGGAGCTTACACTGTCATGATCTCTTTATATCTTAATCCGTAACTCTGATATCGTAGCTCCTAAGATTTGAATTTAGAGTGTACCAAATTCAAAAACACTTACATTACAGTGGAGAAAGTCATTGTTTATGGAAGAAAAAATTTGTGCTTGATTCAAGATCAAAGAACAATTTTAGAACAAAATTTCTACTCATTCTTCAACTTTAAAAATAACGATATATATTCTTTCTAGCAATACTAACTCAATCCCAACTGAATTTTCATGGAGCTGAACTTTAACGCCCAAGTAGACTGAGGTAGCGCCACTTATAAAACTGTGAGATGAAGAAGAGATTTGTCTTTGCCAGTTCCTTGAATTAATAAGAATAAAAACCATTGTAATTTTGGATAGGTAACGGGTTCATAGACTCCTTTTCTAAAACGAAAAAAAAAATGTCAAATAATTGGAGAGAAAACTGGGTCTCTAAATTAAATGTTATTGAGCGTCCAATGTACAAACTAGAGACTCGTTTCTTCGTATTCAACTTTCTTACCGAATTAGGAAGATTGGATTTTTCTTGCCATCAAGAAAAATAAAAACCAAAGCAATTTCACAATACAAAACCATTACCCTGGTCAAGTGTCATGACTTTCAAACTGTCCAACAAAATCGAAGGGGGGGGGGGGGGGCGGATATTCTGGCACTGAAGGGTGATCAAGAAATACCGTTTAGCAAAACGTTTTGATTTTAAAATATGCTTCAAGCAATACTATGTCTAGCATTAAATGTTGTGGTTTTCCATTTGAAATTTAATAGTTTTACGCATGAAATGTAATAGTTTTAGGCATGACATAATAGTTTCCACCTGAAATGTAATAATTTTACACCTGTATTGTAATAGTTTTACGCCTGAAATGTAATTTCTGATGGAATTGGAAGACTAAACTGTTCTAGCAATAAAATGAGCATAATTCCAAATGATATTTAATCACCAAGTAAAGGCTTTACATGATCTTTTATCTCTTGTTTAAGATGTAATAAATTAATTTCTTCTTATTTCAAGAAAAATCATTAAATTAAGACATTATGGATGAACGTATATTGTATATATCAAAATACAATATTGTTCAATTTAAGTCAAACATGAAAGGCAACTTGGACACAATAAAGTAGATGGGAATGAATTTAATGTGGATTTGTCTCAACTCTGGAACTGTGATTTTGCTGAATGTTTTCTCCTTTGATTATATTACTTTTATGTAGTGTTCTGGGTTTTCAAGGAGGGTTCATACCTCTGGTGGGGGACACGTCGTGCTCCTTCGGGAGTAGCTCATCCACCTTTGGTCCCCACCAGACACTCAGCTCTCAACTGTTGCTCCAAACAGCTGTAGCATGCTGTAGCACACCACTGGCAACGGCTTCAACTGGCCCGCTAAACTAGATTCGGGGTATATAGACGGGCCTCAGACACAAGGTGAGTTACGAGTTTGCCTATCTTTGCATATAAAGCCAGCTTCGACATATTGAGTGGAAGAAATCAACTGAGTGATACAACGGCCAAAGTTGAATCTGCAAACGCTTTGTGGAGATCGCAGGGCATGACAAGGCACGGAACACCAACCAATGCAGACGTGACGAATCTTCGTACCACTGAGTTCCGACTACCAAGACCGAGAGAGTGAGGCTATCTCCGTGAGAAGGCTGTTTCACCTAAATCTCCTTCATGCACATGCCATGTTGTGTGCCTATTATTAATTATCATGATCACACTCATCGTTCTCTACCTGCACCTACCAACGCCTACAGCAATGGGCGACTGGACAAGCAATATGTGCAGCACAAGTACTCACCTTGCATAGTGAGGGGCCTAGAAAAGGTGACCTAAAATTATCTTGCCCTTCAAAATCTGTCAAAGAAAAAACCTTCTTATTGGAGCATGGAACATTTATACTCTCATGGACAATGCGAACGCAGCAAGACCTCACAGGAGAACAGCCCTGGTCGCTAATTAGCTTTCACGCTACCATATTGACATTACAGCCTTGAGTGAAACCAGGTTCGCAGAGTTCTATGACTGAGCTAGCCACACCTTTTTCTGGAAAGGAAAAGCCCAAAATGAAGACAAGATCAATGGGATCAGCCTAGCTATCAAATCAAATCCTCTGAAGCAGCTTCCAGACCTGCCTGTTGATATCAATATCAATAGGCCAATGAAATTTCAACTACCAATCAGCCACAAACTCCATGCAACAATCATCAACGCATATGCCCGTACCCTCTCGAGCCCAGTTCTATGCGGACCATAGATCTTTACTGTGTTGGCTGAGATTATGGTTCATCGAAAGGTGTGCTTGGCAAGCATAGTATTGGCAGAAGAAAACAATGAACTGCTCTGTCTCAGCAAATGCGCAGAATTTGACCCCTCATCACAAACTCAATGTTCAGAATGGCGAACAAACACAATAACACCTGAATGCAACCCATATCTCAACAATAGCACTCAATTGACTACGCAATAGTCCGCCATTGCGATGTCCATGATGTCCTCATCACAAAGGTCATTCTGGACGAACCAAAAATGTGTCCTAACTACTACTGCACATTACCCAACAACATCCAATGAGTCCTAATCTTGTGCGCACCGCATTCTCATTCAACATTGTCATACTTCAACAGCCTTCCATCCAGCTCAATTGTCAGAAGACTCTAGATGAAAAGCTGTCCACTAACGGACTTATACG
Organism: Unio pictorum; assembly: GCA_030141615.1. Lineage (NCBI taxonomy): Eukaryota > Metazoa > Mollusca > Bivalvia > Unionida > Unionidae > Unio > Unio pictorum. The sequence goes on along the minus strand of JARLTB010000131.1, from coordinate 3,336,001 downwards.
TGAAAAGGCCTCTGATAAATGAAACAACCTCAGAGACATGAAAAGATAAACAACAGCTATGTCGGCTCTGGGCCCCAAGAAGCGAACTCATCCAGACTGGTCTGACGAGAACAACTGTGCCATTGAAAAATGCTTGCCAGAATGAACAAAGCATCCATTGACTGGCAGAATGACCCGAACTCCATCTCCCCAAAAGACCAATTAAAATTGTATTTAGCAGAGTCTCGGAGAAATCCGCAAGATGCGTGACATGTGGTGGGAAAGGAAAGCTGATGAAGCGCAACTCTATGCCGACACGAATAACTCAACGAGTTCTACATACCATCAAGTCAATCGTTGGCCCTTTTAAAGGCTGGCTCTGCCCCCTTTGTTGCTGAAGATGTCAGTACACTAATGAAGGACTAGACTGTCATTAAGGACATACAGAAAGAACACGTTAGCCAGCTTCTAAACCTGCCTTCATCGGTCAGACAATCTGTTATTGACCAAATACCCCAACAGCCTACGCACTCACCATCTGGATGTTCCGCCAACGATAGAGGGGTTGAGGACTGCCATTAAACATATTACTGTGGCAGGGCACCTAGAAAAGATTGTATTTCAGCGGAGGTATACACGGCTTTCAGTGCACCTAGATGTCAGACGACCCTCGCGATGCATCATTTATAACTTTTCATAAGAATAAAAGCACACATGTGGAATGCAGTACCTACAGCGGCATCTCCTTGCTATCCAGAGCTTTCAAAATACTTTCTCGCATCATTATCAACAAACATTTTGTGGCAGTGTCAAAAGATAACTTCCGAAGTATCAGTTTGGTTTTCTCCCAGACCTCAGCACCGTTTACATGATCTTCGCAGTGAGAAAAGTCCAAGAAACGTGCATTGAGTAGAACATGGATCTGTATGTCGTCTTCGTGGACCTGACAAAGGCTTTTGATACAGTTAACCGAAACCAATTATGGGTAGTTCTCTAGCCGCTCTGTTGTCATCAGAATTTTTCCAATCTTATCACAATGAAATTACTTGAGCGATTCTCGCAGATGCTGAACCCTCTGAGAAATTCCCCATATCTAACGGTGTAAAACAGTGCTGTGTACTCCGACACGCTTTAACCTAATCTTCAAACAAGTACTGAACCATGCCATCTGTGACCTTGGTATCTACATTAGATTTCGCCTAGATGGATCATTGTTTGATCTCCGTCGCCTAGTTGCAAAAACCAAGAACATGTTCTCTGAATCCTCTAATCTAATTTGACTTCACAATCAGCTTAGAAAAGACAGAGGCCATCTTCCATCTTCAACCCAACATGTCCCTTCACAACCCTGCATCACCATTAGCGACACGCAACTGAAGAATGCAGAGAGTTTTAAATGCCTAGGCAGTATAAAATCCAGTGAGGCTCCCTGGACAAAACAAAAATCACTACAAGGATCCAAAACCCCAGTCAAGCACTCAGACGACTCCGAACCAAGGTCTTTCAGCACAGGGACACACGCCTGGAAACAAAGATGAAGGTGTACAAAGCAGTGGTCCTCACGTCTTTCTTGTATGGCTGTGAAATATGAACTGTCTACCGAAGGCATATCAGACATTGTGAACAATTCCACCAGCGCTACCTGATATCCATCATGCGGATCAAGTGGTAGGACCGAATCGCCAACCAGGAAGACCTTGATAGAGCCAATACAACACGCATCGAAATCAAATTAATTCAGGCTCAGCTTCGTCGGACTGGCCATATCATCTGCATGGATCATATCAGAATCCCAAAGCAGCTGTTCTTTGGCGAGCTAGATCAGGGCAACCGAAACTAAGGCCTCTCTCGCAAGATGTACAAAGCGCACATCAAATGGGCAGACCTTCAACCCCCAACAGCTCTAGCTCACTGCCTCAGACAGAAGTCACTGGCGAGTCCTGCCCAGAATAGCCAGTCCCATCTGACCGCCGCCAGCGTCTTGCTGAAGTTCGTTAGAGACGCCACAGAGCTGTGTCCCTGCCACTCCATACACTAGTGTCGCTTGCCCCACCTGCAACAGCATGTGTGCATAGGAATTTGGATTCCAAGACACATGCGCGTCCATCGTCGATTAGATCACACAACTTGTCTTCCTCGGCCCGAGAGACTACCAACTATTTTCCTTTTCTAATATAAAAATCTCATTTCAGAGCACAAAAAATAAAACCATATTAAGATATCATTAAAAGAAGTTCTATTTTTAAAACTCACATAAAGGCAGATTTCTCTTCAACAGGTTTGATGGAACCCATGAAGGTACATCAGTTCCTCAAAGATCATCTCAATAACAAAACTTGATAAACCCAAGAAAGTTCACGTGCAGCTAATATAATTAATTAGTCTCTGAGACATGTAGGCCCATGTTATCACTGAAAACAAACCAGAGGGACATCTACCGGATCAATAAGAAGTTATATGAATGCTCTTTTTAGATCTCATTTAAAGATTAGTCATGCTCTAGTTGATTTGCTGATGTTCATCAGCTCAATGACGGAAGGACATGATACTTTCATTTCATTGTCCATATAATGGTCTTTGTTAACATCACTCTTGATACAAACATGTTAAGAAAAACATACATATTTGACTTGAAGCTTGATGTAGTCTCTAATTTAATCTGTTTGCAAACTTGATTTCATTTCCATCACTGGATACTTTTAATTTGATTGCTGTCTTGTAAAGTTAAGAATAAATCAATACACAGATACTTTTCTGAGATGCGAACAATTTTTTATTAATAATAATAAGAAGAATTTTTAATTTTTGCTCTCACAATAATATAATTAATATAATCAGGAAAACATCTATGTATCTGCTCTGGGCTGCACAGGTCAAAAGTTGTTTTGATGTGGGCAGTCGGACGAAGAATCAGATGATTTAAACTTCATTTCTGCATTTAACATATGAACATCATAGACAGACAACCAGATCTGAATTTTTTTGTTAGAGTTTAACTATCTTTCCATGTACTGGGATATATTGTAATTCTTCTAAATCACGATTCATCAAAATTTCAATATTTTTTCATTCGTACATACTGATATAACATACAATTTTATAAGAAGCTTTAATCTTCCTAGTTTTTCGGGAATATATATTTTTTAAATGAGGATGAGTATAACTTTCCTGCCACAAATATGATCAATGCGCTTTCAAACTTTATATTATGTTGTGAAAAAATCACAAGCTGAAGAGAACGTTGACGCCAAAGTTGTTAATATAAAACTTCGTCTGAGACTTTTTTGGTCATGTTTTGTGTTTATTGTAAATTCGTGACCAAAGTATTTCCCGATGAATACGAAGAGGGATCTGTTGAAGATGAAGAAGATTACGATGAAAATCCCTAACTGGCATGCTCAATAAGATTATTTTTTTAATTCAAACTCAGCATTTAACTTAATTTCCAATAGCGACAATCAGTGCTTATTTAAATCTAGGAAATTGTGCCTTCATCGAACTCATCTAAGCACGATTGTATCTTCTCGCCTTCCTGTTCTTTTTTTCTAAGCTCGAGTTTAATTTGTCGAGTTCCGCTTTCAATCTTAACTTCTTGTATTGTCTCCATGCCACAGCCTTTGTCACATGTCATTTTAATCATTCATACACCCTCTTGCTACCTCATCAAGTTTTTCTTGACATTGAATTTCGTCTCTAGATCTTGATCATTGCTACGAAATTGTACTGATGCGAAAAAAATCGAATATGCCTACATTGTTCTCTGCCTCTGTGCCCGCCATAAGTTAAATGTGGGTGGGTGGGAGCTCCATTCTCTGCGATATCCTCCGAAACTGTTCTGCGTTGGTAAGTGAGAGTCCTTTTAATAGGAGCCGCTGGGTATCTGTTTTTGGCTTAAATGGACGTGTATGACCTCTTTACGTTATGTATTAGATGAAGATTTATTTTATCATTCATCCAATTCATGGGGATGCTTTTCTCAGAAAGATTTGCCGTATCAAACTTCAGCAGGAACAGAAAAATCTCAACTCACATGTCGAAAACATACAATTTCACCCTAACATCTATATATTTGCTTTTTACACAAATGCATAGGGCTCGAATGACCAATGTTAGACAATCGAATGCCGAGAAATAATACCCCCCGCCCAAAAAAAAAAGAATGATTGGTTATCTAATTAAAGAATTCAAGCGAAAGGTCACAAACCAATTCTAGTATACATAGTTTAAAGTTCTGTAATGTAACGTGTAATCGTTCTGAATTTCAAAACTTTGATGAGGTTATTTCATTTTCTTCGTGCAAAATGTGTATTTCACCGTGATAACCTTTAAACTGTTTTCATTCTTAATTATCTGCTTTGCTTGAAAAAAACCGCTTATACAAGCACATGAATGCACGTGCATTTGAAATAACCCATCACGCACGCACAAGATTATGCTTGTATTTGAAATAACTCCTACATGGATAGGTATGTATTTGGATTTGAAAGCACATAAATTCACTTGTATTTGAAAAAGCCCCTCCATCAAGCTCAAGAATGTACATGCAGCATGTATTTATTTGCCAAATGAGCACGACACAAATCCATGTGTATGATAATAGCTAATAGACTCTAGGAATCAGGTTGACTGTCAGAGTAATTTAGCTAACGTGACTACAGGATTCAGGTGCACGATCACATTAATATAGCTAATTGACTACAGGAATCAGGTTGATCATCACAGTAATATAGCCATTTGAATATAGGAATCAAGTGGAACCGTTACAGTAATATAACTAGTGTGTGGACTATCAAAGTAATATAGCCATTTGACTATTGTCCGGAAAGATGGCCACCATCGCTTGACTGCTTGAAAGTGGGCTCTTCCGATTTTGTACTATATTTGTGATATTTTGTGCTGTTTTCTGTCATCGTCTACATTGTTGTGTTTCATCATACATTGGCTGTTCCGTTCGTGTGTGTTGCTTCATCTCCTTGTGTTGGAAGCGAGAGCAATTGGATTTTTTCTCAGCTGTTTTGTCCCGCTGTTGAGACGTAATTTGTTTTTGAATAAACCGCCGTCACGTGACCGCTTAAACTACGAAGAATCCTCATTAATGTGATTAAATGACCACACCTTGGGTCTAGATACTATATTATGCGCAAGACTGAACGAACTGGGAATTCATTCATCATTTCTTAAATGTAAACGGAAGGGAAAAAAGAAACGTTCTTTCAAAAGCCGGCCGTCGCAGAACAGGAAGAAGGATTCCAGTTATCTCCACCTCGCTCGTAACGGATAAACAACTTAAAAATTCTGCCGTTAATTTCAATAACCTGGTTCAAATTCGTCTTAAATCGTCAACTGTCCCAGGGATACCACTACGTATTGCATTATTCAACGCTCAATCAGTAGGATCACCGGAAAAGCGCACATAAATTGTTAATTTTATCAATGACCAAAATATTGACGTCTTCTTCCTGACAGAAACTTGGTTAATTTCGGTAGGTGATGAAAGTAAGTATGTGGATTTAACACCCAGCGATTACTCCATCAAGTCGTTCACCCGCAACTCTCGCGGAGGTGGAATTACAAAGAATTCCTTGATCAAATACCTCAAGTACAACACAACCTTCAACTTCTGCCACACATCGTTTGAACTAGTCCAAACAACGCTTATACTGGAACAAAGGTCAGTCCATTTCTTTTGTCTATACCGTCCTCCTCCTAGTAGAAAAAACAAGCTGACTGAATCTCTCTTTTTGGAGCAGTTTCCAAATCTTCTAGAGTATGGAAATGAGATAGGTGGCAACCTAATTATTCTTGGAGATTTCAACTTTCACTATGACTGTCCTGGTAAACCAAACACGTCAAAACTCCTAGATTCCATTCACGTTTTCAATCTTAAATAGTCAGTTAACCAACCCACCCATAAACTTGGTCACATTTTAGACTGGTTTCTTTATAGACCTGATGATAATATTCTGCAATCAACTCTTGTATCCCACGAACATGCATCGGATCACCTCTGCATTGTATGCCATCTCGACGTATCAGTCCCTAACCCTCCACCTCTATTTGCTACTAAGAGAAACCTCCTTATGATAAATAGAACCAAATTTATGCATGACATTCAAGAAAACCTAACACCTTTCTTACATCCAACAGCGGAACAACTTGATAACTGCCTACGTTCATTGTTTGAAAAACATGCCCCAGCCACCAACTGCAGAGTATCAATAAAAAAAGTGTTCTCCTTGGTATAGCAGTGTTAGGGACCAGCGTCGCACTGCTAAAAGACATCGCCGAAAAGCAGAGAGGCTTTGGCTTTCCACCAGACTCACTGTTCATAAACAAATCTACGAAGCCGCTAAGAAGAACGTCACAAACATAGTCGATTTAGCCAAATCATCCCACTACAGTTCTAAGATCACGGAGAGTTCCAGATGCAAAGAGCTCTTCGAGATAACTAACAAACTAATGTCAAGGAACAAATGTACTCCACTTCCAACGACCTTCTCTCCACTAGAGCTACCAGACCAATTTGCAAATTTCTTCAATGACAAAGTACAAACCATTAGAGATTCGCTTGACAGCACAATTTCAACTGATTCGTCACCATACAGGTATGATGCAGAATTTCAGCGACAACCGTTAGGAGCATTTGAACCAGTTTCTATAGATTTAGTACGGACAATCGTGATGAAAAGTGCACCAAAGTCTTGTGAACTTGATCCAATTCCGACATCACTGCTGCTTGAGTGCTTAGAACCAATATTGCCTTCACTAACTGATGTTATTAATATCTCTCTCTCATCAGGGGAATTCCCATCATTTTTCAAAACTGCCATTGTAAAGCCACTGCTGAAGAAACCGACACTGGACCATAACGATTTAAAGAACTACCGCCCAGTTTCTAATCTCCCTTTCATATCAAAAATATTAGAAAAGGTTGTTCTAACTCAACTTGTATCTCATCTGAATTCAAACAGTCTTTTTAGCAATGTACAGTCTGCATATCGCCATTGCCACAGTACGGAAACTACTCTTCTGAAAGTATTTAGTGACATTCTCTTCGCTTTGGATTGTGGAAAGATTACAGTCCTCACTCTCCTGGATTTATCTGCAGCATTTGACATAATAGACCATGATATATTACTTCACCGTCTCCAGCATTTATTTGGCATTCAGAATATAGCCTTACAGTGGTTCAAGTCCTACTTAGTCAACAGGACACAAATTATATCTGCAAATGGAATACACTCAAGCCCAGTTGACGTATGTTATGGTGTTCCACAGGGATCTGTTCTTGGACCTGTTCTCTTCATTCTGTACACTCAGCCGCTCTCAAGTGTCATAGATCATCACCCAGTGTCGCACCAACTGTACGCTGATGATACCCAAATATACAAGTCTAGCCACCCAACTGAAGTTGATGCTACCATCCATGGAGTAGAGAAGTGCATTTCGGATGCGAAATCATGGATGACATGTAACAAGCTGCAGATCAATGATGATAAAACTGAGGCTATTCTGATCACAACACAAAGACTTTCTCATCCACATCCTTTACCTCAGACAATAAATATCAGCAACACCAACATTAAATTCTCACAGTCAGTACGGAATCTAGGTGTTACTTTAGACAGTACTCTCACATTGCACCAACATGTCATGAACATATGTAAGGCTGCATATCTTTAACTGAGACGCATCAGTTCCATTCGTAAATATCTTTCAGTTGATGTCACTAAAACACTTGTGTGTTCATTAGTACTTTCAAGACTGGACTATTGTAACTCAATTCTGTCTGGTTCGTCACAATATTTACTCCAGAAACTACAAAAAGTTCAAAACACAGCTGCACGGATCATCTTTAGAGTACCTCGATCAGAGCACACCTCACTACTGCTCTACACCCTACACCGGCTATCAATTCGATACAGAATCAAACACTAAATTTGTTCTCTGTGCTATATTTCAATGACAGACTCCAGTCCAACATACCTATCCAGTCTCACCCATGTGTATACACCAGCTAGATCCTTACGCTCCTCTTCTGATAATCGTATACTCATTGTTCCCAAGGTGAAAACAAAGTCATATGGACAACGTTCGTTTGCACACCAGGGCCCGGCGACATGGAACGAATTGCCAATTGAAATTAGACACAAAGACACAGTGGTCCCTTTTAAGAGTGCTCTCAAGACTCACCTGTTTCGACTGCAGGGACAAACTTAGCGACCTAATCATGATTTGTATCTTATATATTTTCAGCATGTTTTTATGTTTTCCAATTCCATTGTTTTTAAATCGTTATGGTCCAGTGTTGGCTTCTTCAGCAGTGGCTTTACGATGACAGTTTTGAAAAATGATGGGAATTCCCCTGATGAGAGAGAGAGAAGTTAGTGAAGGCAATATTGGGTCTAAGCACTCAAGCAGCAGTGATTTCGGAATAGGATCAAGCTGAAAAGACTTTGGTGCACTTTTCATCACGATTGTCCGTACTAAATCAATAGAAACAGGTTCAATTGCTCCTAACGGTTGTCGCTGAAATTCTGCATCATACCTGTATGGTGACGAATCAGTTGAAATTGTGCTGTCAAGCGAATCTCTAATGGTTTATACTTTGTCATCGAAGAAATTTGCAAATTCATCTGGTAGCCCTAGTGGAGAGAAGGTTGTTGGAAGTGGTGTACATTTGTTCCTTGACATTAGTTTGTTAGTTATCTCGAAGAGCTCTTTGCAGCTGGAACTCTCCGTGATCTTAGTACTGTAGGGGGATGATTTGAATAAATCGACTATGTTTGTGATGTTTTTCTTACCGTCTTCGTAGATTTGTTTATGAATAGTGAATCTGGTGGAAAGCCAAAGCCTCTCTGCTTTTCGGCGATGTCTTTTAGCAGTGCGACGCTGGTCCCTAACACTGCTATACCATGGAGAACATGTTTTTATTGATACTCTGCATTTGGTGGCTGGGGCATGTTTTTCAAGCAATGAATGCAGGCAGTTATCAAGTTGTTCTGCTGTTGGATGTAAGAAAGTTGTTAGGTTTTCTTGGATGTCATGCATGAATTTGGTTCTATTTAGCATACGGAGGTTTCTCTTAGTAGCAAATAGAGGTGGAGGGTTAGGGACTGATACGTCGAGATGGCATATAATGCAGAGGTGGTATGATGCAAGTTCGTGGGATACAAGAGTTGATTGCAGAATATTATCATCAGGTCTATAAAGAAACTATTCTAAAATGTGACCAAGTTTATGGGTAGGTTGGTTAAGTGAAAGTTGAAATCTCCAAGAATAATTAGGTTGCCACCTATCTCATTTCCATACTCTAGAAGATTTGGAAACTGCCCCAAAAATAGAGATTCAGTCAGCTTGTTTTCTCTACTAGGAGGAGGACGGTAGAGACAGAAAAAATGGACTGGCCTTTGTTCCAGTGTGATCGTTATTTGGACTAGTTCAAACGATGTGTGGTAGAAATTGAAGGTTGTGTTGTACTTAAGGCATTTGATCATGGAATTCTTTGTAATTACAGCAATTCCACCTCCGCGAGAGTTGCGGGTGAACGACTTGATGGAGTAATCGCTGGGTGTTAAATCCGCACACTTAGATTCATCACCTGCGGGATGTAACCAAGTTTATGTCAGGAAGAAGACGTCAATATTCTGGTCGTTGATAAAATTAACAATTTATGTGCGCTTTTCCGGTGATCCTACTGATTGAGCGTTGAATAATGCAATATGTAGTGGTATCCCTGGGACAGTTGACACAACGGTTGACGATTTAAGAGGAATTTGAACCAGGTTATTAAAATTAACGGCAGAATTTTTAAGTTGTTTACCCGTTAAGGGCGAAAGGGAGATAACTGAAATTCTTCTTCCTGTTCTACGCCGGCCAGCTTTGAAAGAACGTTTCTTTAATCGCTTCCGTTTTCATTTAAGAAATGATGAATGTATTCCCAGTTTGTTTAGTCTTGAGCACAATGTAGTATCTAGAACCAAGGTGTGGTCATTTAATCTAATTAATGAGGGTCCATCGTGTTGTAAGCGGTCACGTGACGGCGGTTTATTCAAAAACAAATGACGTCTTAACATTGGGACAAAACAGCTGAGAAAAATTCTAGCTGTTCTCGTTTCCAAAATAAGGAGATGAATCAACACTTACGAACGGAACAGCCAATGCATGATGAAACACAATAATGTCGACGATGATAGAGAACAAGCACAAATATCATAAATATAGCACAGAATCGGAAGAGCCCATCTCGAGCAGTTAAGCGATGGCGGCCAACTTTCCGGAATATATATATATATATATATATATATATATATATATATATATATATATATATATATATATATATATATATATATATATATATATATATATATATATATATATATATATATCATCTAGTTAAATAAAAGTTCGTTCCTCGAGTAAGAATAGCTGTCTTTTTCTTGCAGCGATTATATTCCTAATTCCCCAAGATGTAGCCGTACCTACACCATTATGAGTGACGCCCTTGTTAAGAAAGCGTGAACTCCCTCTCTCTCTCTCTCTCTCTCTCTCTCTCTCTCTCTCTCTCTCTCTCTCTCTCTCTCATCATATGTAAAGCTATTTCTTAAATTATGCGTAATCCCTTCTCATTGCAAGAAATGAGAGAGAAGGTTGTTCTCGCCTCTCCAGATGGCTCTTAGCGTTGACATAGCTGCAGTCGTTTGTGTTGCTCTTGACACAATTTCTGCTCTTGATCCCTCTTCGGTGATTATGGAACCAAGATATTTCAACTGGTCTACTGTTTCATGTCCTATGCCTTTAATCTTTACTGAGATTTATTTGCCACTGTGTGTCATCACCTTTGTCTTCTTAGCGCTTATCTCCATGTAAATTCTGGAAGATGTTTCATCCAGGTTCTTCACTATGGTCGCACGCTATTCTTCACTGCCTGCCAGCCCATCAATGTCGCCTGCAACGCGGAGGTTTGTGACGTTACGCCCTCCAATGCTGGCTGTCCCACGTGATGCGCTCTAAGTAGATGTTGAAAAGCGTGGGTGCCAGTAGACAGCCTTGAGGTACTCAAACTGTTGTCTTGAACCAGTTCCCCACAGTACATTGAGCAATTACTGCACTGGTGGCCATGGCGTACAGCTGATTAATAGTATTTGCCAACTTTTGATCCATGTTGTACTACTTCATTGTGGCCCCCAATGCCTCATTCCACACTCTGTCAAAAGAACTTTTTCAAATTTATGAACCCATGATATATATGTCTTGTTGATGTTGCGAGTTCTTTCACACAGAACCCTGCTATTGAAGATTTGTTATGTTATGCGTCTTCCAAGTAGAAATCCTGCCTGTTATTCAGCGACTATTTCTTCTGCTTGTGCTTTTAGACAGTTCAAGATGATCTTCAGCATCACCTTACTAGCATGTCTGATGAAACTGGAAGTTCTGCAAGTTTGGCACAACTGGAGATTGCATTTTTGGGGGAGTGTAATAATCAGAGACTGTGTCCTCTGTGTTGGCCATTCATCCGTCTGTCAGATCTTGTTGCATATTTTGGTTAGTAGCTCTATCACTGAGTCCCGTCCCCATTCTTGATAAGTTCAGCTGGGATGATGTCTACACCAGCTGTCTTCCCATTCTTCAGTGATCTTATTTCTGACCCCACCTCTTCTTTGAGAATGGTGAAATCATCATCATGTATGGAGTTTGGAACTTCAAGCACCTCTGGGTCTCCTGTGGACGGATAGTTGTAGAGTTCTTTACAATACTCAGTACATCTTGAGTGCACCAATGGAGTAGCCATCTCAAAATTCGGTATCTGTTATTCAGTAAAAACAGCTGTTCTTTTTTATAATGTATTTTTCTATATTTCTATTATATTATTATTATTATTATTATTATTATTATTATTATTATTATTATTATTATTATATAATAGTGTTTATTTGTAATATAGACCACTGGCCCATGATACATATCCATACATCCTGCGATACAAAAACATGTTATAGTGCGTAAGTAAAGAACGTCGTATTTATAAGAAGTAATATTCATGAAAGTAATATTCATTACTATTGCTGTGGATGAAATACAAGTATATACTGCACAGTAATGAAACAAACGTATTTAAGTGTAACCTTAAAACTTTTGAGGAGCAGGATTTGTGATATTGATATAAAAACTTTTGTAGCAGGAGTTGTTCATAAAACGGTATTTCTAATCTTTTAAGGCTATTATAGTAAACACTGCTAAATTAGTCATCATAATTTTACTAGTATCATTGCGTATAAAGTACATAATTTTTTCTAAAGTTGGATTTTAATATACAATCCTGGGTAAGTGTATTCTTCTTACTTATCCATTTTGCTGACAAGCAGTAAAAGAAAATGGCATTCATTTTCGATGTTAACGTTAGAATTGTGAAATCTTTCCATGTAGCAGATACTTTCATATATCCCGGTATTACCTCTGATTGGCAAACATAGTGTTCATATAATAAGGATCGCATCTCCCAACAATTCTAGATATTTTGACAATTTCCATCGACTTTATCTCATCCTGCAGGTTGTGCTTAAAAATAATCTTCACGTCTCTGGCTGATTAATCTAAGAAAAATATTTTCATCATTTACGCCCTGAATACACCCCCCAAACATTGCCAAATCCTAATGCAAATGAAAGGTATTAAAAAATAGATAGCCCAGCAATCACAATCCCCCCTCCCAATATTAGCTGTAAATAGTAACGTTGTTTAGGATATCTGTCATCTGGCATTTTTAGAATTCTCAGCCAATATTTCAAACTACGTTTATATCTTATACACTGTATACTAATTCTTCATAATCCATTATATACGAGTGCATTATGAGTAGATGTACCAAGGATATATTTACAAAACGACAAATGAGCTTTATCAATATAATTGGCATCATAAAATCCATAAACATCAGCTCCATGATTAAAGATGGAAGCTATATTTGCGTCAAACAGACGAAGCAATCAAGTTACGGGTTATCTGACAAATCTTAAAAGACCTTGTTTCGATATATGCACAGCCTTCAGCGCCTGCAAGGATAGAGTTTTCGGGCATATTTACCAAGAGTTTTTATTTAAAAAAAAGAAAATATGCATCCTAAGCACTTATAATATGATTCAATCGTTGTCCCTGTATGACCACAGTACCACTTATCGTAACTTCTTACTACTAGATAATATATATTATAAAATAATTATAAATTAATTAACACCATTATTGTCAATATCAGCAGCAACATGTTTTCATATTATTATTATTATTATTATTATTATTATTATTATTATTATTATTATTATTATTATTATTATTATTATTATTATTATTATCAAATGAATGATATCAAGGTAAACGATCAGATGGAATGTGTTATCGATATTGACAGCTACTAAGAAGACATAAGTCATTTGTTCTTGTAGTGTGTGTGTGTGTGTGTGTGTGAGAGAGAGAGAGAGAGAGAGAGACAGAGAGAGAGACAGAGATAGAGACAGACATAGCAAGAGAGAGAGACACAGAGACAGACAGACAGACAGAGAGAGGGGGTAAGAAATGATCATACAACCCACAATAATGTAATCTCTTTCGGTTAAACCCACTTTATGAAAGCGTCATTTATATAGCTGTCACAAAAATATTAAAAACATTTAAGATGCTCCCTAGAGCTACACAGATCGTACAACTGGTTACGGAGCACGCGTTGTTGTTGTTGTTGTTGTTGTTGAAGGGTTTAACGCCATTTTGCAGCACACGATAGGCTGGCTATACATGGCGGCCAGTATTATTGGTGGAGGAAGAACCCGGAAAACCCCCCGGAAAGAACCACAAACCCACGAAGAGCTACTGGCATACTTTCTCGCATAACTACATTAGCTGAATCTTAGACTCGAACCCAGGCAGACAGAGGTGAGATTGTAGTGATACGTAATGGAGAGCGCTTCAGACCACTCGACCACTCGGGGCCCCCGGAGCACGCGTAATGTCATAGTAAATCGCAGATGCTTTCAGTTAACGGAAAATTGAATTCATTTTAAAGAATTTCATTGTTAACCTTAAGAATGTGGTGATTTTTGGAGTACGTATTATTTACAGCTTATAGATGTTATTTCGGAATATTAATTTGAGCACTGTCTCCCTCCCCGCTTTCTCACTGAACCTGATATTTCAAAACGTGTCAGGCAATATGGAAAAAGTTCTGGACATGTATACAATATTTCAGTCACTTTGGGAATGAAATGAAATACAATCCTGAATAATAAAATAGAATGCTTTGGTAAAATATGGCGATAAACCTCTATCCGTTATCTATTTTTATCCATAGATCATAACATTATCTTCCTTCAAAATAAAACATTTGACATACAATTAAATTTGGACTGAGAAAGCTTGATAGCTGTTGCTTTTCGTCTTTGGTTAGGATATACCTTGGCATTAAACAAACCATCTAACGCAGATAACAGCGAGTGTTATAAATGCTATGTTACTTTTTATGATCGCAGTTACGCATGAAACATTCCATGGGTATATTTGTCAGTGCCAAACTTGGATAAAGACACAAGACAAACGGACCGTAATCCTTGATTAGGGTAGGGAATAATAAGATGTGATATTTGATGCGGGATGAAGCAATCAGTGGTTCGGGTTGCGTGGGTGGGGTGACAAAGGGTCTCAAAAGGGTAATCACTTAGGAATTATATAATACCTGGATAGGATAAAACTCATCGATGAGGAGAGGACCTGGTAATTACAATACTCTATTTATTCCAACCCCAACGCTCATTCGTTGTTCGTTACCATGGAGCGAATAACAGCCATAAGACTGTCACATGGCCAATGACGTCATGCGCTATTTACAGTTGACTTTATACACTTTATCATTTTAGACAGACCGGTACAGAATACATACCAAATATACAAAAAACTGGATGAAATTAACTATTTAGACTAAAAATGAAAAGCAGGAAACTATTCTGAAGCATGCTTGTTTGGAGATGAAATAAAGAGAATGAAAAGTCATCATTGTTGCTTCGAAAGTTCATATATTAGAAAGTTCTTTTTTTGTAATGTATTTTTCTATATAACTATTATTATTATTATTATTATTATTATTATTATTATTATTATTATTATTCGAAAGGGAGTACATTTGGCATGCACAGATTTCACAAACGTGGCCCCAAGTCTTCACCATTACGGATCACTGACATCTCACCTGTCTGCGTGGGTTCGAGTCTCTGATTCGGCCAATGTGGGTACGTGAGAAAGCTTGCCAGTGGGTCGTTGGTTCATTCAGGGGTTTTGCCAGGTTCTTCCTCCACCATTAATACTGGCCGCCATGTATAGCCTATCTTGTGCTGAAAAATTGTGTTAAATCCGACAACAACTTCATAAGCATACATTATTATAATGTTTCTTTTTTTCTCGCCATTTTATTTTTGTTTCCCACGATCTTTCATCGATCAAGACATTAAAACTTAGAACTATGTGCTATAAATATCGACAATACGGAAGGCTTAAGGTAACTAATATTTCGTCCCGCTCTAATCTTTGTTGACTTTTCTCATGAGCTGATATCGATCACGATGCTTATTATTCACATTTGATATTAGCCTGCCATCTTTATCACAAGTGAGTGCTCACAAAAAACGTAAAGAGAAAATAGTTCATCTGGGATTGAATGTTAACCGTTTTTTTTTAAATATTGACAGTATAAACAGTCCGTGATAGTATCAGTAGATTTGATATATTTGACTATTTGAATCAAATCTCACTTATTAGCTGCTGTCGTTATGTTTTAATAAATATTGTGGAAACCGGTAATACGAAGATTTTTTTAAAATATATATTCTATATATGTAGAAAATCGACTTTGAAGTAATTCTTCATGGAGTCATTGTCATGAAATTTTGAAATATACTCGAGCTTTCTTAACATACAGGGAGAGTATGTTTCGAAATATACATTCTAAGTGATCAATAAAATGAAACATTTACACAGAGGAAAACGAATAGTTAATTCGTTCATTTGTTATCTGGTCAGTGGTTGACAATAAAACTATTTTACAAGAAAAAAGATCGTGGTCAGTATGGATGCAGATATTTTCAGTTCTTGTAGTATTAGTGTGAAATTATTTTTTGGGGGAGGTGATGACAAGAGAGCACGTTCTTTTTTTATTGCTGTCATTGACGTTGACTGCTACATAATGTAGGAACGAGCTTTTTTAAGATAGCATGATACGAGGCTCATCGTTTGCATTTTCACGACCTCAATAATGCTTCAGAACAATTTCTCTTCTGGCAAAACCACGCACGAGAATAATAGAATACAGAGAGAATTAGAATACGTAAGATTCTTATTTGGCGATGCTGATTTTTGATGGCGTGACAATGTGCGCTTATTTAACATCAGCTGTCTAAAATGTCAGAAATGCACTTGTTGTTGGAGTACAAAACATGGCTTAAAATGCAATTAAATGGAACTGCGAATACAAATGTGGAAATGGTTATCTTAACAACCATATCTATAATGAAAATTTAGCAGGGATTACAAACAACGCATTAGAGGTAATGGATTGCAATGGTATTACTCCATAAAGCACAACCAGTAGTGAACTAAATAACGTTTTCCCGGTGTGTCTATGATAGGACATATTATTAAATGGCACAACCAACAGTACTTTCCCATCGTAATAGAGCGCGGATTCTCCCTTTGTCTGCCATATGAAACATGTAGAGTATTTTACAAGTTTAATTTAAATGTTCTAGGTACAAAAATGTCTTCAAGAAATTCACGGGAATTTGTTCCTTTTTATCTGATAATTTTGTCATGTTTTGATTTATTTTGCAATGCTTTGTTTGTTTTTTTTTTTGTTTTTTTTTATTTTTTCTTTTGGAGAAGGGTCTTATTTTCTTTCCCTTCCCCCGAAAAAGCAGAATTAGTTATGAGATGGTGTTGAAACTAACCCGTACATATATAGCAATTACACCACTCAGTATGGTCAACTCTTTCGGCCCCGGAGAAATGTTTTTTTTTTTTCATTTTCACCTGTAGAGTGAGTATGAAACGTATATTTAGGTTTATTCTGAATATATACAAAAACATCTGTTTCAAAGAGGTTTTCGCTTAGACGGATTCTCAGTTGTGCTATAAATGCTGTTTTTAATTGGCTATTTGGTTCGTGCATGTGCAGATTTATTTTGTTTTGCCTTGATGGGGTTTTCTTTTGCTTATTGGACCATTGATTTTCGATTCCTGGACACTTCTTACTCCCAATTCCCTATTTATCCTACTTTTTGCAAAGGTTCACCCTGACTGTGTGCAGTTCAGACTGGTCTGCCTAAGAGCACAGGTCAAAAAGTATCAAATCAGGACACAAATCCCGATACCGACAACGAGTGAATTTGGGGTGTAAAGAATTCGGGTCTAAAAAGATACGTTTTCCCTCTGCATTTTGTAATCCGAGTTCACATCATTGTAGAGATACATCTGTCTGATCTATTGTATTACCACCACTTTGGTGTATCATAAATGACCCTGATAGATCTCGAAAGTATTGTATTGTCTCATCATGCATACAGGGATGATTGGGGCTGAATGAGTTAACGGTGGCCACCAGTCTTTATAAATTTGCCCATCCGCAAGTGATTCATAAAAGCATAACAGAGACAAAGTTGAAATCGTATTCAGTATTTCTGATTTAAAGAGACAGTTCGACATGTACTTCTAAGCCTTGAATTATTGGATTTTCGTAGAGAAATGATCTTAAGATTTCATTTCGGTCAAGTACTTTCATATTTTTCATTTGCCATCAATGCCGGATTAAATTTATATATTAGGTCTCACTAGATAGTTTCGTATTTTGACACATCCCTACTCTTTAATGTAAAATGCGTGAGCCTAATTATCACAATCCTAACATTGTTCAGTTCATACATAAGCTAAATCTGTAATGTGGTTTAGAAATACTTTGAGTTAGGCTTGGAAACTGGTTGACTTGTTGGTGACTGCCTGTCACAGTCCGACTAGCACAGGAGATCAAATCCGTAACTTGGGATTCAAATGAGCAGCCTTGCGTATTTACATGTGTATGCTACAGAGATAAATATCTATAAAAAAAAAAAAACTCTAGATGGTTGAGGGGTGATGAAAAGTATGCAAATGTGTTACAGTACTGGTGAACTTTATTGATGCATAAGGCACATACTGATTCTTTAAGTCGTCTTGTCACAGGAAAATATTCAAATAAGGTCTTTCCTGTACAAAAAAATGAATGTAAAAAGAGAGATTGGTAGCAATGTCGGTTCAGTATCAAAACCACAAGTTGCATAAGGAATTAACATTAAAACCACAGTAAGAATCTTACAAGCATCCTTTCAACAAAAATCATTAATTATTGTTTATTATCATTTTTAATGTTATATTATTATCATTTTTGTGTAATAGATTATCGTCGGACGAAAATTTGCCAAAGAAACTGTCGAGTGAGACCTTATCAATAGTATGTTGATCCGCTGTAGCGGGTCACTAAAGTCGGCCTTTTGGGTAACCCAGCACTGTCTTCCATCAACAGACACGGATAACATTATATGTAAGACGCTTACATAGGCTAGTGGTAAGTAAAGACTAATCGAGTTCAGTTCCAACAGGGTAAAAAAATTAAAGGTTATTTAATGAGGTATTTTACTTTATATTACTTTCTGTTTGTTTTATTATGCGAATTGTCAAACACAGAGGATAACATAGACGGTAAACCGTTGACATCCGGCGGCATCCAGCAAGCAATTTGCTGCGTTACATATCTTGCTAGCCAAAATATGTTTGAGCATAAAATAAAATGAAAATTTGCTTGTTACGAGTGAATAACCTGAATGAAACAATTATGTATTTTTTCTCGTGACTTCGCAATTCTTGAAAATACTGAGTTTTTCACCTACTCGATATAATATATCCGTTATGCACACGTTTCAAGCAAATCTCATTGTACATTGTAAGTATTTTGTAAAGAAACCATTTTATGTCATTGGTTTCATTTCCACCATTGTTTCTAGGGTTAGATACAAAAAATTTAGCACATATTTGAAGGACTGAAGAAATCATTAAGCACCATCAACAGTTCTTGGGTTACTCTCAATTGAATTCATTTTTAGTCTGACTTACGTAAAGGCTTCAGATTTCACATGTATCAACGCACAATTCACATTTCACATGTCCTGTTTAACTTTAAATATCTTACCGGTTTTAATCTTAATCAAATTTCCCTCGTTCGTATTAGAACAGGTTATGCACTATTTGTACAAGGAAAACTACACACGTGAAGAGAATGATACTACAAAAACATCAAACAAGAACAAAACACAGCAAAACAAAAATGGTAAACATGTGATATTATCGTTGTATTTTCACCCTCTCTATATAATATATGTTATTCACTCGTTACAACTAAGCAGTCTCTCTGTTTCAATTTTGTCTTTTAACCACCCAATATAATAATGGAAAATCCAGGTTTAGACAGGTTATGTATGAATGTTGCTGTGGGTTTAACGCCCCTTTTCAGTACAGGAGACGGCCAGTATAATTAGAAGGGGCACGGTGAGCTATATTGACCACTGGTCACCCTAATGTATCATGTATGAATATATTTTCACATCCTGCGAGAAATGGGTTGTTATGACTGTTCTATCTAGTACAATTCATTTTCATCCGTTTAATATGATTGGAGAGATTAATCTTTTCTCTCGTCATAATTTCTGCAGCTACTAGTAAAAATAATCAGATATTGTTGCAAAACAAAAAGCCACTGTAGACTTTTTCGTAATAATGAAGCTGAATAGTTTGAAAATATCTGACGTTCTGTCCTGTCATTTGTCTTTCTTGATTTTGTCTGTCCCCGGTGTAAAATATTTTTCAGTTGTGCCTCTGAAAAGGTTTCAAATCTTTTTTCTTCCTTCATTTTGAGGTCATTGTACTCTGTATTACATTTATATCAAGCCATTCGCATTCCTTGCAACCCTTTCTCAATGATATCCGCGTCTAAGACATTTGTTTACAAATCTAAATCGACACACGCTAGATCGAAATCATTGCCTGGAAAGACTGTTTTGTTTGTTTTAGACTCCATGACTTTTCTTCTTCTTCTTCTTCTTCTTCTTCTTCTTCTTCTTCTTCTTCTTCTTCTTCTTCTTCTTCTTCTTCTTCTTCAATATTTAGGATTTAATACCTTTTACAAGTCAAACTCTGCGTCTGCCCTTTCGCACGGCATTGTTGTATCTTCACACTAAGATATGATAGCAGACGATGTTGATTTATTCGGTCAAAATATATTTTCGCAGCAGCGTTAGCAAAGATAACTCATATTTGAAGACAAATTGATAGGTTAGTCTAGTACTTAATATATCAGTAAAGTTTTACATAAGAAATCTAAGTTTCAATGATTAGTTTATTCTAGGAGTAGACTTTACTCAGCATATATGCAAAAGTATGTTGCTCCACATCTGATTGTTTTATGGAGGTGGGGTGATTAGAATTTTTAACGTAGCTTTAACACTGCTTCAGTCATATCGCTTCGATGTGTGCAGTGTGACAGTTTATAGTGATGTCTCATGCTGCAGATATGTAGCTTGACCTCCCACCCAGTCCCATTATCCTGAAACCAGGCCGACAGTCATAACACTAACTTCTTAATGCTAAGCGCCAAGTGAGGAAGCTGTTAGTACCATTTTTGTAAGTTTTAGGTATGACTCGGCCGGGGTTCGAACATAGAACCTCCCGCTTCCGCGGCCGACGCTCTAACCACTAGAACACCGGAATGTTTTATTGTAAAGGGGGGGGGGGGAGGTCGAATCAAACAGTTATGAGCTAAATTTGTTCAGATGCTTTTGGCCAATTATTTTGCTGGAAAGAACTTATAATAAGAAAAGAGAAAAATAATTATATAAACAATGAAATCATTTATTACAGAAATAATTTGAAAGTATAATGTATCTACCTGAAGAGCACTCATTATGGGGCTGAAAAATTTCTTGAAGGAATAAAGGATGAATATGGTAATCCTGATGAGTTAACAAATTCTTTTATATGAACGTGCACATGTATGCATATGTTTGTGTGTGTGTGTATATATATATATATATATATATATATATATATATATATATATATATATATATATATATATATATATATATATATATATATATATATATACATACATACATACATATGAGGATGTAGGACATATCTGGCAAGATTCTTTCTATATGGATTCTTTTTTCTTTTTAAGCGTAAATCGTGTACTCTATGATAATTAACAGAACGTTAAATGAATCTCGATTTGCTAAGCTGTCTTCCTTGAAATGAAGTTTTCTTCTTTTCTATGTCTCATTTGCTCAAATTGTTACTCTTCTGCCGCGAGCAATATATTTCACCGTTTCAAATAAAAAAGTATTTAAGAAGAGATACGATTTTCCGGCATGCATATTCCATTCTAGTTTAATTGATGTTTAAAGACTAGTTTCCTGAACCTCTTTGCAGTTCAAATAGTAAATATGGACACACCCTCTGAATTATTTTCAAGTACCAGTCTGTTGATAAATTACTGGAGACTCGCGGCGGGGTGAATAATTAAATAGCCCTTGTTTATCGACAGTTACCGTATATGAATAATGAAAAATGAAACTTATTACAATATTTTCTAATCAAATTGCTTATGTCAGCGATTTTTAACGTTGTTTTATAGTTTATTATTGATCGTTTGAGAGTTTCAGCTGATCAAGTCAGCTTGACGAAATGGTATAAAACCAGCATATAAAGTATATGTTCCGGTTTGAAAGCTTGTTGATGTATGTTAGAAATGTACGGTATTACGACTGGCAATTTTAAAGCGCTCTTCAAAACTCAGCAAGTGAATTACAAAACCAACTCGCTTCTTGTTCTCCCCACAATCTTCAGAACGGTCGCACTGGAGTGGGGATTAAAGACAATGATCGCCTTCTATACTCACTTATATGACATGCCTAGAAAAAAGAAACTAACAAAGTGAGGCAAAATTTGGAAAAGTATTTATATCAGTCGTGACTTTACCCGCTAAAAACATAAACCTACCATGGTAAGCCTCTGTAACACTTTCGACATCTTGATTTCTTCGTTTATCGGAAATAACTGTTTGGAAGCAAATAAAGCGCACTTTTAGACAGCATAACTGGAAGGCAATAGATGCCAACAAAGCAATAATCAGTTATAACAACACACCATGAGCACTTTTCCACTGTGAGCGGGTAACCACGTGGTCTAAAGTGCTCACCGTTACGGATCACTTCTGTCTTCGTCGGTTCAAGTCTCAGATTCGGCCAATGTGGGTATGTGAGAAAGCTTGCCAGTAACGTCTCATGGGTTGGTTTTTTTTTTTTTTTTTTTTTTTTACGGAGGTTTCCCGGGTTCTTCCTCCATCATTAATACTAGCCGCCATGTATCGTGTGCTGTAAAATGGCGTTAAGCCCCTCCCCCCCCCACACACACACACAAATCTCCTTTGAGCATATTTGTACTTTGAGCACGTTTCCACTTTGATCATGATCGTCAAGTTTGCGATTTTGTTTGTGGAATACTGGCGATATTGGTTAAAAGAACAACACTTGTTAACGTATGACATCAAGTTTCAAATATCTAAGAATGTGACTCGCCCCGTTCATTATTTTTCTTTTTGTTGTATCAGAGAAAGAAAGAAACGCTAAATACAAAGATATGGTGCCATTATTTCTCTTCAAATAAAGTGATATCCGATATAATGTACATAACTCTGGAAGAATTACATTTACGCGTCTGATGTGCGATATCTGATAAAGTGTACGTAAGTGTGGAGGTATTACAGATACACGTCTGTTGTGCTGTGTGATATCTGATAAAATATGTGTAAATCTTGAGCTATTATCGTTAGTTATGTTGTGTGATATATAGTGTGCGTAAGTGTTGAAGTATTATATATATATATATATATATATATATATATATATATATATATATATATATATATATATATATATATATAACAAGAGGCAGTGGTGGACAAAACGTGCTCTACACAATGCGTGGCTTAAACAAGAAACAGTGGAATAAACCGTACTCTACACATCACGTGTGTTAGAAAATAGAACGAAAGATCTTTGGATATTAAATAAGAAGCAATATTCAAAATAGTGCTCGGCATCTTCATCGTCATATTCACAGTGTTTAACTTTAGTATGTGGGATATAAGGTGACTCTTGACAATATCTTAATCAGTGCTGGATTATCCTTGTAGCAAAATTAGCATATGTGCGAGCCTCGCTCTTTCAAAGGAACCACGCTAAATGCTTTCAATCTATCAATTACCTACATGTAAATAATAATATTACTGAAATGTTATACATATCTGTCGTAATAGAAGGCTGTATAGCAAAAATTTTAAAAAATATCATTACTTTACTGTGCAAGTTAAAAATATATGTTATAATATTTGTGTATTTTTCCCCCTTCGATTTAAAGCCTCTTTATAAGACATACTAGAGGCCCCACAATTACTTAATCCGGCACAGATCTTAATACGGTGATATGTACGTTAATTAAATTTGATAAATGTTTTTCAAAGATATAAAGATTAGGAGCTTGCATATATATCTTTTAGGAGGGAGTCCCATGGACAGGTCATATAATGGACAAAGAACGTCTGAAGAAAGAAATAAAAAACAACAACAACAACAACAAAACTGAAGTCTGGTAGAAATGCTAATTATGCTTTGGGACTTAAGCAGAGGATAGTGATATACTTGGATCTTTCTTGTCAATTAAGTTCGTTTTTGGCACGCACTAGAGTATTTATAATCAAAAGCAGTATACATAATCTCCTCTCATTTCTTGCGCTTGCGCAAAAGATTACCAACCAGTTTCTGCATAAGGCAAAGCTCTCTATTGCAATACATGGGTGTAGCTTCCAAATAAATTTTTTTCCTAAGATCTATCCGAATACTGAGTAGAGCAATAATTATACCTTAAATATAAAAAATGCTGTAAGGAATAATAATTTTATCTATGACGTCAAAATGCGGTAACTCTTTAGAATAATTTATTATTTATTTGACAGTTATGTTTCTAAAATACTGCTTCATTATGCGGTAGCAATTGTCTCTTTAGACCTTTAATAATTCATATATATCGAAATATATATTATATCGATATATTATATCGAAATTGCTTTTTAAAGAATGATATGCATTAATCATGCAACAACTCAGAAAGGACTCCATTACTATGAAATATGATTAAAAGTGTGTAAATAATAATAGTCTGTATGCACCGATCTACCTTCATATTATCATTTTTGCCTCACATAATTAAAAGTAACTAATCCAGCTTCAGAAATGTAAAAAAGAAAAAAAAATCAACTGTCACTATTTCTTGAAAACATTTTTTATAAAGGCTACATCTCAAACGTAGCATGCAGACATCTATCAACAATTTAATGCACGTTGTGAATGTTGGCATTGTGTAACAGGCCATATTTTGTCTTCAGAAAGGGCAGAGGACTCGACTCAAAAAAATAGGAAAATAGATAACTATGCTCATGTATCTAGTGCTATATATTTACGTTATGCGAGGTATACATTATTCCTGTACACCGATGAAACTCTGCAGATATTAAATTTATCAACAAAACAAACCGGAAATTTCACTATGCGAATTCCCCAAAAAAGATCGCAATAATTTTGAATTTCATGTTGTTGAGCACAATTTCTCAAGAAAATGATTATTCCAAGTAGTCGTCAGATATCAGCAAGTAATTAGAAATCGCCACAGTTTTTATGGCTGTACTGTTTTGACCTTCACCTTCAGCTTGTCAAACAAGCGTTTGGTCCGAAAATATTATATATACAATGCCAAAATGACAGTTCAGCTCACCGTAACTCACGAGCCGCGAGAAACAAAATTAAGTGTCTAAAATATACTACGATTGCAGACATAAATGACTGCCCGCAATTTCGCATGCAAAGATTTAGCGAGGTCAGCCCCTAAAGCGTAAGTCAGTATTGGTTTGGGGCTGGTTTACTGATTTGGTCGCAACTGACCGGAAACAAATTTAAATAGATGTTTAAAAAATATTTTAAACTCTTTTATGTTCAACACCTGGAAAGAAAAGAATGTGCTAATGTTTATCATAGTTAAATTTCCTCCTGCTTGTTTGCAGATTGCTTATGTACAGACACGATATAACCACGACCTTGTCACTCTTTCCTAACGCAGATTCTCTTGTCGTTGGAATATTGATGCCACAGGACCACAGTCAATGTGAAACACTGGCAAGTCAAAGATTAAATTGACACGTGATTAAAGTACCACGACGACACACCCATGGTCCATCATAAACATGGTCTGGGTTGCCAGTTTTCATTTATATTTACCTTTTATTTATCTAACTCGTGAATATAATCTCTAGAAACAAAACAGTTTTGCTTAAGCAAGGAAATTTTCCATCGGGTAAACTGTTTTTAAATTGAAGCGACAGTCATACTAAAAAAGGGGAGGGGAAATGCCTTACGGATCAGCTTTGCATAGCCAATATTTTTACTGATTTGGTTTCTCCGTAATATCTAATTAGAGTCAAAGATCGGAGTCCTGAAGTAACTAAGGCTACATACGTAATGTCTGAACATGGTCTTTCGTAGAAACTTCTCTTACATAATGATTTCAAACAAATATATGGTACGGAAAAGGCCCTTGTGTCCCCCTTCCTCGCAAACGCCTACATAATGGACGTAATTGGAGGTGGGGGAGGACAGGGGGCAAATGGGGGCATTTATTAATGTAGCCTATATACGCAAATTAACGAAGCCCGTCATGTTTTGCCTCTGAAAAGATTGAAATGACGTCCCTGGCCTACATACGGTAATGTCTGCGCATTGTAAAGGGAACAACCGATTAAATTGCAGCCGCAGCCTTGTCGAGTTGATCCATTAACTGTATTGTCAATTTATGCTAAACCCAAATCAGAGGCAATTAAAGCGTACTTCTGATTACCATATCTTGATGACGTTTTGAAGAGTTATCATAAAATGCTAAGCAAATTATGGGTGTGTTTGAATTACTATAATCTTCCTCAAATTTCACTTTTCTCTGAGATTATTATTATTTTCGTCTGCGATCGTATGATGCAAATTATCAACTTTTAAAATTCCTATATTTAACAAGAATTGTACGTGCTTATATTAAACGTTAGAAATATACTTTCCAATGGAAACAGAGACCATTCTTGTTTGATAATGTCTGCTATATACATACAGTCAACCCATTTCTCGCAGGATGTGAAAATATATTCATACATGATACATTAGGGTGACCAGTGGTCAATATAGCTCGCCTTGCCCCTCCTAATTATACTGGCCGCATCGTGTGCTGAAAAGGGGTGTTACACAGTCCCGGATTACCCATTAGGCAGAGTAGGCAACTGCCTATGGGCCCCGCGACTTTCATGGGCCCCATCAGGGGCCCCCATGAGACCGTGACCGTGGGTCTGGGGCCCCAAAAGTTTGACTGCCTATGGGCCTCCACGGTGCTTAATCCGGCGCTGGTGTTACACCCACAGCAACATTCATACATAACCTGTTTTGCTGTACAATTGACCTTGTCTCGCCACGGACAATGTAGTCCCGTTGAGAGAAGGGAAATAAAAGAGTTGAAAATAGTAATATTTTTCATATTCATACTACTTTGACTACTACCACTACTACTTCTACTACTAATGATAATATCAGTCTACGGTCCAATAAAATTCCTTGCATAACGACGTAACATGGACATATTTGAGGTAATATAATTATAACATCATTTATCGCCTGGAGCGAAAATATGGAGACTTTTTTTTAATGTAGCAATTGTTTACTTCGAACGCAGCACTTCGCTGAGCCATCTGTTCCACCTTTTTTTGTCCGCGCAGCTTTAAGCGCGTGCGTGAATCAGACGACAGCTAAGACTAGAGTATCACAGATGGCGACGAATCTTTCTTTTGTCACTGTCTGTCCTAGTTGAAGCAGTTAACATTATTTAGAAATTTGTCGCTTAATCGAATCTAGTTGTGTATTTTAATCATACATCCTTTGTCATAAAGTGTATCAATCACATCATCTCACGGGCGTTTGAATCACTTTGGGGATTCTAACTCCCTTGAAATCTCAGCAAAAATAAAATATTTGGTCAAAGTTCGATAATAAGAGCAACGCAGACAAGAAGATAAAGTCAGATACTTTATTGTATTTAGCGCAGAGGCGTAGCGAGGGGGGGGGGGGGGCGGGGGGTACATATGTCCCCGGGCGCCAAGGTACAGGGGCGCCAAAATGAGGCTTGCAACGTTACATTATAATAAGAAAACAAGGGTAATAAATCTGTCACAAGATCGCTGGGGGCGCCAATTTTATAGTTTGTCCCCGGGCGCAAAATATCATCACTACGCCTCTGATTTAGCGCACTATATACATGTAGTTATCCAAAAAATATTTATATTGCAAAATTAGAGGCTAATTGTTGTCTTGAATAAACTTGTTTTTAATATTGCTGTAATCGAATCCTATCAAGCATCTTGCTCATAAGTTTCCTTAAACATTCTTTTGCGAAGATGAATAAGGGTATCAAAGACACTAAAAAGCTGTTTACCTCCTCTATTTCTTTTTTGAGTGACAATGATTCCTTCAAACACTTTGACCCATTGATGCGATTGGCTGACACATTAAAGACACTGCCAAGACACGAGAAGATTTTCGTGTGCTTGTGACTTCAGCTGGTGAGATAGTGTATATCTGCATAAATACACTTATGATAATGCAAAATTGACATATACACTTTTTGAGAACATAAGTAAGTAATAAATACGTAAAATGGCGTAAAACCATATTTACGCACATTTTTGGCGGAATGATTAAATTTAAATATACGCCTACATCGGAACTAAAATTTGAAGGACAAAAAAATAAAACAACAACGAAAAGTATAAATCTCTTCCGAAATTATTCGCTTAGAAAAATAACTGAATTACAAATTGTAGACTGCTTAATTAGTGCATTTACTAGCCATTAAAGATAATCAGATTGTCATTGCTCTCGGTACTAAAAGAGATACTAACGGTAAATTGATTGGTATTTTCGTGCCACTGAGGCGACTCGACGTGATTAAAGGAATATCAAGAAGAAAGGGAAATGATGAGTCCAAAGATAAACGGAAAATACTTAATCTAAATGAAAATGTCTTGCGATTGCATAAAAGGAATGGAACGTCAGCGTTTATTTTTGCCGCCATTAACCAAATGTCATGTTTATTAATATGTATGAAAACATGTGACTTTACGAGTTTTATGTCTGTTGTGGGCGTTGCAAATTAGGATTCCTCATTGATTGATTGGTGTAAATGAAAATCAATCATATGAAGCTCAACTTCTAAGCTAATTTGTTGACGGCGTTGTTCATTCAGTACATAACAGAGGTTCACATATTTTGGTTTTTCGTATTGGAAAGTTTAGTAACGTGAAGAATCTTCAATTTCGTCATGTTCACATACGATTCCTTTTCACCACGGAAGTCACGATGAGTTAATGGCTAGTAGAGGTGTGCGGAATTAAGGGTATCCCAGTTTACTGCGGTAATTTAATCCGGTGGTATATATCACGGTACTTTCTTTTTATTGTACCTGTACTTCGGTATTTCCCGTCAGTAAAAAATATACAGAAATTCGTGAGTAATCTTGTTCAGAATTTAATGCTTTTAACGCCGTGTTTACATGGCAAAATACTTTATTGTATTTTAGCAAAATATCAGTATTTATCACAAATTAATTTTCAATATTGCAAAATATTATAAATATATTTATATTCTTGATCCTTTATCACGTTTGACACGTGTCACCAATGCCATCATGGTTTTAAAATGGAATGTTATGTAATATATTCGGTTCAAATCCAAAGTTTTTGGGAAGTACATCGGATTAAAAAAGCTAACGTAAATGTATTTTTTTAGTGATTTTTGTGTTTATGACGTGTTAAGGACAAACTTTTCTTTGTAAGACTGCGCATCATTTTCACGAGACTGGTTGTTTTCGATTGAAATTCATGTAGTTTCTTATGTTCACTAAATAATATTTATTTTGCTTAGTTAATGTGTTTTATATTTATTGGCTCACTCCGAGAAATATCTTGACAGGATGTTGGCAACGAACTCAAAGTCTCATTGCCTATTATATCAAAAGTACAGCTAGCAAAATGTAGGTTTCGGTGTCAACACTTCCTATTTTTATCAACAATCTGTCTAATGTCTGCACAATTTCTTATACAGCATGTCAGCTATAGTGTTAGGTTAATCATCTCACATTTCATGCAATTTTTAGATTAAAGCTTTACAACAATTAACATACACACGATACTTTCATCTACTTTAAGGTACCGACTTTGTAATTTTCGGCAAGAGGTTCCTATTTTCTATAAATCAGAGCAAGAAAAAATATTAAGCTACTGGCAAGCGGAAATTTTCAGAAGCATGTCTCATAACATTAAATTGTATACCTTGGTTTTAAAAAAATTGTTATGGAAGGCAGGTCTATTTGTTCGGTTATGGTACCCATGACCGTATGGATGCTGCATCGAATCCAACCATCTGACTAGTCCGATCGACTATCGTAGTGTATTCATGTGCAAGTCATTTAAATTAAATAGCATCCAGCATTAAATAACATTTGTAATGTTGTTTCATCAAACACAAAACCAAACTAAACCAAATCTAACGATACCTCTTCACATTACACTGCGATGCTTTCTTCTTTATTCGCTTCCAGAATGATTCTTTCGAATAATGCAGACTTGAATAGTACTGTAAGAAGTTTCTTTACAGAATGGTCGCGAAGTATGAGAAGGCATGTGTATTGGATTCAAGAAGTTCTGGTCCCAAATGGCCCATGTGTATGTGAAGTATATGTTCATTAAACTGAGGTAGTTACTGTATAGAGTCGTCCCTAGGTATGTGAAGTTATTTATATTGGATTCAGTATGTTCCTGTACAGAATGGCCGTTATGTATGCGAAATCATTAATAAGTTACTGAAAGTATATCAAAATAAAATTATTAAAATTGTTTATTTATTTGTTTATTTATTCATGTATTTATTTATTTATTTATTATTATTATTATTATTATTATTATTATTATTATTATTATTATTATTATTATTATTATTATTATTAGAAGGAAAACTAAAATTTCCTAAACCAGGTTTACTGTAGGTTAACTCCATAACGTTGCTGACTGAACGGAAAAAGAAACAAACAGAAAACAAACGGGCCGCCTCTATCAATGTAAATGATTGTATATATAGTCTGCGGTTGTCCTCATTAATCATTATTTGTTTATGCAATTTTACATTCTCAATACTGATTTCTTATTAAATCAAGTATTTATTGCAGTTTGTTCAGATAGCGTCACAATTAATTAGCAATCGTACAAAGACATAATTGTTTTATTTAATGTGCTGTTTGTAATATAAAATATATACAATATAAAATCATTCAAGACTTCAGTGTGTTTTTTTCGATTATCGTTAGTTGTTTTACTACATGGTTACAATTTCAATGAACTGTACAACACACAATATACAATATAAAAATATACCCTTTTTGTTAAAACAAAACGCATGAATATTTGCAGGAGAAGAATACGTCGATTTTATTGGAGTTTCTTGAGCGATCAGTTTAAGTCGATTGATAAAGCACGTACAGAAATGTTATTTATTTCCTAGAGTGTACTGGACTATTTGAGAAAAATAGAGCTGCCGTCTGTTTCTATATTCACAAAGAGAAATCAAAAAGGAAAAATGGCACAATTTGACACTTCAAACAAAAGCCTGCGCTAAGGCCTATACAGGACTTGATTCCTAAGAATGAGATCTTCAACATTGACACTTTTAATCCCTTTTGAAGAAATATTTCATCAGTTGTTTTGTGAGAATTATCAGGTTCTTATACTGATTAATCTTCCGAAAATTCAATTTTATTAGTTTCTGATATTACAGTTACCGAAGGCGGCAATTAGAATGGAACATTATGTCCCAGAAATGAACATTTTGTTATTTCAGCGATCTCCGAGCTTGAATAAATCATATATTTTGGTCATCACGAGTACTCATTTCTTGTCGTTAAGTTGATCCTTCACTACTTTATGTCATTTTCACGAGAATATTTAGAAGGATTTCACATCTCAACTAATATGTGCATGAATATATAGTATTTGTTTTTAGCCCATCCCAATTAAAATCAGTTTTACAACTCTAATGAGTTTCCAAATTAAAAGTATCGCACAGAACTTCATTTCACTCATTAATTTACCATTTCTAATCTGATCGTTGCCAGATATTCTCAGTTTGTTCACATTTCAAACCATTAGAACGGTCGCCATATTTATATGGTTTTATTTTGTTCATTATGTATGTACAAATATGAAAACTAGACATTTCAAATTGGTTCCAGACGACATAGATTTTATTGAATATGGACCGATCTAGGAAAAAAAATAGAGCGAACAAGTCTAAAGGTTTACATCAGCAGCTTCCGTTTAGTTTGAAAAGCGAACAAGATGATATTGTTGGGGCTTTCTGTCGACAAGCAGCTCTTTGGGTATAAACGGATGAATGACATTACTGTTTTGTTCACTGTTATATCCCATTTTTGTTTTTGGTTTTTAAATTAATAGATGGGTAACACTATGCGAATACATTCATATGTACGCCATTTCGCTACGGCGACCATATTGAATATTTGGCTGTAATGGTCACTATGTTATTTCCTTAACAGTTGTAAGAGTAATCATGAAGGATACCAGCAGATTATCCGGCCTGAAAGATGAACTCTTCCTTCTTTCTTAGGAAGAAAAGCTTTATTGCACTTCATTATCCATGAATTCGTCTTCTGAAAGATATTCAAAACATGACATTTATTCATGATAAATCGGGTCAAATAAGCAAAAAAGGGCATGTGAATCATTATTGAAAAAAAGGAAAATCATTTTCAATTAACATCCATATCTTTCAAATCTGAGGATTACAAGAATAGTGACAGAATGCGATATTACATTGTAAAACCAATTTGGTACAAGACAACCAGAAATATTATGAGTTATATACCTTAGAAAACCAGCTACATTTTTTTAGAGAAATAGGGTATTTTCATCAAATGTTAGAAGCATTAGAAAACATTATTGTCATTTGAATGGAAATATCAGTATATAGATTTATTTCTTCCGATAATAATGTATATGTCTGCGATAGATTTTAAAGACCCTAAGTACAGTATATTTAATATAAATAAAATATGTTAGGAAATATATATGGAAAGTACAAAAGTTGACAGAAGCCAAAATCATTTTATGACGAAAGAAAAACACACAAGGGAAATAATAACATACGTGTTATCACTTGTTTCTCGAATAATCATTAAATCTGGCTTGGATTAAGAAGTACACATGATAATACGTTATGTGGTAGTGTTCTTAAATTGGATAACGTTGAACAGATATTCACATTGAAGTCAACAGGAAAGAAAGCTTAGACGCTTAAAGAATATAGATTTGTTTTGTGCTGATGCTTAGGTAAACAAGAAAAGGAATAAGATAAGTTCAATTAGATCTTAATAACATATATTCCAACATAGATACAACAAATCTGTATCAGGTATTACATGATAGATACGCAATGAAGTCAGTATCATCTATTATAACATCGATACACTAAATATGTGTGTCAGTCATAACACCATATATACACAATGAATCTGTATTAATTGCAACATGGATACACAGTGTATATTTAACAGTCCTTGTAATATGACACACAATGAATCTGTATTAATTGCAACATGGATACACAGTGTATATTTAACAGTTCTTGTAATATGATACACAATGAATCTGTATTAATTGCAACATGGATACACAGTGTATATTTAACAGTCCTTGTAATATGACACACAATGAATCTGTATTAATTGCAACATGGATACACAGTGTATCTTTAACAGTCCTTGTAATATGACACACAATGAATCTGTATTAATTGCAACATGGATACACAGTGTATATTTAACAGTCCTTGTAATATGACACACAATGAATCTGTATTAATTGCAACATGGATACACAGTGTATCTTTAACAGTCCTTGTAATATGATACACAATGAATCTGTATTAATTGCAACATGGATACACAGTGTATATTTAACAGTTCTTGTAATATGATACACAATGAATCCGTATTAACTGCAACATGGATTCACAGAGTATATTTACCAGTCTTGGTAATATGATACACAATGAATCTATATTAATTGCAACATGGATACACAGTGTATATTTAACAGTTCTTATAATATGATACACAATGAATCTGTATTAATTGCAACATGGATACACAGGGTATATTTACCAGTCTTGGTAATATGATACACAATGAATCTGTATTAATTGCAACATGGATCAATCAATCAATCAATCAATCCTCTCTGCGCCGTCTGGTGCTTGAGGCAACAGC
Source organism: Unio pictorum (assembly GCA_030141615.1). Lineage (NCBI taxonomy): Eukaryota > Metazoa > Mollusca > Bivalvia > Unionida > Unionidae > Unio > Unio pictorum. The sequence goes on along the minus strand of JARLTB010000131.1, from coordinate 3,302,428 downwards.
AAGGGAGCACCATTTCCGTCTGTCGGCAGCTATTGCAGGGGCGGTCTGCTAGGTGTGGCCTCTTGTCTTAAGGTCTCTCTCCACTGTTCGTCGCCAGGTCTCTTTGGGTCTGCCACGGTTCCTTTTCCCCTGTGGGGTCCATCTCAGTGCCACCCTTGGTAGTGAGTCAGGAGGCATTCTGCAGACATGTCCGAGCCATCTCCATCGCCGAGTTGAAATGATCTCAGAGATGGTGCTTGCACCCGCTCTGTGCCGAAGTTCCTCATTTGAGATCGTGTTTGGCCAGACGATCCTCATGATGCGTCGCAGGCATTAGGTTTGAAACACTTCGATCTTGTGTTCTATGTTCGCAGTGGACTTCCAACACTCTGAGCCGTACAAAAGGACGCTCAACACGTTGCTCTTGAAGATACGGATCTTCGTGTGGACACTGAGGTTTCTTGTCCTCCATATGGGCTTCAGCATTGCGAAGGTCTGGTTGGCCTTGCCGATTCTTGTGACGACTTCCCTTGTGCTATCTCCATCCGTGGCGACCTTACTACCCAGGTAAGTGAAATCGTCTAGTTCTTGCAGAGGCTGGTCATTGATGGTGATTGGGTTGCCCACTCTAGTATTCTTCCTCAAGACGTTTTTCTTCCCTATGTTGACTCGAAGACCTATGGTATTTGCTGTCTGTACCAACATTTGTGTCTTCTGTTGAATATCCTGGTGTCTGCTTGCCAGCAACCCGATGTCGTCGGCATAGTCCAGGTCATCCAGCATTGAGGTCAACGTCCATTGTATTCCATGCCTCTTGCCCTCTGTGGTGCGGCGCATGATCCAGTCAATGGCCAGTGAGAAGAGAATTGGAGAGAGAATGCATCCTTGCTTCACTCCGGTTTCCACCTTGAATGGTTCAGTGAGTTGGTTGTTGTGGATTACTCTGCACTCAGAGTTTTCGTACAGGGACCTGATGACATTGACAGTTTTCTTGGGGATGCCATAATGTCGTAGGATCCTCCACATAGAGTCTCGGTGCAGGCTGTCGAAGGCCTTCTCAAAGTCCACAAAGACCACATAAAGGGATCCATTCCATTCATGAGACTGCTCAAGTATCTGCCTCAGTGTGAAGATGTGGTCGATGCAAGATTTGCCTTTCCTGAAGCCTGCTTGTTCCTGGCGTAGGATGCCGTCCACAGCTGTTGTGATGCGTTGAAGAATGATGCGGCTAAAGATCTTACTGGAGAGGGATAGCAATGTGATTCCTCGCCAGTTGTTGCAGTTTCCCAGATCTCCTTTCTTGGGAAGTTTAACTATGATTCCGGTTTTCCAGTCATTTGGTGCTTTTTCACTATCCCATATCTTTTGGAGAATCTGGCAAAGAAGCTTCGGCGTCTCTGTGTCTTCTGCCTTCAGCATCTCGGAACACACTCCATCATCGCCAGGTGCCTTTCCATTCTTCAGCTTGTGAATGGCCTGCTTGACCTCCTCAACAGTGATGTCGTTGCAATTGATGTCAAGGTCCTCCTCTGCTTCAGGAATGTCAGCGAGTACGGGTGGGTCTGGACGATTCAGGATATACTCGAAATGTTGCTTCCATCTTTCCATCTTCTCCTCCTCCACTGTGACATAGTTTCCAACTTCGTCTCTCACTGGAAGATCGTGGTGCTGACTATAGTCGCACTTCAGTTTCTTTGTGTTTTGATACACCGTTTTCATGTCTTTCTGCCCTGCTGCTACCTCTGCCTCCTTGGCTAGCCTCTCTGCGAATTCTCTCCTGTCTCTCCTTGCTGATTTCTTCACCTCCTTGTCTTTTCCTCCATACTCCTGCATAATTCTCTCTTTCAGGCTTGGTGATTTTGAATCCAAAAGTCTCTTCTTAATCTGTCTTCTCTCTTCTATGCGAGTCCAGGTCTCTTCTGATATCCACTCTGTCTTCCTATTATTCCTGTAACCTAAAACTTCTTCTCCTGCTTCCTTCATTGCTCTGTTAAAATTGTCGATGGTCAGCGCTGTCTCATCTCCTAGAGCACTAAACCGATTCCTTAAAGCCAGCCTGAATTCATCCTTCACTTTTGGATTCTTTAGTTTGTCCACATCAAAGCGTTTATTCCTGGAGACCCCTATCCTAACTTTCCTAAGCTTCAAAGTCACCTTGGCCACCAGAAGAAAATGGTCGCTGCCAACGTCAGCGTTCCGCATCACTCGCACATCCTGCAAAGAGTGTTTCCACCGACCGTTGATGATGATGTGGTCTATCTGGCTCTGGGTTCTGCCGTCTGGTGACGTCCATGTAAGCTTGTGGATGTCCTTGTGCTCGAACAGAGTCCCTCCTATGACCAAGTCATTCTCTTGACAGAAGTTGACCAGCCTTTCCCCGTTGTCAGTCATCATGCCTATTCCATGGCGCCCCATGGTCCTCTCTCTATCTTTGTTGTTGCAGCCAACCCTAGCGTTGAAGTCGCCAAGCAACATCAGCACGTCATGTCGGGGGACGTCCTCTAGAACGGTTTGAAGAGCGTGGTAGAAGGTGTCTTTGTCCTCTTCTTCCGCGCCGTCTGTTGGTGCATAGGCCACTACAACTGATAGTTTGGCGTACTTGGAGTTCATCCTGACGTACAACAGGCGTTCATTTACTGGTTTCCACTGTAAGACGGCGTTGGCCTTGTTCTTGTTGATAATAATGGTGACTCCTTCCCGGTGGTCATTGTCCTTCCTTCCGGACCAGATGATGACTTCTCCGGAGCTCAACTTCTGCTTGCCGGTACCAGTCCATCGAGCTTCTGTTACACCCATGAGGGTCAGGTTGTAGTGATTCAACTCGCTCACTGCTTGTGCCAACCTTCCAGTCTGGTTGAGCGTTCGTGCAACATGGATACACAGTGTATATTTAACAGTCCTTGTAATATGATACACAATGAATCTGTATAAATTGCAACATGGATACACAGTATATATTTAACACTCCTTGTAATATGATACACAATAAATCTGTATTAATTGCAACATGGATACACAGGGTATATTTAACAGTTCTTATAATATGATACACAATGAATCTGTATTAATTGCAACATGGATACACAGGGTATATTTACCAGTCTTTGTAATATGATACACAATGAATCTGTATTAATTGCAACATGGATACACAGTATATATTTAACAGTTCTTGTAATATGATACACAATGAATATGTATTAATTGCAAAATGGATACACAGTGCATTTTTAACGGTCATTGTAATATGATACACAATGAATCTGTATCAGTCGTTACAACATAGATACACAAATAATTTGTATCGCTCCTTATAACATGGGTGCACATGTATACTTATCAGTCATTGCTATATAGATATACATTAAATCAGTATTAGTTATTACAAGAGAGGTAAAGAATGAATTTGTATCAGTTATTACAACAAAGGCATCTGCGTCAGTCATTAAACCATAAATGCACAATAAATTGTATTTGTCATTACAACATATATACAAAATGATTCTGAATCTGTCATTACAACAAAGATATACAATCTATGTTTGTACAACAAAGACAGACAATGAATTAGTATCAGTCAGTTATTACAAAGTACAATGCATCTATACTAGTCATTAAAACATAGATACACAAGCATTCGTCAGTGCAACATAGATATACAGCGAATCCGTATTAGTTATTACAACATAGATACACAATTAATCTGTATTAGTCATAACAACATAGATGTACAATTCATCTGTATTAGTCATTACAACATAGATGTACAATTCATCTGTATTAGTCATTACAACATTTATGCACAATGAATCTGTATTAGTAATTACAATAATGATGTACAATGAATATGTATTAGTAATTATAACATTGATGTACAATGAATCTGTATTAGTCATTACAACATTTATGCACAATGAATCTGTATTAGTAATTACAACATAGATGTACAATAAATCTATATTAGCAATTACAACATAGATGTACAATGAATCTGTATTAGGCATTACAACATATATGTACAATGAATCTGTGTTAGTAATTACAACATTGATGTACAATGAAACTATATTAGTCATTACAACGTATATTTACAATGAATCTGTATTAGTAATTACAACAGAGATACACAAGTAATCTGTATTAATCATTACAACGTATATGTACAATGAATCTGTATTAGTCATTACAACATATATGCACAATGAATCTGTATTCTTAATTACAATATTGATGTACAGTGAATCTGTATTAGTCATTACAACGTAGATACACAATGAATATGCATTAGTCATTACAGTTACAGTAATTAGTACATATATACACATTGTATCCGTGTCAATCAAGCAAACTAAAGTTCATTCAATCAGCGTATTTGCTTTTCATTTCCTGGTACAGTTCACATGTCACTCATTAAGATAACACCAAACCCACCATACATTACTTTGACTAATTTGATTTTTTTAAGTTTTAAACTAAATCGTAATAGACATCTCCACTAATTAAACGATAAATCTTTCTCACAGTTAAACATAAATAATCATGCATACATATTATAACTGATGTTCATTTCTTTACATTCTCTATTTCTTTACGAAACGCATTTATCAAATAATTTGATGAATAAATTTTGTTTCAAATTTATTTATTGTTTTACGTCTCTAATCTGTATTCAGTTTATGAATAAATTTAACAACGGCCTTTGATTAAAGAAAGCAAATCGATATATACTTTAATTTGGCTCTAAATCCATTTACATCAGAAACGATAAGTATATGATCTGAATATAACAACTTGTATTTGGTTACCATCTATGTAAGGTTTTGTATCATTGGAATTATTGATTAACTTTTTCTGGGACTATAGTAAATCATTTTAAGCAGGAATTTACTTCTCAGGAACTAGGGGGTTGTCCTTGATGTTGTGATACAAGTGCAATGCAATCTCCTAATCTAATTTTAAAATACCTCCAGATTCTAATGTTTCGAAGAGACTTTCTTCAACTCATATTATACGTTCATCAGTTGACAAAGTTATTAAACTAGATGTTAAGTACCCACCATCATAACTAATCTCTCCATATTTGTCGAGGAGGTAGGACTAACGTTTGGATTCAGCACTCACATACAAACACACATACGCACACACGCACACACCTGGTATATATCATAGTCTGTTTATATTTCATTTTTTACACATGATATTGTCAATATTGTACTATGAGTTTTTTTTAAACTATATTAGTGACCAGTACCTAAGTTATGTAGCTTAACACAATCGTTTCTAAAATGCCTTAAAAATGTTACATAGCATTCTAATATATTTAATGATATAGTAACTGAAAACATCATTGAAGACAAAAAGTTTCGTTTCGTGATAAAGTTGTTTTGTTAACCATTCTAAGCTGAGGGTATGTCCATATAGATAAATATCATTCTTCAAATATTTCGGTATCTTGTCTCTAAACTGCTTCATTGTTATTAAAAGATTTTCATTCAATAATTTATTTAATAGTTGTTCATTAGCTGCCTCGTGAGTTCATAGCATTCTTACCTACCATCATTGAAATCCTTGAAGAATGATGTATTTCTTGTCGGCGTTCGGTATAATTTTCCCTGGATCATTTTAACCCAGTTTTAATGAACAAAGTGTTGTCATAACCAGACATGTTCTGAATGAACAAAGATATGTATTAAAGATGTTATCAATTCCAGATGAATTCAGTATGTGCTCTAACCACTGGAAGGAATAAGTCATCTCGAACAAAAACTCTCTGACACTGGTAGGGCCAAAATAAAACGTGGGACAGGTAATAAAATAACACACCTGATATTTGATATTTACAGTATTTTCATTTATATGGAATTGTTTAAGTATTTGATTGAGGTTTGATTTATATATTTAACTGTATTTGCTATGATACAAAGTAGTCTCCCTTGAAAAACTTTAGTAAATATTAATAGTGTGAATTGCAATGTTTATTTTATGTGATGGCTTAAAAACAATTTAATAAACATTTTCTTATCTATTTTTTTCATACAATACATTAATAAATTCATAGAAACGAACCAAAAAAATAAAATTTATTAAGCACATCTATGTGTCCCATATTTGGCTACAAATAATTTCTCAAGATTATGTGTATTTGTATATAGAAATAATATCTCATCTATGTGGGTTTTGCATTCATTGATATAAAATCAGCTTTTGACGTGCTTATTATTAATTTTTATATTTAAAAAAAACAAACATGGTATTTGAGCAGAGTATCGATGGATGACAGTATCGCTTGGATCTAAGATTTCAAGAAGTGAAGGTTTGGTGCACGATTTGCTTGTTGATAATGAAAGGAATCGACTAAACAAGAAATAAGAAATTATTTTAAAAAATGCAATGCAAATGGTAAAGACTTAAAAAGGAATTGAATTAGAATACGGATTTGAAATGGAGCTTCAATGATATGTAAAATTCACACAACGCAACATGTATGTAACTGAAATGAACTTTTAACAAATGATTCACTTAGAATTGTTCTCTCGAACTCTGCAAGAAATGAAATGAACCATCAACAAAGTATGGAACTTTAAACTAGTAATTGGAAAGTTCGTAATTATCTTAGACTGAAATTTAAAGTACTAGGAATTATTGAGTACCGTGAAGTAGAGATGGATAAGTCGAATGACCGAAGTCTCTATAGATCGAGGAAAGTTAATAACCATTGATATCACTTAACTCGACTTTCATGGTAAAACTATAATTGGAACTTAACGAATGAAGACTTTACTGAAATAGTATTAAAATATGAACTCTTTAAACTCGATACAAAACAAATATATTCGTACTAATAATATACATACGTTTAAATGCTTCTAAAAAGCATAATTTAGAATTGAATAACAACTTTAAAAAATTTGATTTATATAAGGCCAGTCCAACAAATATAAAAAAAAATACAACGTACAATACAAAAAAGCAATATACACATAGCATTCATTTGACATTACATATATATTTTCCTGGATGACTATTTTAAATAACTCCAAGACCAGCCATGGTTGGGGAGCAGAGTCACACTAGTTAGTGAGATTTAAAAAAAAATAACTAAATCAAAATTCTTTAAATAATGAAATTCAAATAAAATAAAACAAACAAAACATACATACTATGGGTGAATACAAAAAACATAAAATCCATTAAAGTTTTGGAGTTAAGGGGTTCGTCAAATGATGTTAATTCTGAGACGGACCACACCAATAAAGGATTGATGAACGTATAAACTGAATGAATGGAGCAACGAATGGACAAAGAGACTGCCGCCGAATAAAACAAAGAGCAAATTTGACCAAATAATTTCAAACTTCGTGCATTATTCATAATTATTTAATTTAAAAAAATTACACAAGAAATTTGTGTGTAAGGATAAACACTATTTTAAGTAAACACGTTATCAAGAAACACTAGGGGACATCTCCAAGTTCTAACCAGCATGCCATGCTGGGAAGGGGATGAGAGGTGCCAACATAACCATAATTTTATAAGGAAATAACTTCCCATTGATGTGACTGTTGCATTCGTTGATATTAAACAGCTCGTTTCAACAAATGTTTGTGACAGATGTTATAGGAACAATGAATCACAGCTCATTGTACAGTTCTGGTTCCATACAATATTTTCCTTGGATAACAGTAATTGTAACGAGTTAACCGTTTAAACATGCTTTAGTGTAGAATAATATTATTCAAAATATCAAGCATTACATTAAAGATACTATGACCAGAATTGAAATTAATTAAAAACAAATTATTACAATTTTATCATTTTAATCAATCACTCAGCGATTGCGTGTTAAATTCGCTATTTCATAGAAATAATTAAAACAATGAAAGCCATGATAAAATGTATTTCACGATATGTAAGCTGGAAAGCGGGGATGGAGGACTTTTGTCCTCCCCCTATGTGGGTTCTTTCTTAACCCCGTCATCGGTGGGGGCTTTTTAAATAGGTTTTTTTGTCCGTTCTCCCAGACACCCACCTCGTGTGCATGCGATTCGCTGTCTTTTTCTTTGTGTTATTTTTTTGGCCTGCAAATATAAAGTCTTTCATGACTTCAATTAATTACGTTTTAATTTTCAAAGTTTTGGCTTGCTTGTACTAAAAGAACGGGTCAGATCGAACTTAAAATACTCCTTGATGAATATGGTAATTAGACACTGTTGCTCCTTGATGACCATGGTAGTTTGACACTATGATACTCCTTGATGACCATGGTAATTAGACACTATGATACTCCTTGATGACCTGGGTTATTATACAATTTTACTCCTTAATGACCATGGTAATTAGACACTGGTACTCCGTGATGGCCACGGTAGTTAGAAACTAAGATACTCCTTGATGACCATGGTAATTAGACACTATGATACTCCTTGATGACCTGGGTTATTATACAATTTTACTCCTTAATGACCATGGTATTTAGACACTGGTACTCCGTGATGGCCACGGTAGTTAGACACTATGATACTCATTGATGACCATGGTAATTATACGCCTTACAACTTGATGACCATGGTAACTATACAGTAGGATAATCCTTAATGACCATGGTAATTAGATACTGGTGCTCCTTGATAACAACGGTATATATAAACATATTCCTCGATGAACATGGTAATTAGACACTGGTACTACTTGATGAACATGGTAATTAGACATTGGTATTCCTTGATGACCACGGTAGTTAGACACTCTGATACACCTTTGATGACCATGGTAATGAGATACTGATACTCCTTGATGACCGCGGTTGTTAGACTTTATGACACTCCTTGATGACCATATCAATTAAGCTCTATGATACAGTGTAATATTTTTCAACTGAGCTGTGATTGAATTCTTTTCGTCAATCGAGATGTAATTAAACTATTCATGAAAGATACACTGTAACGGCTAAAAATCAGTATGATTACTTTTATTTTATATGCACTGTAAGGGCTTTACATCAGTAAAACAACTTTCACTTTATGGAATGGAATCGGTTCACCATGATCTGATGACACATGAAAAATTAGTGATATCAACAAATCATGAAATCGTGTTGGAAAAAGAGGAAAGTAGCTCATTGATACGTCAAGCAAATGCCAAATTCGTACAGCACAGCTTATCCACGTACATTTCAGATACATGTATATGCAAATGCTTCTGGTCCGAGACATGGTTTTATTCGCAGATACGTTTTCATACGTATTTTGTAAATAGTTCTATGCAAATGAGTTTTATAATGGGGTTGCTCAAGTTTACAATGTTTTGTCAAAATCACTCCATATATAGAGTTCACTGTGATAGTGATATCCAAATGTTTAACACGTGTCCACTCTCGGTGTATTTCATAATTATTTACCCTGACATTATCAAGTGCTGATAATACTACCTTGGCGAAATCAATGTGGCGCAGTTTAAGTTCTAGAATCATGTCTTTGTTGTCAGCGATCCCGCCGGGATGTCAATCAGAGCACTTAATACCGGTACTTGTGTAGCAATTATTGGTGGTAAGCCGGGACGGAGATGTCTTTATGGTTGGACTGCAGGTGTTCTAACTCGGACTTTTAACAGAGCCATATCAGGCTACTTAATTGTCATAAATTCAACATTGGGCGTGATATATTGCAAACAATTAAATATTTGCTTCTCTGAACAAATTTTGTCCTGTAGATACGTTATTTCTGGAACTATGTGGTCATACTGTCTGATCATTTTGTATTAAGGTATTTCATCTTTTAATGACTAATTTTCTCACAAAACAAAACTGCACATTAAAAATGTTTTGTCTTTATCTCACACGTACATCTATTTAAATGATGGTTGTTGAATATTTGAAGTACGATTGAAAAGGAAGGGATGGGGGCGGTCTTGGCATTTTCTTTCAAGCCAATTTATATGGGTTCGAATCTCCTTCGAGTACAATTTATGTTTTGCTCAGTTTTAATTTGAGAAAATTATTGCTTTCAGTTATTCAGTGGAATTATAAAGTGCTTATTGTAAGGAAAAACACGCATCTGGATATTATCTTTGAACGCTATATCTATCTATTCTCAATGGCTGTTAGTACGTCTGTAATAAAATTAAACATGATGACCATATCTGGATTGCCAACAAATTAACTGGAAGAGCTCTTTCAGTCAGAATCCCACTCTTTTCATAATTATGCCAAAGTATTCATATACATTGAAAACTTCAGTCATTCATTCTGACCTTCAATCCAAATCCGGAAAATGATAAGTGCAGTTTATAGCACTCCCAGTATACTCCAGCTGCCATGTGACGTTCCGTAATCCATGGTTAATAATATATATCGATTCACTCTTTTGAACCGTAACCACTACAATTTTATCAGTATTAATTACGATAGATCGGGCTTGCCAAAACATACCACATTAACTTCCTTAAGACGAATAATTGCTAATGGACGATGGCAGTACATGTATTCATTGCATCGACTATTTTCTGCAGGAGCATGAGAAACATGAGACACTTACTGTTAATAATTTCAAAAACATGGAGGAAAAATCAAGAGAAGAATGACTACTTTGTAGACACTCATACACAGGATAATTTTTCAAGATACCTCTAAAAGAAAACAAAAAATATGCTTTACAGTTATTCCTCACGCAAAAGAACTCTTCAATACTTTTAGCATTATGGTAAAAGTGGTGGCAGTGATGTTAGGAGTTAAGTAGTGTTAGGATTATAGTAGTGTGAGGAGTGTAGTAATAATTGCCATGTAGTGATGATAGGTGTGTAGTAGTATTGTAACGATTAGGCGTGTGGTTAGTATTGTAATAACTTGTAGTAGTAGGAGTGTGGCTATTATTGTAATAACTGGTAGTAGTAGGAGTGTGGTTATTATTGTAATAACTGGTAGTAGTAGGAGTGTGGTTATTATTGTAATAACTGGTAGTAGTAGGAGTGTGGTTATTATTGTAATAACTGGTAGTAGTAGGAGTGTGGTTATTATTGTAATAACTTGTAATAGTAGGAGTGTGGTAAGTATTGTAATAACTGGTAGTAGTAGGAGTGTGGTTATTATTGTAATAACTGGTAGTAGTAGGAGTGTGGTTATTATTGTAATAACTGGTAGTAGTAGGAGTGTGGTTAGTATTGTAATAACTGGTAGTACCAGGAGTGTGGTTAGTATTGTAATAACTGGTAGTAGTAGGAGTGTGGTTAGTATTGTAATAACTGGTAGTAGTAGGAGTGTGGTTATTATTGTAATAACTGGTAGTACTAGGAGTGTGGTTATTATTGTAATAACTGGTAGTAGTAGGAGTGTGGTTAGTATTGTAATAACTGGTAGTAGTAGGAGTGTGGTTATTATTGTAATAACTGGTAGTAGTAGGAGTGGTAGTAACATTAGGAGTAGTAGTATTGAGTTGTAAGAGTGGTTGTAAGATATCGGGAGTGGTTGTAGTATTAAGAGTGGTTGTAGTATTGGAAGTGGTACTGGTATGAGTAATTGTAGTAGTACTGATATAAGTAATTGTAGTAGTACTAATATAAGTAATTGTAGTAGTACTGGTATGAGTAATTGTAGTAGTACTGATATAAGTAATTGTAGTAGTACTGATATAAGTAATTGTAGTAGTATTGATATAAGTAATTGTAGTGGTACTAATATAAGTAATTGTAGTAGTACTGATATAAGTAATTGTAGTAGTACTAATATAAGTAATTGTAGTAGTACTGATATAAGTAATTGTAGTAGTACTGATATAAGTAATTGTAGTAGTACTGATATAAGTAATTGTAGTAGTACTGATATAAGTAATTGTAGTAGTACTGATATAAGTAATTGTAGTAGTACTAATATAAGTAATTGTAGTAGTACTGATATAAGTAATTGTAGTAGTACTGATATAAGTAATTGTAGTAGTACTGATATAAGTAATTGTAGTAGTACTGATATAAGTAATTGTAGTAGTACTAATACAAGTAATTGTAGTAGTACTGATATGAGTAATTGTAGTAGTACTGATATAAGTAATTGTAGTAGTACTGATATAAGTAATTGTAGTAGTACTGATATAAGTAATTGTAGTAGTACTGATATAAGTAATTGTAGTAGTACTGATATAAGTAATTGTAGTAGTACTGATATAAGTAATTGTAGTAGTACTGATATGAGTAATTGTAGTAGTACTAATATAAGTAATTGTAGTAGTACTGATATAAGTAATTGTAGTAGTACTGATATAAGTAATTGTAGTAGTACTGAAATGAATAGTACTAGTAGTGGTATGAGTAGTAGTAGTAGTAGTAGTAGTAGTAGTAGTAGTAGTAGTAGTAGTAGTAGTAGTAGTAGTAGTAGTAGTAGTAGTAGTAGTGATATGAATAGTAGTGATACTGGTATGAGTAATAGTAGGTGTGGTATGAGTGGTAGTAGTAGTAGTAGTAGTATAATTGGTGGTAGTAATAGTAGGAGTGGAAGTATTAGCAGTAGAAGAAGAAGAAGAAGAAGAAGAAGAAGAAGAAGAAGAAGAAGAAGAAGAAGAAGAAGAAGAAGAAAAAGATGATGAAGAAGAAGAATTGGTGGTAGTAATAGTAGGAGTGTTAGTGTTAGTAGTAGTAGTAGTAGTAGTAGTGGTAGTAGTAGTAGTAGTAGTTGTAGTAGTAGTAGTACTTGTTGTATTATAATTATTAGTATTATTATAATTAGTAGTAGTAGTAGAAAAAGAAGAATGGATGGTAGTAATAGTAGGAGTGGAAGTAGTAGTAGTAGGAGGAGGAATTGTAGTAGTAGTAGTAGTAGTAGTAGTAGTAGTAGTAGCAGTAGTAGTAGTAGTAGTAGTAGTAGAAGTCGTAATAATGGTAGAGAAAGTGGTACTTGTACTTACCAACAGTAGAAATAGTATGACTATGTCGTAGTAGTTCTCGGAGTGATACTAGTAGTGTAGAAGTAATTTGAAATGTGGTTATTCTTAATACTTTTCAAAACTACACAAACAAATATCGGTGCATCATACCCATGGATATAGAGAAGTATTCCTCATGGATATAGAGAGTTATTCCTCATGGATATAGAGAGGTATTCCTCGTATATATAGAAGGGTATTCCTTATGTAGAATAACTCGCAAAGATGAGGTGTTGTAATGCCTACTGAGTACTGGACACACATATTTGACTTAAGCATCTTACCATGTATATACCTGACTTTAGCATCTCACCATGTACATACCTGACTTTAGCATACCACCTCAACCAGAGTGACTGCACTGGTAGTGTCCATTAATAGAAGACTTTTTTTTAATTAGGATTTGTAATGTAGCTTTTAACAATTTTTCAGTCATATCGCTACGATGTCTGCAGTGAGGCAGCTTATAATGATGTCTAGCACTGGAACATCATGCCGCAGACATGTAACCTGATGTCCCACCCAGTCACATTATTCTGACACCAGGCCGACCAGTCCTAACACTAACCTCTTAATGCTGAGCGCCAAACGAGGCAGTTGTAAGTACCATTTTTGTAAGTCTTTGGTATAACTCAGCCGGGGATCGAACCCACGACCTCCCGCTTCCGCGGCGGATGCTCTAACTACTAGGCCACCGGAGCGGTCCACTGATACAAGAAAGGTTTTATTGAGTCTGAATGCTTCCAACCCGTGAACTAGATTTTTCTTTCTTTTTTAATGTGAACTTAATTTAGATACGTTAGTACGATCTACCACCATACAAAATCTTTGACATTATGAGCGATTGAGGTTTATATAAGAAATGTTGACCCTGTATTTAAGAATTTTCATACTGCGTACCTTTATCATTTTTTATTATATACCATACACAGAATTTTAATATAATTACCTTTTATTTTGTTTCCTTAAAATGCATCAGTTCGCGTTTATTTGGAAATTTATCGTACTTATTTATTTGTGGGGTGGGGAATTCCCCACGCAGCAAAGGGGAGGGGGGACATAATATGATATAATCTGTGTGTAACTATATCTGCTCTTGATCCGACATTTTGGAAATACACAAAACTTATTTTACAGTTTGACCATGTATTCATAATTTTCCAGAAATATAATTTTGGGGATTCCTCTTTTGTGGTCGGGGTGGGGGGGAGGGGATTCATCAGTGAAATGTACAAAATTTACCATTAAGTTCATTAAGTTCATTAATAATAATAATAATAATAATAATAATAATAATAATAATAATAATAATAATAATTATAATTTGTTGTAGTAGTCTGTATAATAATGACGACGGTAGTTAAGACAACCCTCTGTTATTTATCATGCTACGCTAGACCTGTGAAGTTTTTTTTTATGAGCAACGCAAGATCACGGTCATTATTAACTGCTGATGGACCAGATGTCTATGCGAGAATATTAGGTAATTCTCGTTCGACTACCACATCTGAAAATTTCAGCCAGTGTACGACGCTCCGACATCAGCAAACGTTTATTCTCAACTTTCCCGTTATCGTATGATTTCAAATGGCATCTTTACTTCAAGAAGCGAGTCCGCTTAACAGTTCTGAGTATGGTACAAAATTGTTCGCCACTTCGTTGACAAAAGATCTCGACATCGTATTTCACACTGCTTTTTGCATATAACAAAAATAGATCCCTTGTATCTAGCTCTTGTTACCAAGAAGAGAAACTTCGTTTAACAGATAGGTAATATTAATAATACGGCTAAAACTGTTTACTCGACATAATATTTTACATGTTAAAACACGTTTCTCCTTTCTTCTTATAAATGCATATCAGCACAAAATATATGACAACTGTTTGTATCCAAGGCGCATAATCTCATTACTGAATGGACAATGAAATCACTTAAGTTGTTTAATAACGGTTTATTGCATTATCCTCGTGTGGGTATATATGTACAATAAACAGGGGCATTGTAGCAACAATGGTATTATAGCGATAACTTAATCTCTTTATACAATACATGTCACTTGTATGGTGTCAGTTTGGGATAGTTGCTATGTTGGCACAAGCCCCGAGTCATTATTGTACGGACGATATAAAATCTGGGTTTTCTATGCCGCGGCGCGTGCCAACATAGTAACTGTCGACTTCGTTGACGATATAAGGTTTTTCACTTGTCAAGTGATCATATTTTATACATATAGTGTAATAAAGTGCTCTCCCAAAAAATTAATTCCATAATATTTTTCCAAACTAATTGCATCCTTTTAAAAAAAATTACGCCTTTTTGCAACATACATTGATCAATTGTCAATGCAATAAATCGAAATTATCCAGTTAGTACAGATTTTGAAAATCATTATTGATCGGCAAAAAAAATGCGAAGGGTTGTAAATTAAGTTTTGTTTTATTATCGACGTATACATGTTTTAATCTTATATGGTCGAGGACAATACAATTTAAACAAATTCTAACGCAAACCCTAAGCTTTTTCGTAAAAAGTGGATATTTTTACATTTTTTAAATTAAATTTACAAACGTTAAACGTTAGTAATACAAATTAACCCAAGGCGTTTGAGAAACCCATCAGGGATGTCGTCAGCTTTGTGACATTCGTGAAATTGCGCAACCACTTTCTATTTTATGTTCACACAGCAAAAGTAGATGGGATCATATTTTTTGCTACTGTTTATTTGTACGTCTTCATGTCTGTGCGTCCGTCGCGAATGTTTTAGCGCTATGATACACACATTTAAAGATATGATTATGTTAATGCTTTATCGTGGTAAACAAAATAGCTGACTGATTTGATTTACAATCTATTACAACAAACATTATATGCATACGCTTGAATGTATATGTAAAGACCCAACTTACATGTCATTGCCATTATTTCAATTTGATTTGCTTTTATATTTTGAATTTATTATACTTAAACTTTTTGACCCACGGTTGTTTAACATAAATCCACTTATCTTTTTAAACAAGAAAGATAGTATTCCCGAATGATCTTTTAGCAATCAAAATAGTTCCAACTACCCCCCCCCCCAAAAAAAAAAAAGAGCCAACAGAATCAGTGCAAACTCAAAAAATACACAGCATAATATTGACCGGCCTGTGAAATTATATTTCGGCCATTTTTATCTCAATGTATGTCCAAGAAAGGCAAAGGACACCCACTCTCACTTATCAGAGAATGAGTGTACTCATCTCATAAAGTTGTGTGATTTATGAGCCGTCACGAGGACTCGAATTTGTAATTCATTTTAATCTGGATAAGACACAGATAAAGACAGAGCGAGTTCGCAACGGGTTCATAGGTCTATACATACAAAATATGGACTAAGATGCGGCCAAAAAAAATGTCTTAATGCTTCATTACTCAAATCAAATTCATAGGACGTCATTGATGTCGTCCCATATTATAAAAATGTTATCTTGACGCTGAGCGAAGGTGAAAACAGATCTTTTACATACTATTGCATATATCTTAATTTCCATCATGATGCTCAAAACGTAAACACACATATTCAACAACCGATATAAAATTACGATTTGCTCAGATAATTTCGCTTGAACTTGTCTTTGCAGCTCTCGCTTTTTTTTTCTACCATTACAATGTAGTACGAAATGATTTATTTACAAACATTCTTCTTAGGAAAACGAAATTGATATAGGTTTTTCCCCCGTCCATTCCTGCCGATAAAGACAGCTTGTGTTTCTATTCGCGAAGTATCGAGCTAGTATTGACTGGAAATGTATTTGAGTTACGCTGATTTTGAACAATGGCAAATGTCAAGTTGGAATAGAAACTCATGATAACATTTTATTGACTTTATCTGACAAGTTTTATTTCATTGGCCAGTTTTATGGGCGTACAAAATTCAGTCTAATGTATTTATTACCTAGCCCGCAGCTATAGACATAGTAACCGTGTTCATGTCGGCACGCGTAATGTCAATGTTAGTCGCACGAGCGATCAGCTAACACAAGTTTTTATTTCTTTTTAGAGAGTGACCCTCGGCATCTTTATTTAGGTTCACAGCAGGGGGCTTGTTTAAATTGGTATTGTTTTCATTTTGCAAAGGTTATTTTAGAATGCAAAGTTGATACTGGCGTCTCCTAGGGCAACCCTGTCCTGATCCAGACATTCCGAAACGTGACTGGCACGCGTACCAAATCAAGTCCAAAACAGGTTGATTTTGCCGCAATCATTGTTTCCACTGTATTGCAATACCATCCCAAATCATGCGCATGAACGGAAATAATCAACATGTCCCTGTATTCTCGGCATAAATAGTATCATTTTTTCATCATTCTTTGTTGAAAAGAATATGCTATTCCGACATAGATCATGAAAATTAAATTGGAAAGCCATTCGACTTGAATTTCGTGCAGGACCAACGAACGTTTAAAACATAAATCCGCCTCTTTCTTGCTGAAAACCATATTGATAGCGACAGTTGCAAACTTTGTAAAGAGCAGGGTGGGGCGTAATGTACCAATTAATTATATATGAGGTATCTTAAACGACACGTATGCTTTTCTTCTTTATTGCCAGATCGAAACAAAGACCAAAGACAACCATACACTAATTTTATTATGATACTCTGAATTGCATCGCTATTAAACTCCTATCGTCATTAAATGCATTCATGTGGAAACAGTCTTCACCTTGGATCATTTTGTTTCTATCGTTATCATCAAGAATTGTAACCAGAATCGTCGTGTCAGTCAATCAGTCTGTTCTTCCATTCGTCAAACAACTGCCATGAAACTTGATAAATATTATGAGATTATGGTATTCACCTGAAAATGCAATATCGAAAAAAAGCTTTGTTACAGAACTTTCCGATATAGTTGTTTCCCTAATTGACCGTCAACTGAATGTTGTGATTAACGCAATGTTGTGAAAGCTATTTGTATCATATACCTCAATGGCTCACCGGGCCCCGAGTGGCCGAGTGGTCTAAAAGAAGCACTCACCGTCACGGATCATTGTCATCTCATATATGCCCGCGAAGGTTCGAGTCTCGGGTTTGGCCAATGTGGGTATGTGAGAAAGCTTGCCAATAGCTTCTAGTTGGTCGGTGGTTCTTTCTCGAATTTTCCCTAGTTGTACAAAGTAGCTATCACTGTATCTCATCTTCGTAAATTTCAACTTCTAGTCATATCGAAAAGAAAAGCAGAAGATTCAGAATTTTCTTCAGCAAAGCACAGCAAATTATAGAACTGTAACGACAATTTTACCATCGTGTTTACATTTGTGAAACCGATGCTCTGGTTTATCTTAAGACTTTTGATTCTTCCAGGTTTTTTATTTAAAAAATGGACTTTTAACATACAAATTCTTTAGCATTTGAAAAAATGTAAATAAAATCTGCGTGAAACGAGATAAACATAACAGTTACATTGATCAAAATTTAGCAGTGTGTTCTCCCCATATCACAAGTGGACAGGATGCCAGTTGCCCCTTCAAAGCATAATAATTGCAATCTCTTCTGAGGAAGGTCGCTTTACGAGAGACAAAGATATTTGATGGACTCCACTGGTGTCATGCACGGGGAAAATACAGCTCAATGATTCTAAGCTGATAACCACAAATGGACTTTGCGAATACTACTATATGATGTGTATTAAACCGAAAGAAATTGATGACATAACAATTCAAAAGGAGGAATGGACGCATCCTAGAAAAACATGGTGTCACATGCAAATGGTGTCATTCAGCGCTATAGAGTTTCCCCCAAAAATTCCAAAGTTGTGTTCAAGAACTCTTGGAGTATTAAAACAAAAACGAGTGTATAAATTTGCCAAATTCTGACCTGTCGGAATGAAATATAACCTAATCTGTAGGTGTATTTGCAAGCCAAACACAGTATGTTTCAATGCCGTGAGATTGACATTTTAGCAAGCAAACACAGTCAAATGCCCTGATAATTTTCGATAGATCGCTCACGTGCTAATTTATGACCTGTCGATGTGGAGTGAGGGCAAGTTACTACTGTATTAGTCAGGTTTACGCAGTGTCTGGATAGCTAGTGTGTCCCGAGTAAAGTAAGTGAAGGAATTTTATGTAGGTTTTGAAAATGGTATATATGGAGAATTGTGGATAATTTTGTCCTTTAAGGAAACAGCTTTCAGAGAGAGAGAGAGAGAGAGAGAGAGAGAGAGAGAGAGAGTGAGAGAGAGAGAGAGAGAGAGAGAGAGAGAGAGAGAGAGAGAGAGAGAGAAAGAGAGAGAGAGAGAGTGAGTGTGTGTGTGTGTGTGTGTGTGTGTGTGTGTGTGTGGCGGGACAGTCCGATGACAGAAGTCCGGGAAAAAAGAAAAGTGATCAGTGAAATCCAGAAAAGGAGAAGTGAAGAGTTGAGAGTAAACGAGTAGGAAGTACGAGAAGGATGAGGCAGTCGGAATAACAAGACTCGAGGAAATAGGAAACGTTAGAACACGGTTGAAAGGAAGGAGATGCAGTCAGTCGTGAACATTGGGCTCTTTCCACCACTAATTATTACGATAAAAAAAATTAAAATTAGACACTGCTCTTAAATCCTGTTGATATTATTTAGATTGAATTATAGAACCACTATTATTTTGTCTGATTAAATTTGTTATTTTTATTGTCTAAGGAGTGCTCGTATTGCATTATTTCTTCCCAATACTCTCTCTCTCTCTCTCTCTCTCTCTCTCTCTCTCTCTCTCTCTCTCTCTCTCTCTCTATATATATATATATATATATATATATATATATATATATATATATATATATATATATATATATATATATATATATATATATATATAATTTCTTTCTAATTAAGAATGCGATTCAAGCGTTTAGAGTGCTCAACAAATGCAGTGTAAACTTAACTAGCATGCAAAACCCTCAACTCTGTCTGCTGGCGACCTTGATGTTTAGCTGGTCGACCCAGGGTAATCTCTTTGCCAGGATTCTCTAAACATATCCGTACTCTAATTACTAAAGTCCGGTCACCTCTGTTCTTAAACACCGCGGATCCCATGGGTTCAAATATAGACCATAGGGACTTCTTGTAGGCACAATACTATATCTTGAGATATCACCATTTGTACAAATTTATGGAAATAAATTTTTCAATTTTTTTCTTGATCCTTAAAAGCTTTGTTTATATTTCTCACGATTTTTCATAGATCCAATACAGTTCAATAATAATGTTGGTTTGCAGTAGTCAACAAGCATATCTACAATTCGCAAAGACAAGTCTTTGAGAATATTTCATGTCTTCATTCTTTGTTTATTTTTCTCACGAGATGATATCGATTATGTCATAAAACACGAGAATTCAAGATAAATGTTATCAAGTTTGACAATCTGCCATCTTTGTTGCGAGTGTTTGCCAGATAAAGATGTCAAAAGCGAACAGCGTTCCTGTGATTTAACTGAAGCATTTCTAAATATCAGCAATATTATTTAGTAATGAGTCAATATTACAGATTAGACCGTCTTTGATAAAATGAAAAAAATTACATTCCTTAAGAGTTACATTGATATTTTACTAATATGAAAATGAAATTGGAAACAAGACAATTTGCTCTATTAGTAAAAATGCTGCTTCAAATGAATTCCCTTCGAGCCACTTTCCATTTCCGTTGGAGACTGGGTGGCCGAGCGGCCTTGATATTTTAACTAGGAAGAAATTGTCAGCGATTTTGATTTTGTATGTGCATCTGTATAAATATATTGTTCTCTTTGGTTTCTGAGAGCCGATCAAGTTCTTTTATCAGAAAAGATACCGCCGGCGTTTATTTTTTGTTTTAAATACCATTTATTATCAATATTTATGACTATAGTAATTGGGTGGAGGGGGAAATGGAGATCGAATGGTGTGTTTTCAATACCTCTCGGCAGTCATGGACCATCTATTAACTTTTCGTTTCTATCCAAGATTTTATTTCTGATTTGCCGATTTGGACGTTTGGACGTCATAATTATAATTAGACGATCATGATATTAATTAGAATGTATTTTTAGAAAATTAGGAAGTACGAGAAGGATGAAAATTAGGAAATACGATACGAGAAGGATGAGAATAATATTTTTACATATGAATGTATATATATATATATATATATATATATATATATATATATATATATATATATATATATATATATATATATATATATATATATATATATATATAGACAACAGACAGTGCAAAACTAATATCTAACTCGTAATGAATCTTTTTCAACGGCAAATGCACACGACAAGACAACCAAATAACATAACGTTGCGCTTGAAAAACTTTCCATGGCTGTTTCTACAGGAAAAAGACTTTTAAATTTATTATATTTCAATTAGTTTATTTCCACCTGCACATTTAAACAAAATAAATTTAGTTAGATTGTTAGATATTAGTTTTGCATGGTTCGTTACCAGTTTATTGCATATATATGCGTGTGTGTGATTTGGATTTTTAACGTAGCTTTAACAGCCACTTTTGTACGTCTTTGGTATGTCTCGGTCGGGGATCGAACCCACAACCTCCCGCATCCGAAGCCTATGCTCTACCCACTAGGCGCTCTCTCTCGCGCGCACACACACACACACACACACACACACACACACACACACACACACACACACACACACATACATAAATACATACATACATACATACATACATACATACATACATACATACATACATACATACATACATACATACATACATACACCACACACAATATATATATATATATATATATATATATATATATATATATATATATATATATATATATATATATATATATATATATAGAGAGAGAGAGAGAGAGAGAGAGAGAGAGAGAGAGAGAGAGAGAGAGAGACAACAGTGACTACGAGCGTGACTGTGTTTATAGATGAGAATTAGCTTTTGTACGCATTAAAATTATCTAACCTGTGTTATATTCTTATTTAAAACTTATATCAATCTTATAATGCATCATGTACGATCCCTTCCGATACAGCGAGAGATATCACCTTCCGGTTTGTGTATTGCACATTTGTACTTCTCTCTCTCTCTCTCTCTCTCTCTCTCTCTCTCTCTCTCTCTCTCTCTCTCTCTCTCACTCTCTCTCTCCACGCGTCGTTAAATAAAGGGTTCACTTACGTCTTAGAATTAAAGGGAAAAAATAAGAACCAGTAACAGTTTTCTGTCAGAAACAGACTGTGATAATATATCTGTACCATTATTGCGGAAAAAGTATGAATTATTTTATTTTTAATTATTCATCGTCATCGGCATCATTACGTCATCGGTATCACGTATCATCATTTATACGGGCACATAATCTTGAGGAAAATCCTCTCACAAATTATTAATTGGAGTGAAAGATATATTTGCAATTTTCATTTTGTTATAAGTCTGTTTTTATCTTTTTATTTTGTACGCTTACATTTAAAGCGTTCTCTGAAAGCATTTAAAAAATATAAAAAAATAAAGTCGTGTACGTAAAACTTGAAAATTATTTCTAGTAACTTTGCTCCTCATTTTGCGGGGAAAAAATGACTTAGAGTGTTCAACAACGTCCTCCTATCCTCGTGAGATGGCAACATAGACTAGGTAGCTCTGCTATCAACTTTTGCGTTATCTATAGATGTTATGTCACCTATATATGCTGGTAGTCATTTTCATCACATCTAAATATGCTGGTATTCTCATCCGTCACATATGAATATGCTAATTGTCAATTTCATCACATCTAAGGACATCAGACAGTTCCATCTGCTGACAATAGGACGGTATTCACAGTCATCGCAGGTAAATATGCTGGTAGTCACTTTCATCCTTTTAAATTATGCTGGTAATGCCTTTTAAAATATGATCTTATGCTAGTTATGTGAAAAAAATGTAGACAGGGTTTTGAATTAAAATTTTATATGAAAGTCTGACTTATTAATTCTTATGAGATAATTTTTTTATCATAAGAAATACATGCACATATTTAGAATGCATGTAGAGTGAAGTTTATTCTTCTTTTAAAATAAAATATGTCTGGTAACCAAAGCTGCATCATTATCGACAGTGATATTACATTTATGTGCAGTTGAGATGGAAACATAATTAGTCAATCATGTGTTGCCTTTCGTCCAGTTTATTTTGGTCAATGTGTGTTGAGCTAAAATCAATTTGCTATATATTGAAATGTACTAGCACATAAATTTACATTTATATTTCTTTACCTCCATCATATCTAAGACATTGAGGTTACACGAAGACAAATTTATGCCGAATTTTTATTTGATTTTTTTAAACACAGACCCCGAAATATGAATTTTGTGAATTTTCCGTACATTTTTAATACTGATATGCTAAATTGCAATTGTTGCAACCTGCAGTATAAAAACCCTGAACAAAACGGATAATACTAGAATTGTAAAAGGTGTTAATTTTGGTATTATATGATGTTCTAGGCATATACAATCATGCGTCCAGTATACGTTGCCTACTTACTAATAATGGAGCTAGAGACTTGTAATGCAAGGTACCCTCGACTAGGACCAGACTATTAATTAACAGACTTGTAATCCAAGATAACCTCAACTAGGACCAAAGTATTAATGGTGTACGAGACTTGTAATGCAAGGTAACCGCACTACAGAGTATTAATGGATAAAGCGATTTGTAATGAAAGGTAAACTAGGACCATCATATTAATTAAGATACATATAATGAAAAGTAACCTCAACTAGGACTATCATATTAATTAAGAGGCTTGCAATGCAAGGTAATCTCAACTAGGATCAGAGCCTTAGTCGAATAGAAGACCTCTAATGAAAGGTAACCTCAACTAGGACCATATTTTTAGTGGAATAAGAGACTTAATGCAAGGTAACCTCAATCTGGACCAAAGTATTAATGGAGTATGCTACTTGTAGATGCAAGGTAACCTCAACTAGGACCAGAGTAATAATGGAGTGAGAGACTTGTAGATGCAATATAACCTCAACAAGGACCAGATTATTAGTTTTGTTGTAATGCAAAGTAACCGCTCTATAACCAGAGTATTAATGGATAAAGCGACTTTTAATGCAAAGTAACCTCGACTAGGACCAGAATATTAATTAAGAAACTTGCAATACAAGGTAACTCAAGTAGGACCAGATTAGTAATGGAATAAGAGACATGTAGATGCAAGGTAACCTCAACTAGGTTCAGAGTAATAATGAGGTGAGAGGCTTGTAATGCAAGATAACCTCAACTAGAATCAGAGTGTTAATGGAGTAAGAGACTGGTAGATGCAAGGTAACCTCAACTAGAACTAGAGTATTAATGGATTAAGAGAACTGTAGATGCAAGGTAACCTCAACTAAGAACAGATTATTGTTCGAGTCGGAGACTTGTAGATGCAAGGTAACCTATATTTGGACCAGAATATTAATTAAGAAATTTGTTATGCGAATTCGACCAAAGTATTAATGGAGTAAGAGGCTTGTAGATGGCAGGGTAACCTATACTAGGACCAGAGTATTAATAGAGTAAGAAACTTGAAATGCAAGGTACACTCAACAGGTACCAGTGAATTAATGAATTAAGAGACTTTTAGATGCAAAGTAACCTCAACTTGTACCGGAGTATTAATGGAGTAACTACATACTGTAATTAGTGCGTGTGCGTGTTAACTTTCCATCGATGTGTATTATTAATTTTATATTATTCTTAAACATATACCTTTAAAATGTGTTTTGGAGTCTAACGTTGTAGCTTATAGTGCCTCAACCTTCGAATACACAGTCCTCTTTTTGTGATCATAAATGAATTATTAAGCATACATGTTAGGAATCATATGATTTTGAACGGATAAGAAATCCAGTAATGCATTACCAATGAATTGTGTTTTGTAAATTTAAATTTCATTACCAATTTCAAGGCCGATAAGCTGATTTGTATCAAACTCTATGTACAGATTATAGGTATATCCTGTTGTTTTTATAATTTGCTTGTTTGTTCTCATGTGTCTTGTGTTTATTTTCATGGCTTTTTGCGTTGTAAAGTTCCATCCAGAGTCACGACTGTTTTTGCTAGACAAATTATCTTCTAAGTACTATAACTCGGTTTTCAAAATATGCTTCGTGCACAGAATAAAGAGCATGAACGTTATGAGAAATTTGTGAAAGTTTTCTTCAAAAAGTATCTTGTATTTATTTACAGATTTTAATTTCTTCTCATTTTCAATGTATATTAATTCAATTCCTATTTTAAACAAAAATATATGAGTTTAAATATCATGTTCCATCAGCGTAAGTAAACTTCAGTGCAACAAACCGCATAGAAGATTTTTTTAAAAAAATCAGTACAATTATTTTATAAATTGATTTTAATCTATTAATTCTTCTTTTTATGCAGCTAATTCATAATTTGTAAATTGGTATGCAAAGTTTCATAAGCAAATCTGAAACAAAATTTCTATTTTTATCCGCATAATTTACTTAAATTAGGATTTAATATTTGTAATCGTTTTCCTTTTATGCTTTCTATTATTATTCCGATGACTTGATAATGTTGGAAAGGATCGCAGCTTGTTAGACTAATTAACATAAGATCAATTTTGATCCTCGTTCTTTTTTCTGCACGTACTTAAATTTTCTTCCATCTCCCACCAAAAGCAATTCATGTTATTGTTTCAAAATTAAAGAGTAGGTTAGAAAACGGTGGGTTTCCGGAACGCCTTTGTGTTTCGGACTGATTGATGATCAAGTATTGGCTTCCGGTAACTCCTGGCCTCCTAATTAGTAAATATGGCCACGCTTCCTGAATCAGTCTCAAGTACCCGATTGTTGATAAATTATGACAGTCATACGACTGGGTGAATAATTAACAAATACATGCTTCCTGGCAAGTATCGTAGGTACTATTGTAGAAAACATTATCCACTTACCACGAAACTTTGGACAACGCGTGCTTTTTAATGAAATTTTGCCTCTCAGTGAACTTGTAATAAGCCTGTTTTTTTTTCTTCTACATAATAACTTAATTCCGATTACATTGAGCAAAGACTAGAATGATGACAAAAGGCCATAACTGAGGACTTTATCCATAAAATGTACGGTATCCCATCCAGAGGATTTAAATGCTATTCAAAGACTGGCATACAACTGTATTCTCTCCGTACTCTACAGTCTGGTCGCCTTAAAGTGGTGGCGAAATGACCACCTTCTGTATCTAACTATACGACCCACCAAAGCAAGTAAAAGTGCACGAGTTCACAAAGTTGAACTACTAAATAACTGTCTTTTGAATAAATGTATACAACCTATTTTTAAATATTCAGTGTTATGTTTGTTTAGTTTAAAATTCGATCACGAACAAAAATATTTTATTTCTGTCTACTGAAAGAATCTAATACTAGATTGAAAAGATCAATGATCACATCTCCTGTTCTTGCTAATATATGCTCAATACTTGGATTGCCTCTTACCCTTTAACCACATCTTCCATTGAACTAGGCTGTGTCATTTCGTGCTATTGAACATTTAACTACAACATAGAAAAATCAGATTTGGTAAATAACGATACAACTTTATGCCACGGCATAAAACTATCCAAACCACACTGACTACCTTTAAATATAAAAACTAAAATTCAAAATAAAAATTTTAAAATGAAATAAAAAAAATAATAAATATTAATAACTAAAAAATTAGGAAAACAACTATAACCAAATAAGGACTATTAGGAAAGGAAACAACACCTGGGACTAAATAGTTCTAAGGGGAGGGAGTTCAATCCTAGTTCAAGAAAAATGGGGAGGAAACCAGAACTTGCTGCAACTAACAGTGAGTGCAATACCCTAAGCCAGCTCTGGCCAAAGGGTAGGAAGTACAACCCGTTTTTCTTTTTTGGGACAATACAATTCAACTGATATGACAGTTATGAATATGAATAACCTTGCAAAAAAATCTAAAATATTTAACAATAAATGCTAACAACAACACATACAAAACATAAAAATATGGGTGGACAGGGAAACAACGCACAAAAAACAAACAATTTTCGAAAAACGAAGGTGTTACTCAAAACAAAAACCAGCGAATATGCTGGGAAGAGTTGAAGTATATCAACAAAAGGAATGAGCATGTTCGCCATTCAATGCTTAACCTTCAGTTGTTTTTTCTTGCTGTTATTTAAGGGCCCTTATACTCTCATCTTCTGGAATCGTACGTTGTTGTAGCCTGTTCTATGTTCTCAGTGACGTGTTTAAAATGTGTGTGTGTGTGTGTGTGTGTGTGTGTTTTAACAGCACTTCTAACACATTGTTGGATATATCCTGCCGAGAGGATATGAGAGCTAAGTGCCTTTCACAAGGACATAAATGTGTGTGTGTGTGTGTGTGTGTGTGTTACATGTTATACGCATATCAATCAATTACATGCTTGACTCTGTTAGCTACAAAAAAGGCTTCTCTGCCAAATGCAAACAGCGCCGTTGCGAACACAAAGTAGATTTGGAATTTTTTGAAATCATAAATAACGGTACAAAACCTACACAATGTTCAAGCGTTTTAGGGAGGAGATGGAACTATTTATCCATTTTAACATGAAAGCAACATTGTCGGTGTAAAGAGAATATGTATATAATTCATTTTGGATTGGATAAAAATGTGGTCTAACCCGGATATGTCTAAGAATAGCATTCACGAGAATAAAAAAGTGTGAAGTTGTGAATTTCAAACAAACAAAAAAACAACAAAATATACTCCAAAGATTTATAAACAAGTATGACTTAAGCATTAACAAATTGGAATGCAAAATGGTTAAAACAATACAGTATGAAAAAGGAATACATTTCGTATTTGATGTGGGTAAAAACAAAACATCCTCAAATTTGTGTAAATTTACAGAACCTGGACATTTTGTGTTTTACCATGTCAATTTACAATTATTCAACATAACTAGAGATAGCATTTATGAAGGGCCAGTTAGATTTTTTAAACAAAACATTGCGACAGAGTATATGAAACATAAGCAGCAGAATGAAAAACTTGAATGGCAAAACTTTATATAAATCTAAAAATTTGCAAATTATGAAGAAAAAAATCTTTAAGACAGTAGGACAGTGTGTTGGTGTGTTACTAAGACACAAATACAATCTATCAAGCCTAAAGAATTCTTTGGATATTGTCACAGAATTAGGCGAAAATTGACTTTATTTCTTCTTGGTAATTTCACCATTTTTTTTTGCTTCGTCGTACATGCGTTACCTGGGGTGAATAAGTGTTTTTCAAGGTAAGCGACGTGTAGCGACTTGCTTGCATGTACCTGACTAGAAATCACTTGAAGTCAGGAACATTATAATCACGGGGTGCACGTGAATTTTGACCTGAATTCTGCTCACCTATTTGGGGACATATAAGGCAGAATATTTCTAAAAAGATGACGAGTCAAAAGTATCTTGTCAAAGGAGAGATAGCTCGTCATTCTTTCTCCAGCCAAAGGGCTGAATGTGATTGATTGCTCCAGCCAAAGGGCTGAATGTGATTGATTGCTCCAGCAAAAGGGCTGAATGTGATTGATTGTGCCGTGATTATGCTGTTTAATTCTGCCATTTGACTGTGAGATCAAATTGAGGTATCTGACTGTCTGTCTGTCAGATTGTCTGTCCGTCTACGTTTGTATCTGGCCTGAACAGGAGGTCATGATGTCTGAGGATATCTGTCGACATGTGTAAATATCCGGAAATCTAGAAGTCTAAATGTCCAAGTATCGAAGCTGTCTAGAGGTGTAAACGTCCGGGGTAGCATCTAAGTGTTTGGTGGGACCGGTGGTTCTAGTAGGTGCTGTATGCTGTCTGTACGTATAACTGTAGTGGATCCGTGAAGGGCAAGCGGCCGATAAATGTATTGGGTCAACCCTAGGTATTCGGAGAAGCTGTGCGGCGATTCAACAGTTGGTGAATCGTACAGTTGTACAGGGTCGAGACGCATGTGTGTTTCAATTGTGGTTACAATTGAATACATTGTTATATTTACACGTAGTTACTTTGAATCACAGTAGTATTCCAAGGGATTACATGAATCTCAATAACAGTTAGTGACTTGATTTAATACATGTAGATATTTGTACTTGTTGTCGCAATCCATACGTGCGATAATATAGTTTGATGTTTGTATTTGTTATCGCAATTTATACGTGCGATAATACAACTTTTGTAAAGGTTCCATTGTATTTGAAACATTTGTGCAGTCCAGGAGGTTCCTTGGATCTGGGTTTATTTTGTATTAATATTTAATTTATTTTTAAATTGTGAATGGTTGTGAAGTGTGATTTTGGGTTGAACGCATGAGTTAATGTGTTGATACATCATTTTTTTCATTAATAATTTATTTCATAAATTTACATCATCTTTCACATATTGTGTTTGTGTTGTTCATTTAATCCACCAACCACTCGGTAACAATTCTGTTACAGATATCATGCTTTCATTTCAAAAAGTAGTGAAAAAGCTTTATTCAATTTCAGTTTGACCAATATCACAAAAGCCCTGTTGCGCAGACAAATGTCAATCATAATGATGGAACGAATTAAACGAGCGATAAAATAGAAAATACGCTGAAATGAAAGAATGATTACCTGCACGAGTCTACCTGCCCATTACACGAGCAAGCAAGAACAAAGACTTGCGCGTAGAAGGGTTGTGTTAGCTATGTGGGTTGACCAGTTACAGAAATAAAGTGTTCACATACAAACATGTACAAAGAGATACAATTAGAGTTTAAACGTTATATACAGTTTTCTGCTAGCACCAGAAGTTCTGTCGGTGTCCTGAGAGTGAATGTCCCAGTCACAATGTGAGATTATAAATTATTCTGGACGCAGGTATACAGAATTTACTAAGCTAGTAACACATCTGAGATTAAAAACAAATATGTAGCTCACATACGTAATTTGCAATTATATCTGCAACGATGCTGAGTTAGGCAAAACTATCGAGAATCTCCAGAAACGATTTCGCGTCAACATTGTCTGTGATAGCGAAGACAAACTTCCAAAGCTTATTGCTGACCCGGCTTTTTGAGTCCCGAATGATCTTCGATGGTGGACGCATTGCCGTAGACAGCAAGCAGCAGAACTGAATATGACAAAATCTATCTGTGTTGTCGCATCTGTGTTCGTCTTATCTAAACTAATATCAACGGATGCGGATTCGTTGTTTATGGATCTGACTACCAATGATGTGTGTACCGATATGTGTAAGACATAGCTGATAAATAACAAAGGTAACGTATTGCTGGTTGCCCACCTTCTAACTGCCTCGGTGCATACAGATACCGTACAAAATTGTTTCCGATGCGATTTGGTAAGAAATGGTAACAATCTTCTGTATAATCAGCTGAACAGGTCTTAACCTAAATGTGCATGTAATTTAATTATTTAGTGCTTGTATGACTGATGGAAGTCGTGTTAACCACTCACGTTATTGCTCTGCTACATGATTCTTACGCGTACAGATGTCCGAATAACCGTTCCGCAAGTGTGTGTTTAAATGTTTCCAGAGTAGCCTGATCGCAATATATGTAAATATGTTCAGCACGATCCTGTACCTTATGTCTTGTTAGCAACTCAGTAGATCCAGGCAAATACATTATCTTGGTAATTTCTAAGATAATGTATTTGCCTGGATCTACTTGCTAACTCGGTGGCCATGCACCTGGTCTGCGTGCATAAACACGTTTAAGCGCATCTGCGACGCATGCCAAAGCTTTAGACGTCAACTAAACAGTTTCTTTAAATCAACTGGCAACATATGCAATAACTGACGCGTAATTGTACGTACTCAAACAGTCATGTGGAACAAACAAATGATCAGCTTGTTGAACGTTGTTGGGTGTCTTATCTGGCGTGAGTAGGTAACTTTGTCACTGCGCTTGGTTGACCAACCTTATTCAAGCTGCCCTGTGGGTGATCTTTGTCACGCTTGCGTCATCTTCGCAATAACCGCGATGACTGCACATAGCGAATCTCCGCTCGTCTTTTTATCTCTGCAAGATTTGTGCTTGCGAACACCATGAGCAATTTTATCCTCCATACCTCTTTTGATGATTCATCTGCCATTTGTTTATTTGAATGTAGATTGATTACGTTCAGTCATGGATGAGATCTATATTTGCATGTTAACGTGCATGTATATCATTTAATGCTTTATAAGCAAGATCATGTGTGTAATATCGCAGGGCTTTGGTTGTGTCGTTATAATCAATTCGTGTATACAGCCATGCCCAAAGAATCCAGGGATGTGCTTTTCACCAGGATCTGTATCCCATCGTATTCCTGGTAGTTTTGCAATCGAGTCAGCGACGTTACCACTACAAATGCTTTTTTAAATCTGCGTTTGTCATTGGAAAATAGAAGGCCCGACAAACACGAATTTCTTTTACTCTACAACTGTGACATATTAATGACATTGTGCTGCATTGACGCGCATGGTCTCATAAATATTATACCTTTTGTGATGTTAATCACTCGTGGAATTTGTTTCTGAATATTTTGTAGAAGCCAGCCAGGTGCAGTATAGTTCCGTTGCTTCTGAGTTGACCGATGGATCATGCAAGTATCAAACCAGTTTTTACACAATAATTGAAACAATTATGGTAAAGATAATCCAAAAGGTACCAGTGATACCAAATCAGAGCGTGTGAAAATTCGCCGTCAAGCTGCCTATGAATACCTGGAAGTGATTCATAGTGTTACATCTGGAAATAAAAGAGTCAAATATATTTTAAAGTCATGACAAACTGGGGGGCAAGGAGATCAAACAGACGGCTTTGAAAAAAGTCTACACTGCTGATCAAAGCAGCAAAAGAGACTGTATCCAATGCCGATGTAACCGCGAAAGAGGTAACGAAAGTTGCGAAAATTAAGGCGGTGATGATGGGAACAAAAGATGAATTTGGTCTCGTTGTTAAGACAGTCTTAACGCGTCAAATGTATCAAGAAAGCCGCAAGGGCAACCGCAGACACAACTGGACACTGCTTGAGGCGATGGAGGATATGCACAAAGACATCATAAAACATGTAGACTACGTTGGTGAGATCCAAGAATTCATCGGGGAAATTAGAGACATCCAAGAAGACATCAGGATACTTACTGCAGACATCAAAACAGAACTTAAAAGTCTATAACATATACCATCCCCCATGTAAGAGTCAATGATAAGAACACCAAACCAACATTTTAATGACGATCGTCAGTGGATCTTTGAAAATAACATGTATGCCGGTCTTTTGTTTCTGGCAACTAGAGATAAAATATGAACAAAGAAACAAAAGAGTGAATATAGTATATTAGCCAACAAGTTATACGGAGAATACTGGGGTTTTAAAAAGACCCGTGACCTGGAATTTGATTTTTATAATAGAATTTTTGATAGAACTAATGCTGCAAAACATGTTCAAGTCTAGGAAATGCTTACATAATTGAAGCAGCTACTACCAAAGGCAATACGAGGTCCTCTACATCTACTAATACATTTTTCTCAAACCCAAGAAATGGATAAAGAGGCAGACGCGGTGTCCTTACCCAAACTTGTACGTACACATGCACCTATGCGGAAAGAATAATTAGAAATGCTTCGAGAATCACCTAAATTCCTTAGCAATGGTTAGCACCTCCATGAGAACTGTTACCTCCAAATCAACTGCTAAATTGTTTCATAGCCAACGATCAAAGAAGAAAAAGCAAATGCAAGGGCAACTGCATTAAAGACTTGAATATGCACCCCCATCTGTACCCCCATCTGTACCCCGCGCGTTAAAAGTCTACAACAAACGCACCACACTTTGAGCATTTACCTGAACCATTATATGAATTTGAACCTAAACTCGAAAAAAAAGTCTTGTTTGACTTGCACGACCTTGCTGATCGTTTGGAAACATACGTAACATATGCTCGCGAGAGCAACAATACAACAATACAACATACGTTATTAATGACGCCGTATTATTTTGTCAAAGGCTACTCACCAACAAGAGAAAGAACCCGGGGATGTTTCGCGCGTTAACGTCTATGGTGTATACGATAAATGAAGTTTGTACACCGATGATAAGTTCTGATGCCATTGAAATACTTCGTGTTTTACGCGAATGAACGTTGCAATGCAACGTGTCGGTGCAAATACAATCCAGAACGTTATCTTGATGAACAGGATCTCTTCAACGAAACCAGAATTTTATTTTATATTTTCTACACCATTACCCGAGGTGGAAGTTCGCACACTAGTGTTGTTGTACGTTTATCATAGTTGGCATAATATTTTATCGCCGATATTTTGGGCACGTTCATGCAAATAACTAGCTTGTGTTTTTGGCAGATGGTGGCACCTTCTACAATGTTGTTAGTCTTACCACGGGCACATACCAGCTTGAATCAATAAATAATGATACTTGACGGACGCTAAAACTAATTAGTGGAAAATTCCTTAAGATTTCTATGAAAACACAAGTAAAAACCATATAGAGATATAATCACGTTGAATATCGCTGAGTCGTGTTGAAAATAAGACCTAACATATATCAAATAAATGCCAACCAATTCGAGTAAAATTTGCATACCAGTCTGAATCCATGTTCTATATATTTATTAAGTGGCATTTTATTGAGTGGATCAGTATACAACGCTAAGTTGAAATTTTAGCAACAATCCTATCAAATTATTATTCAAGGACAAAGTTGAAAATATAAATGATTTAATTAAGTTAGCTACTATTTGTGCCCAGTTAAACCGGGCACATGTTCCACGCACATGCGCATAATTGGTGCTCCAACTGGTTTATCGATAAACCTCTCGCTATAACTAGTTTCTCAAACGACTTCTTTCACGTCACTGCTTCCAGTTTATCAATGGACCTCTCACGCCATGTCTGATCCAACTGGTTTGCCAATAAACCTCTCGCCTCGTTGATAATCCATGAACCACTCGAGTTATTGCTGTTCCAGCGGGTTTATCAATGGACCTTCTGCATCATTACTGCTCCAACTCGTTATCAATGGACCTCCCGCGTCATAAATTGTTTTTTCTATCGGATCTCTCTCATTTTAGGATAATGCTCAGTCCACTTGCTAGAACAGTTACTGACTACCAAATAACGTTTCCTCCTTGGAAAAAAAATCATGATAATTGATTGCATACATTTAATTACGTTCTGAGATTTCATGTATATTGCTCACTTGACTTGTACTTGTACTTGAAGTCATACGTTTTAATATAGTCAAATCTGCATAAGTGACCCAAAGGCTTGATATATAATTATCCGACTAGAAACACTCACTTCTATATAAAAAAAATGAGCAGCGTAAATTTGTACAATTAACCATGGTATATTAAAACGTGTCTCTTAAATTGGTCTAAAGCTTTCTCCGTTCCGGGACACTGCCATCCCACCTCTGTCTGTTTGGGTTCGAGTCTCGGGCTCGGCCAACGTGCCAACGTGGGTACGTGAGATAGCTTACCAGTAGCTTCTCGGCGGTCGGTGGTTCTTTCCTGTGTTTTTTTTTTCCAGGTTCTTCCTCCACCATTTATACCAGCTGCCATGTATAACCTATCTTATGCTGTAAAATGACCTTAAACCCTATAACAACAACATCTTGTACTTTGGATAATTAGCATATGCCTCGCATATTGGACTGGTCGAATGGTGTATTGTGCATATACAATAGTCAGTGACGTACATATTCATCTTGGTCATTAATTATCACGAATTTGACTAAAGAAAATTACCTTCTGACCGTCAAAGATCATTTTAAATTAACTACACCAGTTTACCTTCTAGGTAATTTATAACGGATTTTGTAAAGGGTTTTCACGATTTTCATTTCTGGTAATTTATAACGGATTTTGTAAAGGGTTTTCACGATTTTCATTTCTGGTAATTTATAACGGATTTTGTAAAGGGTTTTCACGATTTTCATTTCTGGTAATTTATAACGGATTTTGTAAAGGGTTTTCACGATTTTCATTTCTGGTAATTTATAACGGATTTTGTAAAGGGTTTTCACGATTTTCATTTCTGGTAATTTATAACGGATTTTGTAAAGGGTTTTCACGATTTTCATTTCTGGTAATTTATAACGGATTTTGTAAAGGGTTTTCACGATTTTCATTTCTGGTAATTTATAACGGATTTTGTAAAGGGTTTTCACGATTTTCATTTCTGGTAATTTATAACGGATTTTCTAAAGGGTTTTCACGATTTTCATTTCTGGTAATTTATAACGGATTTTGTAAAGGGTTTTCACGATTTTCATTTCTGGTAATTTATAACGGATTTTGTAAAGGGTTTTCACGATTTTCATTTCTGGTAATTTATAACGGATTTTGTAAAGGGTTTTCACGATTTTCATTTCTGGTAATTTATAACGGATTTTGTAAAGGGTTTTCACGATTTTCATTTCTGGTAATTTATAACGGATTTTGTTTTCACGATTTTCATTTCTGGTAATTTATAACGGATTTTGTTTTCAAGGTTTTTATTTCTGGTAATTTATAACGGATTTTGTTTTCACGATTTTCATTTCTGGTAATTTATAACGGATTTTGTTTTCACGATTTTCATTTCTGGTAATTTATAACGGATTTTGTTTTCACGATTTTCATTTCTGGTAATTTATAACGGATTTTGTTTTCACGATTTTCATTTCTGGTAATTTATAACGGATTTTGTAAAGGGTTTTCACGATTTTCATTTCTGGTAATTTATAACGGATTTTGTTTTCACGATTTTCATTTTCTGGGTAAATGGAGTTACGTGCAATATCATAAAAAAAAAACCGATATGCAAATTAAAACTGCACATGCGCACTGTTTGCTTATAGTTTGCGCCGGGCCTGTGTTTATCTATCAGAATACTGCTAGTGCTGAGTGACCATTTTCAGTTTCTGAACTTAAGAGGTAAATTATGTATAACAATATGTATTAACTGTTTTAAGCTGTTTAATATATTTTACAGTTTTACAGGTACTTTGACCGCTTCGGTGGTTTAGTGGTTAGAGCGTCTGCCGTGGGAGTGGGAGGTCGTGGGTTCGATCCCTGGCCGAGTCATACCAAAGACTTACAAAAGTGGTACTAACAGCTGCCTCGTTTGACGCTTAGCATTAAAAGGTTAGTGTTAGGCAAAATGACAATGAAAAAGACAAGGCAAACGAGTCAAATCTCCAGAAAGAGAAAAACAAAATGTATAAAGTGACTACCGAATAGACGGACGTACAAAGATACGGACACATATGGCACCACAAACCCATACCCCTGGATATGTCATAGATATACATTCGCAATTTAAAAAGAAACTATTATTTACTTTTCCGTGTAATTAAATCTGACATTATGTTGAAAGTTTATTCACCACAAATCTACTTCATTGTCTGTTGACATGTCTTTGAAATTATACATATGTAGTAAGAACTGGCGGTGCAAAATATATTAGAGACGAACAAAATCAATCTCTCTCTCTCTCTCTCTCTCACACACACACACACACACACACACACACACACACACACACACACACACACACACACAGTGTAACTCGGTCACTGGCAGCTCCCAGATTTGATTATCCTTCATTAGTTATTTTTTAAAGGTTCATTTTGTGAACTGTAAAAAAGCATATCGCGTAGGTATTTAAACTTTTATGATTCAAAACCTTACAGCAACTCAAATCTTCGCTTTTGTCGATGCATACATTTTTTAAACAATTTTTATTCGATAGTGTTTGGAAATGTATGGGAGAGCACCGAGGAGGATGGTAAACAGTGCAGGAAAAGAATCTTCGAACAACAATATTTTTAATTTAAATTGACCACGTTTACCCGGTTTACCGGTCTGGTATCCGTTATAAAAAAAATCAAACGAATGTGTTTAGGATCAAGCACGCA
The DNA here is from genome assembly GCA_030141615.1 of Unio pictorum. Taxonomy (NCBI): domain Eukaryota; kingdom Metazoa; phylum Mollusca; class Bivalvia; order Unionida; family Unionidae; genus Unio; species Unio pictorum. The sequence continues at coordinate 3,265,621 of JARLTB010000131.1, read as the reverse complement.
GCTTCATTCAGCATAGCCGTGGCTGTGTCAACACGTGCAATGTCAATGTAACGCACACGCGCACTTCTGTATCTGAAGTTTGTATTTCAAGAGAATGACCCCTGACACAGTTATTGAGCGTCAAAACGGGGGATTGTTCGGTTTATCTTTGTTTCACTCCAGTAAATGCAATTTGGAGTACAACATTAACACTTGTGTCTCTCCTGACACATTTGCCATGATCCATACATTCCAGAACATGCGTGGAACGCGTACATAAACCAGTTGACTCACAGGTAACTGTGGGACTGTCATTTTGAGGTTACGTTTGAAGTACTATCCGATACCGTGCGCCGGACGGGTGACAATTAGAAGCACACGATATCGGATATTAAAGAAAATACAAGTATTAGATTTCCAAAGGCTCCAATACATTAAATTTATGGTATGGTTTGCAATGATTTTTTTTCTTCACAATTTGTTTTACAATAATGTTTACAGACGTTTCTGTCAATTGCAACTCAAAGTATCAGGGATGTGTTACTTGGTCGTTGGCTTTGTTGTGATGGTATGGAATAAAAGTTATAGTTAGAAGGTAGATTTTCTTTTAAAATGTTATATTTTGTTCAAGAGAAGACCAGAAAAGGCATGTCGAGCACAGAATCGACTCATTGCCGTAGAACTTACGACCTTAGTGTCAATATTAAAAGGTTGAGCGATACGATGGCAGAATTAATTATCTTAACAATTTAGAGATCAATCGAAACGTCTGAAGAAAATCTATCACTGGGTTTACGTTATATATCTGAACGAATAAACATTAAAAAACATTTTATGTCTGTGACCTTGACCTTACTTGTAACAATGCAAGAGAGCATGTCATAAAATTGCCTTAGCTTCAAAATGATTATTAGCAAGTAAACTAAGAATCCCTCAAAGCGGTTTTTAAACAATATGTGTACAAATGAAAAACACTATAGCCAAAACATTAATGCATATTGCCATGAATTTCACTTGATTGCAAGATCAATGGGGCCAGAGTTAATACTCGTATCTTCATCATGATTGGTTCCAAGTATAAAATTGTATCTTCATCGTGATTCGTCCCAAATGTAAAGAAATATTTTATGACAAAATATAAGCAAATGAAGAAACGTTATCAAAAGCATTGTTACAATTACTGTTTGACTGGGACCTTGACCTCAAGGTAAAAGGAGCAAGCTCATACATCATGGCATGAATGGTCTCAGATTCATAATAATTCATGTCATATATGACGAGAACCTAGAAAGGGGTTCAAGCAAATGAAAAACTTGAGCCAAAACCTTACACTTTGTATTTTTTAAATACATTTTTAAATCTTTGTAACTCGAATATACTCCTGTATGTATGATATATATCTGTCTTAACTTCATAATTATTAGTTTTAATCTACCAAAAGGTTTGGGAAATATATGCAAATGATAAACTGTAACCAATTCCTTAACTTGTGATTTGGTGCCACTGACGTCACCGGAAAAAGTGATTGTTATATGTTGCGTCACACCTATCATTTCATGGACAGAACAATATTGTGATGAAAATTGCATTTTGTTTCGATTTTCCCAGTCAGTGTAAAAACAAATAAAGCAAAAATTATGGCTTGCTGTGTTTTAAAAAAACAACATGAATTGTTTTGTCGCCATCACTGTTTTTGAAGCGCTATTCACCATTATTGTGCATGAACTCTTCTTGGTCATTACACCATGTATTGTGGTCAAACAATACACATTATATTTTTTGTTTAGGCTTAAAGCTGCTTCTGTTGAATGCAAGTAACATTCTCTATTGGTTAGCAAATCTCCAGAAAGCTTTGTGAATAGTATCAATATTTTAAAGGATAACAATGAGATACATTAACATAATATTTTAAAGGATAACAATGAGATATATTAACAGAATATTTTAAAAGATAACAATGAGATACATTAACAGAATATTTTAAAAGATAACAATGAGATACATTAACAGAATATTTTAGAGGATAACAATGAGATACATTAACAGAATATTTTAAAAGATAACAATGAGATCCATTAACAGAATATTTTAAAAGATAACAATGAGATACATTAACAGAATATTTTAAAGGATAACAATGAGATACATTAACAGAATATTTTAAAAGATAACAATGAGATACATTAACAGGCTCATTAGCTCAGCTGGTGAAGTGATACCCGGCTTTCTCTAAAAGAAACGTTTGACCCCAATGGATTCTCGTTGCATGTTTCTGAAACTTGTATTCATCTTAATTCTGACCATGGTAGAATAACTTTGTTTTACACAGTACGAATTTGATCACTGCGTAAAGGATTACTGGTGTTACTAATGCCTTGTATCTGAGCTTATTGTCCATCGATTATGAATCTTTATTGACGTTAAAATCAATAACATCTTACAATTTGAATGCGTCTGGCTGGATGCGTCATGTCCTAAGTTCTGTTTTTTTTTTTAAATATTTTTCTCATTGCTACAAATATGCAATGTCTTGTTTGTAAAGCTTTCTTTGTTTTTCGTATTATATGCGAATGTCGTAATTGTGTTTTTACAAAATAATTTGTGTATCATAATATTACCGACCAGCAATCATTAATTTATAGGAAGAATGTGTCACATGTTTAGGAGATTGAGCTCTCACATACTACCTTTTGCATTATCACAAATATTAAACTTAACGACGCCATGAGTTCTATAAAGGTATATAACCTATGCCATGTTTTGAAAAGAATTTTGAACCGGAAAAAGCGACCTTAATAAAGACTAATGAATACAAATATTTTCCCGGTTTTAATTCCCTTCAAAAATAGTAAATTAATAGCGATTTAGACATAAATACCAGGTTATGTTTGAAGACTGATGTCGAACACGGCATCGAGAGCAATTATGTTGATCTTAAGGCGTCTTAAGTACAGATATAAAAACAGTTGTCTTGGTAACCTTATCTATAATGTGACTTTAAGAGGGATTACAAGCAACAGCATTTGAGGTAATGGATTGTGATGTTATTATTACTCAACAAAGTCAATTTTCTCTAGTGTTTCTGAGAGACGAATTATCTTTGACATGACTGGCAACTGCAATAGTACGAACTGTATAACAGATCGGTTGAAATTTTGCCAAAACTTTATTAGAATGATATTTTCTTAAATTGAACTTTGTGGTTTTCTTTTATCATCAACCGTTTTCAAAATACTGTCATTTAAGAGGATGCGTTGCTATAAATGGAAGAGACCAGGTAAATTGTCACACTTTGACATTTGAGTATTTTCAGTTTGTTTGTTTGATTAGGATTTTTAACGTAGCTTTAACAATTTTTCAGTCATATCGCTACGATGTCTGCAGTGAGGCAGTTTATAGTGATGTCTAGCACTGAGACATCATGCCGCAGACATGTAGCATGATGTCACCCAGTCACATTATCCTGACACCAGGCCGACCAGTCCTAACACTAACCTTTTAATGCTGAGCGTCAAGCGAGGCAGCTGTTAGTACCATTTTTGTAAGTTTTTGGTATGACTCGGCCGGGGATCGAACCAACGACCTCCCGCTTCCGGGGCGGACGCTCTAACCACTAGGCCACCGGAGCGGTAGTATTTTCAGGTTACCTACCTTGTAGTGGTTAACACGTCACTTAAAATTATGCATTTATTTAGTAACAGATAATTTGGCATGCATTTATCATTCTCTGAAGTGAATACATTAGTTGGCAATTTTATTCAACATGTACAAACGTATTAGGTATACTTGCTAAGGACTGATACTAACACATATGATGACCTTGATCGCCGATTTTTCGTTTCTTCTGAGCAAAATTAAACAGAAAATATTGCAAGCTCAACATGGCCACTTTGTCTTTTTGTTTGAGAATGTAATATTGCGTGCAGGGATATGTGATATGTTCCTCCGCCTTTTACGGTGCTTTGGTTATCGTTATCTTGGAGAGATGGTCCACCAGGTTGTTATATCCCTGATCGAGTAAACAATAAAATAAAATATGAAATGAATGACTGGAATAGATATGAGAAAATATATAGAATAGAGCTACACTAGTCCCCGTGTGAAAAATACATCAATTTTATCAACTGCATAAATAAAATTAAATTGAACATGACGTTTGAATTATACAATTTCTCTTAGAAACCGAATTACAAAATTTGTGCGAAATACAAAAAAGTCAATCTCTCTCTCTCTCTCTCTCTCTCTCTCTCTCTCTCTCTCTCTCTCTCTCTCTCTCTCTCTCTCTCTCCTTTTTAATAAATATTATGTTAAAAAAAATCATTTTATGACACTTTTGTCGAATGGCCAAGATTTCCCACATTCTTTCTTTGACGTATCTCAACTTTGCATTCTCCTTCGCCATACACCACGTTAACACATCTGTCAGACTGTTATCCAAGCTTTTCTTATTTAAAATCACGAATTTCCCACCCACGCACCACCAGACAGGAGAGGACAACCATCGCATGTCACAAATTAATGGTGAGCGGGCCCATATGTAAGTCCTAATGGATGCGTGTCACGCTGACCACTACAGAATGTACTATATATATAAAAAAATAGCTATACAAACAAATAAGTATAGGTGGTTCCTAACTTGCCTAAATAGTTAAAAGGCCAGATGGTTGTCGGACTATAATTGTGTTAACTCCATTGTGAACATCTAGAGGAGTTTCTCTGAAAGTTCTTCGTTGACAAAACAACTTCCTGTGCACGTTAGACAGCATAAAAATATGTTTTTGAATATATGCAATTCATTTTACGTAAAGCTTTACAGTCTAATCTAGTCCATATTTCTCAGAACATGACTTAAACTGTTCTTTACTGTTAGCCTATCCGATCACAGTGGTTCGTTTAAATTATATTTCCACCATTGGCCCTGCGTCAGCCAGTCAAAAGTTATAGCCTATTCAGCCAACGGAATTCAGCAGCTTGGTATATAAGCGGGTGATTTAGATAATTTATTCTTTCTAAAGCTAATCGTACGAGAGAGAGAGAGAGAGAGAGAGAGAGAGAGAGAGAGAGAGAGAGAGAGAGACAGAGACAGAGAGAGAGACAGAGAGAGAGAGACAGAGAGAGAGAGAGAGAGAGAGAGAGAGAGAGAGAGAGAGAGAGAGAGAGAGAGAGAGAGGTGACTGCCTTACAAATACAGGTTTTGGTACTCGTGGTCGGCACATGTTATTGTGGTTGCCTAGAAAAGGTAAGGATCGTGGTAGCTATCGGTCAAACCCCGTTAGGTTTACGTGTATGTCTGTGCGTATGTTTGTGATGGCGAAGAGCTAACAGCAATGAGACTAAATCATTATCCTGATTAGTGCTGGTCAAACAATACGGAATAGGAGCTTAACAAATCCTGCACTAGAGTGATGTAATAGCTCCGCAGAATAAAAACATTTGGTTCCGTGTTGTGAAAACTGCTTTCATTAATCAATGTTGAATCTACCGCGTTTAGTTTTGTTTTGGTTTCTGTTGTTGTTTTGTGTTTTTTTCGGTGTCTTTTGGCATGTGATTGCAAACGACCGCATGATAGTGATCTGGAATTGCTTACACCTCGGTAAATTCCTAGGACCATTTTCGGTTTTCAATCTGTTTCCAACGCTATACGGTCAAAATTTGACTTTATCAATTCATTACAACACCGCGATAACCTTCGTAATGACCAAATTTTGCAACTCCAGATAATATTATATATTGTAATCACGAGCCGTCCCTTCTGTAGAACACTCACTTTTGTAACCAAACAATGTGTGAAAGGCTTCACGTGGAAATGTACCTTTATGAATTGCTAAATTTTTGTGTTAATATCGTGTTCAATCCTCTATTACATAGGGTCACAGGCATGAAGACCAGCGGATCTCACTGACAATCGATAATGAGAAAATATGCGTTGAAATCAAAAACAGTGAATACCAACATTTCAACTATATTCGCTCAGTAAATAATAAAGATGAACATTATTAACCTTTGTGTTGTAATTTTACACAGGCCGAAAAAGGTATATTTGGGTTGCCAACCATATTTCCACATTGCTAAACGAAAACGCGACAACGTATTATAGCGTTATGCTATGAGACTAAAACAAGAAAACTACGTGCTTTGGCTACGCTCCACAAATTTGCACCTTTAGTACTTTTTATTTTTTAAAAAATGAATTTCCCTTTATCCCGATATATGGTTCATTTATATATATAAAACGAAACGAGGCTTGCCGAGTTTCCATGTAATGAAAAATATATTCTATACAAAGACTTATATATCAGAGACACATCGTACAAGCTATACATATATTTTATTTATATCATATATCGTACAAGCTTTTCATATATTTTATTTATATCATATATCGTACAAGCTCTACATATATTTTATTTATATCATATATCGTACAAGCTCTACATATATTTTATTTATATCATATATCGTACAAGCTCTACATATATTTTATTTATATCATATATCGTACAAGCTCTACATATATTTTATTTATATCATATATCGTACAAGCTATACATATATTTTATTTATATCATACATCGTACAAGCTATACATATATTTTATTTATATCATACATCGTACAAGCTATACATATATTTTATTTATATCATATATCGTACAAGCTATACATATATTTTATTTATATCATACATCGTACAAGCTATACATATATTTTATTTATATCATAAACAAATACACATTTTTGAATTTCCAAAAGAGTTAAGATTGATTCCAGGAAAATTGATTTACAGACTGGATGAATTATTCACATTCGTAATTTGTGTATCCATTACAAAATGTAGTTCTTTAGCTTGGTCGCGATCCTCTTTGCAAATTGATAAGCTGCTTCTTTTCTTCCTTAAGGACGTTTGGGTTATATTTTCATTTATATTGATTAATTAATATAAGATACAAGATGCTTATAATTTAAGCGTGAAAGATGGTTCGAATGAAGAAAGTAGAGCATCGCCAACTAAGCATGGTTAGCTTCTTGAACACTTAATGCGCAGCCATTCCGTCCCCGTACAGCATATTGAAACGAGATTGGAATATAAACATTTTTTTTTTTTAAAAAACATAGTGCACTACAAACACATCATTGTTAGCTGTTAGAATACTGAACGTGGAGTCCCTATCTAACCGGCGAGTATATTGAAACGAGTGGGTAATTTAAACTAAGCTAAATTACGAACTAACAATAGGTAATTCAAATATTTAAATTTATATAAAGTTGACCTAGGTCATTATTATGAATTTATTAACATTGCAACAGACCAGAATATCCTCCGTCTCTCACCTTTTCATTTCCTTTAGTAGGTTAATATGTAAATTGTACCATCATTCATAGTCCTGTGTTTGTAATGCCCTACTTTCTTTATTTAAACTTTACTTCGTTATTAAATCATACGTTTGCCTTCTATTTAGTTAACCAATATGAATGAAAATATAAGTTATAGAGAAAACAAAAATGAAACGAAGCAACCTATCAATATGTAAAGAGTCATATTGCATTTAGGCATCTTTTATTGTATGAAAACATGTCATATTAATTAGGCTTTTATTGTTCACTGATTCCGTCTTAATACACATTGGAATGTATTAAATCGTAACTCCGTTGTATTTGTATGTAATATATGTATTATTGATAATCTACTGTTCATTACAATAAATATCAGCACAGCTTGTTTACTCTAATTTAAAAAAATTATGTATCAATGTTATATATATATATATATATATATATATATATATATATATATATATATATATATATATATATATAACCAGCTTGTTTACTCTAATTAAAAAAATTATGTATCAATGTTATATATATATAACCACTCCGGTGGCCTAAGTCATACCAAAGATTTACAAAAGTGGTAGCTTCGCTTAAGGTGGAGCACTGAGACGTAAGTTTTATGACTGGTTGACCTAGTGTCATGATAATGTGACAGGGTGTTGCATCATGTTCGAGTGCTAGAGATGACTATAAAGTGCCACAATGCAGATATATATATATATATATATATATATATATATATATATATATATATATATATATATATATATATATATATATATATATATATATGTATATGTGTATATATATATATATATGTGTGTGTATATATATATATATATGTGTGTGTGTATATATATATATATATATATATATATATATATATATATATATATATATATATATATATATATATTGTAATAAATTTGGAGTAAGTGTTAGTGAATTTGAACCATGCTTGGGTCGTTAGTAGTGAATTTGGGTACAAGCCGAATGACTGTCCCTGGCTGGAGTAACATAGTCCATATTAAAATTCCGCGGTGTATAAAAGTGATGTGATTGAAATGGCAGTATTTATAGGGGGAATATAATGGAATCAATAAGTTGGAACTTGGTAGGTACCGTTTATGTGGCCATAGTGGAAAATGGGCGTATGTATATGAGCGTGATACGCCGGAAATTCTGTGGATTGACTGGCCTAGGGTCGCGCAGTTAAATATATCCCAGTTAGTAAGGGAATACTAGTGGAATTTCTATGGCATGACGGGCTTGCGGTACGGAATTCGGATGATAATGAATAAAAACCATGCAAAGGTGCAGTTAATGGACGTTTGGGCAAGTTGTCTCCTCTGGGTCGCCAATTGATTAGAGCAAAGATTATTAGTTATAGCAGACACGTCTTTCTTTCCATTTTACAACTCAAGTTGTATGGAAGTCTTTGGAAATTTGAGGAAAACTTATGACTTCCAGCGTGACTCGCGCCAGGGTTTTGACACCGCTCGGTTAAGTGAATACCCCTGTGCGTGTAACAATATATATATATATATATATATATATATATATATATATATATATATATATATATATATATATATATATATATATATATATATATATAACACTACAAGAAACAACGTGACTGAATTTTCTTACATTGCTGGATTCCAAAGTAATTACACAATCGTAGTGGCAACAATACACAGTAATAATACTGAAGCGAGCTTAGCCCCGTCCCACGGCCTTTGAACTTGGTAACCTGCTCAGTCACTATTTTCAAAAATAAATCTCATTTGGTCTACTTAAAATTGAATTTAGAGTCATATAGTGAATTAATGCGGATTGAAGAAAGAAAGAAAAACTTTTCCAGTTGGTCTGGACTGGGTTGTTTATTTCTGTCGATCCAACTAAATTCTGTTTTGTAATTGTAATGGATTGGATCAATTCCATACGATATACATGTAACTGTCTACAAGGCAGCAACAAACGTGTTTCTGTTCTAGCATTGGTTGTTTAGGAACGTAATGTAGGAAACAAAAATATGAATTACTTTAATTTTAATTCTCAAATACGCCGGATTTGATATTGTTTGCAAGGGAATATCACATTTATTTGTTTCTTAGTGCAGTATGGAGAATGTGATTTCTCTTGGAAGTGTAGTCGAAAATACATTACAATTTCGCCGTATGGGTCAATTTTTTGACCCATGTAATTCGAAGTAGCAGAAATAACTTAGAAATTACACTTTGAGCAAATTTAATATGTAAGTGTATTTATTACTAACTAAAGACAGCACACTTAATGTCTTTTCACTTGCGTGCTCTGATGGAGAAAATTGCGAAGCAGCTGATTACCCATTTCGCCAGCGGAAATATGACGTTTACGTCATCTTGGCTCTAAAGGTCTTGGCTATCTTCCAAAACCTACTTTCTTCACTTGCATTTTTTCTTCTTTCGAATTTAGCGTTATTACGAACATGTAAAATGGGACTTCTCTGAGAAAGAAAAGATTGCCCTTTTCTATACTATTTGTATAGACCCTTGAGAGCACGAACAAAGTGTGATCATTTTATTGGCGAGTAGTTATGAACATTTCTCGTAAATAACTGTATAAACGATCATATTTGATATTTTCAATACCGCGCGTTCCACGATTGTTGTTGACATTGCGGATATCACGTTCAGTCGTTCACTTGGTTAAAAGTTTATTTGTGCGACTCAATGAACTCATCAACACCGGCAATGTCATTGTCTGTTCTTTCAAATGGACCAAACAACTTGTTTTGTTTATCAACAGACAAATTTAATAAATAAAAAACGCTGGCAGCGTACATTGTTTACAATCAAAAGTAGTTCCTAACAGACGATACTATTTTACACGTACGAGTCGTGGAGTATGAAGCAGTGCAATGGAAGAAAATAATGCATGATTCTGACAATGTAAAGTTAATGAAAAACATGACCATATAATAATAATAATAATAATAATAATAATAATAATAATATGCATTATCATAGCAATCTCATATCATAACGGCATCAGAAAGATGCAGGGGTCTATAATGAAAACTGAATCAGTGAAAATTTTAATATAGAAACAAACGGTCATAGATCTATCTATCTATCTATTATCTATCTATCTATCTATCTTTCTTTCTTTCTTTCTCTCTCTCTCTCTCTCTATATATATATATATATATATATGTATATATATGTTAATATATATACATATATATGTATATATATATGTATATATATATATATATATATATATATATATATATATATATATATATATATAGTATGTATATATATGTATATATATGTATGTATGTATGTATGTGTGTATATATGTATGAATATGTATGTATATATGTATGTATGTATGTATGTATGTATGTGTGTATATATGTATGAATATGTATGTATGTATGTATGTATGTATGTTTACATATATGTCAATTCTTTGCTTAAAATGATTACAGTTGTATATAATGCCTAAGCAATACGGAAATTGGCATACAAAGGATATAAGCTATGAATAAAACAACTTTCTTTATCAGTATGTTTATCTCTCTATCCACAATATCGATTGGCATGAAAGAATGATTATTTGTGTTAAAATACATTGAAACGTTAGAAGAAAACAGAATCTATACGCTTTATTAAAATATAAAAGCGGCGATAATTCATTCTCATCGAAACTTGTTGAAGTGTTTGTTAAACTTAATCATGTTAGTTTGTATAGATCAGTTGATATGCAGTATTATAATTTAATAAAATAATTTCCTTTGTATTGACATTATAATAATAGGTACTTTATATAACACTTTTACATTGAGAACATCGGCGTTTGCTACATTCAGATGAGAATGAACATATTTTCATTTATTTTTGTCGGTTTAGTTCGGAATAAAATACTTGCAAATTCCAAAGACTTCTACAAGCAAGAATCGGTGTGGTTTTTTTTTTTTTTTTTACAATGGGTTTGTTTTATTTGACAAGCTGAGGTGACTCCAATAATAATTACCTATACGACCTCTTTTACGGAATGAATTCGTTTCTTTATATATATATATATATATATATATATATATATATATATATATATATATATATATATAGAGAGAGAGAGAGAGAGAGAGAGAGAGAGAGAGAGAGAGAGAGAGATGCGAGTGCGTGTGTGTTTTAAAGACAATTTTAACACATTTTTGCTATATCTTGCCGAGGAAATGAGAACTGTTTTTTTCACTAAAAAACTGAATTAAGAATTACTTTCTGTGTTTTACTATTAATATTTCACTTCAATTCTTCAGATTTAAATTTCCTAATTTCCTCGATTATGTAATCTCCTTCACACAATCTGGAAAATACGATTTTTATTATTATTAATAATTATTACTATTATTATTTGGCAAAAAAACTCAAATTAATTACACTAACTGTAAATTTAATCAGCCTATCTGCACTCAATTTAACACATTCTTAAAATGGCATAACATTACTTATTTTTTTTAATAACGATTAATTCAGAAGGAATCGAAAATAATTTAGTCACCAGTGATCGCTCAGGGCAAAGATATGAAGAAACCGGTTTTATTTGACAGCAATTGTTTAGCGCGAGCCAAACACTTCGTTTAGCCATCTGTTCACATTTTGCGTCTGCGCAACTCTGTGCGCGAGTGAATCAGACGATAGTGAGGATAGCAGTATCACATATGGCGCCTGAATCTTGCTTTTGTGGTTTTGTGTCGAAGTTCAAGTAGTTGACATTAGTTAAAATATATGCAGCTTAATCTAATTAAGTTATGTATTTTAATTATACAACCTTTCCAATTAAATGTTTGAGTGCCGAAAGCCACGATTGTTTTTCAAAACACGATTACACTAGAGCAGTAGAGAACGATTTTTTTTCTTTCTTCGGGGGATGGGATAGGAAGAGGAAAGAAGGCGAGCATGCACGATGACAGAGGTAGACAACATGAGCAAATGTTGAAGTAATACTTGTAAAAGGCGAGTAAACAAAACACGATTGTAATTAACAGTGTGATGTTTTCTCGAGAGAAGAATAAAATACAAAAGCACACCTAACAATGAAAGACAAAAAAAATGGAAGGTAATAATCATAATTGTCAGAGGAATTAACAATTTCCGACATAGTGCATATCACCTGTATCATCCTAATTCTGTTTAGCTGGTTATATTCAGCAATTTACCTGGCACCAGGCCACCCAGTCATAACACTAACCTTAATGCTGAGCACCTAGCGGCAACTGTTGGTACCAGTTTTATAAATCTTTGGTATGACTCGGTTGGGATTCGAGCCCGCGACCTCCAACATCCAGGGTGGACGCTATAACCACTAGGTCACCGGATCAGTCAAAGTGTGTGGAAAGGTTCATGGAAATCCACAATTTAATTTTGTGCTCATACATGGATGGACAAATAATTATTTGTAACAATGGGAAATCCATTATTATGGATGACTTTCAACAGGCCATCAAGTGAGTTGTTCTTGTTTATGACCAGTAGAGCTCATAAAAGCACACAAAAAGTAAAAAAATACATAACAAATAACTAAATTATTTAATCAATAAATAAATAAAATTCTCTTCATTCTGAGCACCTAGCGGCAACTGTATCAGTACCAGTTTTATAAATCTTTGGTATGACTCGGTTGGGATTCGAACCCGTGACCTCCCGCATCGGAGTAGGACGCTCTAACCACTAGACCACCTGAGTGGTCTGTTGAAAGATGGGAGTATGTTGAGAAGAAGCCGCGGTGGCTCAGTAGTTATCCATCCGATCTCGTAATCAAAACGGTGCGTGTTCGAATCCTGTAACTGGAACGGCCAAGTGTGGTTTTTGGGTGCGTCCTGGGGCAAATCACTTTACTCCAGTTACCTCGGTACTAAATACTATATTTATGTTGATGAGCCGTAAAACAACAAACACCAGTCTTTCTATAAAAATTAAGTTAATGATACTTTAACTAATTTTTATAAAGTATTACAGTTTTTCGGCACTACAGTCAAAAGGTGGCTAAGTATAACGTAGTTCCAACGTTTGAAAAATGTATACATGAATTGCCCTAAAATAAGAAAGATAAACCCTTTTAAATAAATGAAAACATGAAGTAGAACAAAATAAAATATCATACATAAAGATAAAGAAAAATTGTATAAAATTTAAGTAAGCTAAGAAATAAAGTTAAGTAGTAGTAGATGTAGGGATTAACGCCATTTTTCAGCACACTATAGGCTATACATGGCGGCCAGTATTATTGGTGGATGAAGAACCAGGGAAAGCCCACGGAAAGAACTGCTGACCCACGAGAAGCTACTGGCAAGCTTTCTCACATAACTACATTAGTCGAATCTTAGACTAGAACCCACGCATACAGAGGTGAGATGGACAATGATCCGTAACAGAGAGCGCTTTAGACCACTCGGCGCCCCAAAGATACAGTTAACACTCGAAACCTGACTAGAATTTGTTGTATAAACAGCATTCCTTAAAACGTGGAATAATTTCTCGGGCGGTGAAGTTTCTTACAGCAGTTTTAGTCAAAATAGTTCTGTCTCGCAGGATGGAAATCTACACGACAAGAATGTTTTCGAGTCTGTGGACACCATCAGGGTACGCATTCCAGACGAAGTTCGCCTTTCAGGAGATATGCACGATCGGCACAATGGACACCTCATGACTCAAAGAGTTGTTGTAATCAAGGGATGTCACTCTAAAAGTAGAGGGTTGCAGTTCTTGACTTTATGAAATTTTCAGGACACGAATTTTGCCTAGTATGACGATTAAATTTATATGATATTTTAAGTTAGTATGTTGACTTTTCCATTCTGAAACGGGTTATCGATGGACAGCTTCGGGTGCTTTTTCAGCCCTTTCGTTATACTTTGTACCGATATGACTAGACAAGGCAAGATAAAACTGTATTGCATCCAGGTTGTAAAGTTTACAAGATATAGGGTACATAATAAACAGAACACCGATATAGTAAAATATCATTATGTAATGCTCCGATATAGTAAAATATCATTATGTAATGCTCCGATATAGTAAAATATCATTATGTAATGCTCCGATATAGTAAAATATCATTATGTAATGCTCCGATATAGTAAAATATCATTATGTAATGCTTAACAGCAGACGTAAATTTCGATAAAAAAAACCATTCTACGAACCTGCGAATTCTTTTCAAGGGTCAAATATTATCTTTATTCATTAAATGATTATATTTATAAATGGTAGTCAAAGAACAATAGAAATCAGGTATAACGTTTTGGTCCTTCATCACGAAAATAAGAACACGACAAAAGATGGTAATATTTCTCACCTATTTCTAACGACTCGTATAGTGTACAATATATTTCGTGATAGGGAACATTCAATCATCTACCAGTTGCAGCGGAACACCTGTTTGTGCAGTTCTAAACTAAAATAAGTTGTTAGACATATTTTGTTGCCAGTGAGAAATATATTTTTCAAACTAGTTTCAAATGACCTGTAATTTTGACCTTTAAAAGATGTATCGATATTGGTTGCCCTATAGTTCTACAGATTTTGTTAACAATTTAACTGATACAAAACTTTGATTTCTTCATACGTTGCTAGACACATCATCCAATACAGATTTTATTTATATTATCCAATTATCACAAATATATTTGAAAGAGAATATATATGAAAGTCATTTTTCTTCATAACCACTAACTAATCAAGCCCACAAGTTTGCCATACAACTTTTAATGTTAACAATTAATGGGAACCGACCATGTTTGCTGCATTCCAAAAATAGAAGGATACTTATTTTACATTTTTAAAAAAATCATTCTTCGTTTAAGGAAACGAATACGCATTTGTATTACTATATTAGATCTTACAAATCCTCAAATTTGACAAGTACATGTTTAACTCGGTACACTGGTCTGATCGAACAGTTTGCATCTAACAATCGATAGGCAAATCTAAGATGTGTACACGCTTTTATATTATAGTAAGCGTATAGCTTTATTACTATTGGAGATATTTTAGGCTATTAGTGAATATTTAATTCTTGTGAAACATGAAATTTATATTTTATTTATATTCATCTACAACATCAACATTGAATTTTTTTAATCTAAATTTGTATGTGTGATATTTTTGCTGTTGTTGACCAAATGCAATTATTTTTGTTTTCTCTGCATTGATTGTAAGTATTTTGTACCTCAGCAGTAATAGCTGCGATGAGTATCAAGATATATAAGAAGCAACATAACATTTTACATATTTACAGAGTCAGTTTGCATGGAGGTTACAGAGCGACATCTATCCATTTACTAGTAAAAACTATTATATGCCAATTAGTAATTAGGACAACAATAATGGAGATCCCATTTCCAATAGTTCTAATATATTTTAGCACGAGAAATAAAAACAACAGAAATTCATTATTTACACACATTAATTGATATCATTATAAATACTTGATATTACATTAAATCTCTTTCCCCTTGTGCATATCGAATATATTCTCCATACATTATCAAAGGCAATTTTATAATCAACAACAGTATTTTAAAAAATTTCTCGCAATGATTAATAACTTCAAAAAGGCGGTACAAACGAAATATAGTGTCTATTGTGCGATGGCCATTCCTGAATCCAGTTTGAGTCTCAGATTTATTATAATAGAGGATTTCAGACAATATTAAAGTTAATATAGCGGTAAAATTTTGCTAAGAAAGCTAACTAAAGTAATTGGTCAATAATTTGGCATAATGGTTTTGTCATCATTTATAACATTATCAAATACTTTTAATTATTTTTATAATTGTTAACAACTTTTAATATTTCCTCAGCAGTAGTAAGTTCATTCAAACACAAGTTATCAACAACATCCGCCGCTTGCACCATTTCGGGGATTACACGCTCCAGAATTTATTTCTTTAAAATATTCACAACATTCTTGCAATGCGATAATTTGAACAGTTCTTTTCTTGCCGACATTATTTATCAAATTACATTATCTCTTTGAAACGTTTAATTGCAAAGTACGTATTTTATTTTGCAATGAATTTGATAATGAGACTCATGATTTGGAAGTTTTTTTTATACTGTATGCTGTGCGTTAACTTTGTAGCTTTACTTGCTGCAGATTTTTTTCTATTTTCGTTAACTTTCCTATACAAGTATAACTTTCAAGCATTTAATGCCAAACCATGGCTTCGAATAATCCTTCTTTTGCAGAACTTTCTTATTTATGACCTTTTTAAGAAATTTCAATTCGGTAGAGTAAATAAAATTTGTTACTTATGTTACTGATGATTCTGTTTACAATCAACCGTACAGAATAATTTTCACAGATTGCAAGAGAAGATCGTGTTTCTGTAATATCCATATATGTCAGATTTGAAATTCTGCAGGGCTTTCATTTTGGAAAAGTAATTCAAAAATATCTAAACAATTGGGGGATTTTGGGGGGAGGAAGTTATAACGGAGTTCAAAGCTTTGAGCGAAAACGTTAGGTAATTACCCTGTATGAACATTATCTATTGAATCGCTCGAAACCACATCAAGGGAGATAACACTTTTAAGTCTACTCATTTCCTCTGGGGATTAAAATATGAGTTTCATCCCTTTATTCAATAGCTTCCGTTTTTAGGCCCGCCGTCAAAATACCAACATACAATTGAGAAATATTACGTCATATAAAATTAAAATGACTAACACGTACTCACGGATTGGTATACTTGTTGGAAATGTATTCATAAAATGAGAGCAAAATTCAAACGTTTGTAATTAAGGAAATTTTCAACTTGAATGACTGTCCTGATTAAATAAGTGGCTAGCGTGTCATTGCTTGGTACGGATTGCCAGATTTTGGTAAAACTACGCAAAATTTTAACTTAAGTATATCCATGGCGTTCCAGGAGGCTCGATTGACTTTCGGTCGGAGGTTTCCTCTTTTTCATCTCCCAGGCATACAATTCCAATCATCTTGTGCATGCAGTAATTTTAATTCCTAAATAGCGTGACTTGTACGCATAGTTGGGCTAGCTCGTCAAGATGTAGCCCAACAAGTAGATCTCCGCTTTTTTCCCCCTGACGTTATTGGTAGTTATGTCAGGGAAAAAGGTGGAGATCTACTTGCTGTTCTAGTCAGGTGGTGTCTCCATTCCCACTCTAATTGAAATTAAAATAGATGTAACATCTCGTAGTGTGGATGCTCGTTCCCACTGAACGAGTTAACGCACATGGCCGAACACGGATGAGTTAAATTATGCGAAGATACTAAGATCACAGAGAGTTTCAGCTGCAAAGAGCTCTTCGAGATAACTAACAAACTAATGTCAAGGAACAAATGTACACCACTTCCAACAACCTTCTCTCCACTAGATCTTCCGGACCAATTTGCAAATTTCTTCCGTGACAAAGTACAAACTATTAGAGATTTTCTTGACAGTACAATTTCAACTGACTCGTCACCATACAGTTATGATGCAGAATTTCAGCGACAACCATTAGGAGCATTTGAACCTGTTTCTATTGATTTAGTACGGACAATCGTGATGAAAAGTGCACCAAAGTCTTGTGAACTTGATCCAATTCCTACACCATTGCTGCTTGAGTGCTTAGACCCAATATTGCCTTTACTAACTGATGTTATTAATCTCTCTCTCTCTCTCTCTCTCTCTCTCTCTCTCTCTCTCTCTCTCTCTCTCTCTCTCTCTCTCTCATCGGGGGAATTCCCATCATTTTTCAAAACTGCCATCGTAAAGCCACTGCTGAAGAAACCAACACTTTTCCATAACGATTTAAAGAACTACCGCCTAGTTTCTAATCTCTCATTCATATAAAAATGTTAGAAAAGGTTGTTGCAACCCAACTTGTATCTCATTTGAATTAAGCAGTCTTTCTTTAGCAATGTACAATCTGCATATCGCCCTTGCCACAGTACTGAAACTACTCTTCTGAAAGTATTTAATGACATTCTCTCTGCTTTGGATAGTGGAAAGATTACAGTCCTCACTCTCCTGGATTTATCTGCAGCATTTGACACAATAGTTCATGATATATTACTTCACCGTCTCCAGCATGTATTCGGCATTCAGAATATAGCCTTACAGTGGTTCAAGTCCTACTTAGCCAACATTACACAAATTATATATGTAAATGTAATACACTCCAGCCCAGTTGACGTATGTTGTGGTGTTCCACAGGGATCTGTTCTTGGACCTGTTGTCTTCATTCTATACACTCAGCCGCTCTCAAGAGTCATAGATCGTCACCCAGTGTCGCACCAATTGTATGCTGATGACACCCAAATATACAAGTCTAGCCACCCAACTGAAGTTGATGCTACCATCCATGGAGTAGAGAGGTGCATTTCTGATGTGAAATCATGGATGACATGTAACAAGCTGCAGATGGATGATAAAACTGAGACTATTCTGATCACAACACAAAGACTTTCTCATTCACATCCTTTACTTCAGACAATAAATATCAGCAACACCAACATTAAATTCTCACAGTCAGTACGAAACCTAGGTGTTACTCTAGACAGTACTCTCACATTGCACCAACATGTCATGAACATATGCAAGGCTGCATATCTTGAATTGAGACGCATCAGTTCCATTCGTAAATATCTTTCAGTTGATGCCACTAAAACACTTGTGTGTTCATTAGTACTTTCAAGACTAGACTATTTTAACTAAATTCTGTCTGGTTCGTCACAATATTTACTCCAGAAATTTAAAAAAGTTCAAAACACAGCTGTATGGATCATCTTTAGAGTACCCCGATCAGAGCACACCTCACCACTGCTCTGTACCCTACACTGGCTATCGATTCAATACAGAATCAAACACAAAAATTGTTCTCTGTGCTATGTTTCAATGACAGACTCCATTCCTGCATACCTATCCAGGCTCAGCCATGTGTATACACCAGCTAGATACTTACGCTCTTCTTCTGATAATCGTATACTCATTGTTCCCACGGTGAAAACAAAGTCATATGGAAAACGTTCGTTTGCACACCAGGGCCCGGCGACGTGGAACGAATTGCCTATTGAAATTAGACACAAAGACACAGTGGTCCTTTTTAAGAGTGCTTTTAAAACTCACCTATTTCGACTGCAGGGACAAACTTCGAGACCTAATTGTGTTTTGTATCTTATATGTTTTCAGCATGTTTTTATGTTTGCCAATTTCATTGTTTTTGTCATTTGTTTTTCTGTAGTGTAGTCATATCATTATTGATGGTGTAAAGCGCTTAGAGCTTCGAAAGATTAGGCGATATACAAAGTCCTCATTATTATTATTATTATTATTATTATTATTAAGAAATTGAGAACAAACTGATAGGTTGATGGATAACCCTTAGAAAAAATAACTGATCGACTTTGCCAAGATTTATCTATTTGTTACCCAATCCACCATTATATATATATATATATATATATATATATATATATATATATATATATATATATATATATATATATATATATATATATCAGTAAAACCAAAAGAGTTAAAAGAGATATAGCCCTTTCTACAGATGGCAGTTTTGCCATGGCTCATGTTCACTCTTTGATTCATTATATTGAGATTCAATAAATTAAACGCCTCATTGCAAATGAAACACTTTTGTGGAATATATTAGAAAACAAGTTCTAGGAAATTTGGAGCTACCGTGATATTAAAGTTAGAGGAGACAAAATTAAGAGAGATAAATACATGTTTTAGTAATATCTTCTGGAAAGATGATATCTTTGCTTTAGCAAGATGGTATCAAGTTGGAGCAATGAGCTCTCGTCAGTGGAAGAATTCTTGTCTCATGATATTCTAAACTTTATTGATACTAGTATTAATAACTTTCATTCCTACACAAAATGGCTGTCAAATGACATCACGTGTCAAAAATCATTGTTGGTAATCAAGGATGATTATTAAATTTTGAAGGCTCGCACTAATAATTCCACTAAATATTTGTCTATTTTTCTTAAAATAACTTGAAAAGCAAATAATTAATTATATTAATAAGGGAACACTCTGATGAATGTAAAATGAGAAGAAAAAAATAATCTTAACAAATAACTTAAACCTGAATAAAACGAATTGGTAGAGAGTAGAACAAATAAACCTCGTAAAAAAATATGGCATGGCCGAAGCTATTAAGGCATGAGATCAAACCTGGGGAAAACGTCTTTAAATTTAGCACCCCCCCACCCCACCCCCCCAAAAGTGTATCAAAGATGCACATTTAATTGTCTTTCACTTTCAATTCAGGCACAGTATTATTGTAACAAGTCAATGTTTGAAGATAAAAACTATCATTTTATGACAATATATGTACCTTCTTTGCAAACAGGAACATAATATTGAACATCTATTTAATGATTTTCCAGTGATTGAAGACTTTTCGAAATCCTTTACTGCATGAATTATGAATTATATATCAAATATGATTTCGGATTTTATTTTCTCTTAGGCAATCACACGTTTCGGCTTCATCACAAAGTCCATTTAGCCAAATTATCCCACTACAGAACTAAGATCACGGAGAGTTCCAGCTGCAAAGAGCTCTTCGAGATAACTAACAAACTAAGGGCAAGGAACAAATGTACACCACTTCCAGCTACCTTCTCTTCAGTAGACCTGCCGGACTTATTTGCAAAATTTCTTCCGTGACAAAGTACAAACTATTAGAGATTCGCTTGACAACACAATATTAATTGACTCGTCACCATACAGTTACGATACAGAATTTCAGCGACAACTATTAGGAGCGTTTGAACCTGTCTCTATGTGAAGTTGATCCAATTCCAACATAACTGCTGCTTGAGTGCTTAGACCCAATATTGCCTTCACTAACTAATGTTATTAATATCTCTCTCTCTCTCATCGGGGAAATTCCTATATTTTTCAAAACTGACATAGTAAAGCCTCTGCTGAAGAAACCATACATTGACCATAACTATTTAATGAACTACGCTACCGCCCAATTTCTAATCTCCCGTTCATATAACAAAATCTTAGAAAAAGTTGTTCTAACCCTACTTGTATCTCATTTGAATTAAGCAGTCTTTCTTTAGCAATGTACAGTCTGCATATCGCCCTTGCCACAGTACTGAAACTACTCTTCTGAAAGTATTTAATGACATTCTCTCTGCTTTTGATAGCGGTAAGATTACGGTCATCATCCTCCTTGGTTGGGGCCCCGAGTGGCCGAGTGGTATAAAGCGCTCTACGTTACGGATCACTGCCATCTCACCTCTGTCTGCGTGGGTTCGAGTCTCAAATTCGGCCAATGTGGGTATGCGAGAAAGCTTTTCAGCAGTTTCTCGTTGGATGGTGTTTTTTTCGGTTTTTTTTTTCTCCGGATTCTCCACTATTAATACTGGCCGCCATGTATAGCCTATCGTGTGCTGAGAAATAAACCCTACAACATCAACAACCCTTCGTGATTTGTCTGCAGCATTTGACACAATAGACCATGATATATTACTTCACCGTCTCCAATATGCATTCGGCATTCACAATATAGCCTTACATTGGTTCAAGTCCTACTTAGTCAACATGACACATATTGTATCTGCAAATGGAATACACTCCAGCCCAGTTGATCTATATTGTGCTGTTCCACAAGGTCTGTTCTCTTCATTCTATACACTCAGCCGCTCTCAAGTGTCATATATCATCACCCAGTGTCTCACTAATTGTACGCTGATGACACCCAAATATACATGTCTAGCTACGCAACTGAAGTTTATGCTACCATCCAAGAAGTAGAGAGGTGCATTTCTGATGTGAAATCATGGATGACGTGTAACAAGCTGCAGACAAATGAGGACAAACCTGATGCCATTCTGATAACAATACAAATACTTTATCATTCATATCCTTTACCTCAAACAATAAATATCAGCAACATCAACATTAAATTCACAAAGTCAGTACGAAACCTAGGTGTTACTCTAGACAGTACTCTCACATTGCATTAACATGTCATGAACATATGCAAGGCTGCATATTTTGAGGTGAGACGCATCAGATTCATTTCAGTTGATACCACTAAAACACTTGTGTGTTCATTAGTACTTTCAAGACTGGACTATATTGTAATTCAGTTTTGTCTGGTTCATCTCAATATCTACTCCAGAAACTTCAAAAAGTTCAAAACACAGCTGCTCGGATCATCTTCAGAGTATCACGATCAGAGTACACCTCCCCACTGCTCTGTACCTTACACAGGTTATCCATTCAATCCAGTATCAAACACAATTTGTTTTCTCTGCGCTACGTGTCACTGACGGACTCCAGTCCTGCAGTCCGGGCTCAGCCATGTGTATACACCAGCAAGATACGTACGCTCCTCTTCTGACAATCGTATACTCATTATTCCACTATGAAAACGAAATCATATCTACACCGTTCGTTTGCATACCAGGGCCCAGCAACGTGGAATAAATTGCCCATTGAAATTAGACACAAAGACAGTGATCCATTTCCTTTCAAAGTGCTCTTAAAACTCACCTTTTTGATTACAAAAACAAATTTAAAAAATTTAAAAATGTTTCCTACCTTAAATATTTTCAGCATTTTTTGTTTTCCAATTTCATGGTGTTTCTTTTTGTTTTTTGTCTTTTGTATTCATATCATTATTGATGTTATAAAGCGCTTTGAGCTTCTAAAGATTAGGCGCTATACAAAGTCCTCATGATTATTATTATTATTATTATTGTTATTATTATTATTATTATTATTATTATTATTATTATTATTATTATTATCTAATTAAGGTTTTAATTTTGATTGCAAAATATCTAATTTATCAGTCTTGTGTTTCAAAAGAACCAAATTTTACAAGTTACAAAAGTAATGTTATACTAAACAAATTGGAAAAAGTGGACCGTTTTTTTTAACTTACACAGCTTGTAAAATAATAGGGCCACACATTGCATATGCTGTTGAGTTCTGTATTTTTACATTTTCCTGAGTAATACCCAATTTTCGCTGGCATTAATCAGCATACATATTTTTTTTTTTTGCATCAGATGGTGAGAGAGCACTAATGTGAATTAAAGATAAAACCATTTCTTCTTTATAACCAATGAGTACTGAAACCATCATTGATATTCTTGAGCTGTAATGTTTTCAAATTTGCTGTTGTTGGTCACACTGGACGTAAGATTGATACCATTTTCATCTAGAACACCATGCTGGGTGTAAGATTGGCACCATTGTTATTGAGAAAAACACACTGTATATAAGATTGACACCATTTTCATTTAGAACAAAGTGGACATCATTAGAGGACTTTTTGCAAAAGCAACACAAATGTAACCATCCTGTTTCAGGAGGAGTAGTGATACAAAGAATTTCTAAAAAGAGGTCAGGGCAGCAATATCTGATAAAATATTAGCTTCATTTCCATTTAGGATCATGTAGAGAACCCAACCCTGATATGATAATCACTTCTGTAGGAATGGCGATAACAAGATTTTCAAGATGGCCACCGTTAGCCATATTGGATGTCAGATAAGCACCATTTTCATTGCGGGACAACTAGACGCCATACTAAATCTTATGTTAAGTCCATCTATTCAGGGGTGGGTGGGCAGCAATAACAAGGTTGTCAAAATGGCCACTGTTGCCACCATATTGGACATCTGAGAAGCTACATTTTCATATTTTCATTTGTGACCATGTAGAGCCTGGGTTGAAAGTGTAAGTGTGTGTGTGCATGAGAGAGAGAGAGAGAAAGAGAGAGAGAGAGAGAGAGAGAGAGAGAGAGAGAGAGAGAGAGAGAGAATGTAGCTATAAAAAATGTCCAGTCATTTCACTACAATGTCTGCAGTGTGGAAGTTTAATGTGATGTCTAGCACTAGGGTTTCATGCCGCAGACACGTAGCGTGATGTCCAACCTGTTCACTTTATCCGAACACTAGGTTGAACAGTCCTAACTAACACTGACCTAATAATGCTGAGCACCTAGTGAGCTGTTAGTAACATTTTTTGAAGTCTTTGGTATGACTCGGTTGGGATTCGAACCCGTGTCCTCCAACATCCAGGGTGGATGTAATAACCACTTGGTCACCGGAGCAGTGAAAGTGTGTGGAAAGGTTCATGGAAATTCTCAATTTAATTTTGCGCTCATATATTGATGGACAAATAATTATTTGTAACAATGGGTAATCCATTAGTATGGATGACTCTCAACAGGCCATCAAGTGCGTTCTTCTTGTTTATGACCAGTAGAGATCATAAAAGCACACAAAAAGTAAATAAATACATAACAAATCTCTAAAATATTTAATCAATAAATAAACAAATTTCTCTCCTAGAGGCAGACAAATGTAAATTTTCATTATAAACAATGAAGTTTACTTCTTGTTAAAAGAAAATTAAAAGTATTGTTAAATGAACTGAAGATGATAAAGACATGTAATGCCAATATTTATGTTACTGAACTCGTATCTGGAAGGAATAAACATCAACATTGTTTTTCATTTATCATACACAGCATGAAACCTGAACAGAATTTGAAAATACTGTAATCCAATTAGTGCATTTTGTTAAATTTTAAGGAAAAGGAGGAACATATGTCATTATGCAACTTTTTAAAGTTTGTAATAAATCAACGAGGTAAATAATGAAACCATCAAGTGTTTTGACTGATTGTTTTTCCTATGAAATGGGTATTTCGGTCTCATTCTTTGACAAATATTTTCCAAAATTTCAGAATTTCTTTGTGAGTTTAAATAAGAAACTCTTTCCAAAAATATGTTAAAATTAATTTAAATTAAAAAACAATTGGGTTATTTATATATTTTCTGCATGATGACATTTTAAGAAATACAGAGAATGAAATTTAGTGAGGTAGCTGTCATTAAAAAAAGTGTCACATTGTGTTAACTTGTATTGTTGTCAATATTTTACTAATAGTTTTTGAGTTCTATTCAAAGATTCCTGTGGTAGTGAAAATTATTCAATGTGATAAATTAATGAAGTGTTTGCTGTGTCATTTTTTTTTATTGAGCCTTTGTACGTCAGGCATTGGTAAATAAAATTGGTACCTATTGTCAGTACGTTGATGGTAAAACTGTGTAGCACAAGGTTGCCAGGGGGAGATAAATATATAGGAACTCTTCACTGGAAAGGTGCATATATACATGTGCCTATTAATTATTAAAAAGCACAAACTATTATTAGTATAGAAACTATTTTAATTAAAGAAGAGTTGACAGCATCACATAGGCTTGGAAGAATCCCTCCAAGCCAAAAACCATTTGGGACAATTTGTTGTAAAACGTTTTCTTTATTTCAATGACTGAGGAACCATATTTCATTTGCACTTTGACAATCTCATTAAACTGCAAAGAAAGCCCCTTGGTTCAAGATATTTAAAACATTTTTCTTGCACAAAAATGTATAAATCTTACAATTTAAAAATTTCTTGGATGTAAAACAAAATATGTAGCATTTAAATCCTCCTCTACTTCAAGTCATTAAATTAAACATTCAAAGTTTAAATATCGCATTCCTATAGAAATATCATTTCAGAACATCAAAACATCAAGAACAACTTTACTGCCATAACTGAAACACATTTATTGCAGTAAATTAGAATCTACTGATAGAATGATGATAATTAATTAAAAAATGGTACACATGTAATTGTATTTATTTGACAAGCACATACCCAACCAATGCTTGCAAAAATGAAATACCCTTCTGTGCTGGTTTACTCACAAAACTGTGTATGATCCACTGGCAATAGAAATCACAGTACCATAATTATTTATTTATTTATAATTTATTGCCATAATACAGTACCTGTATAAACATTGAAAACTCACGAGGAAAAGAATACAGTATGCAGATTACATATTTTTCAAGAATGCTCAATACAAATTGTCTCTTATGCCTTGAGTTGAAATGCAAAATATAAATATGTATTGTCAACCAGTTAACGTTTTAAAGCCTTTTCCAGACTTTGATCCTCACCGTGACTTGTTGATGTTTATAACACTTTTAAGTATGGATTGCATCACCACTAATATTAATTCAAGTGGCTATCTACACTCTCCTCCCTTCTGAAATTTGTAACAGCTAAAATCAAGCAGGCACTTTCTAATGTTTGAGTTAATAAATTGTTTTACTATTTTGCATATATGGAGACAAAAAAAATATATCCTCAGGGCTCCATCTAAAATATTTGTACCTTTCATTAAATGTCTTTTTTGGTGTACTAGATAACTGATCTTTTTCCTGGGTACCATTTCATTTGCACAGAGAAAGCAGTAAGGGACAGTAGGGAGGTGTCAACCCTTTTTTCAGTACATGATAGGATAGCCATGGTGGCCAGTATTAATGGTGGCGGAAGAACCCAATAAAACCCCCGGAAAAAAACCAGACTTACAAGAAGCTACTCGCAAGCTTTCTCACATACCCACATTGGCTGAATCAGAGACTCGAACCCACACTGACAGAGGTGAGATGGCAGTGATCCATAATGGAGAGTGCTTTAGACCACTTGGCCACTCAGGAAACCCTGTTTTGGATCAATGTATAATTATATAATTTTCACTGCAATTGAAATATCGAATGCATAAACAAGTATAAATGATAACTCTATATTCAAGCAAAACAGATAAATTATGAACACCAACGAAGTACTAAAATGTTAAAGATAATTGAAAATGTTATTGAAATTTGTGAAAAAAAGAAATCACATTAACAAATATATTAATAAATTAATTAACAAAGTCAACAGATTCATATCACAAACTACATATCAATGCAATAAAATATATTATTATGCATACATTCGTTTGTTGCAATAACAAGTACAACAATACATCACATGAATGATCAATATAGATTTGTGACATATTCACGCTTCCAACAAACGCCTCAATGGAACATTTATAGCAGATTTTAATAGTTTAACCACATCAGGTGTTGGAATATGTAACAGTGAAATGTTGGTAAAATCATACATTAGCTACACTCTGATAAAATTTCATGTCTCTTGAACAGATTTTCTAATATACACTTTTCCAAATATTTTATCCATGACTAAATACATAACCAAATATTAATAATATTCATGAACTGCATTTTATTCCTTTGATTAAGGTCTATTTGAAATGACAATACAAAATATTGTTGTCAGTGTACGCCATCAATTGTTTGAGATAAAGTTGATTTATTAAACATTTTAACAATAAACTAGTTACAAATAAATAGTTCGCTGAATTTAATACCAGCATTTTATTATGTTGTCATAAATTAAGTTTGTCAGATACGTATTGCAAATTGGAAGATGCATTACCATAGACGATAGTAGTACTGATACTGAGTGAAGTCATTCTCGTATCTCGGAAATATGTAACACTGATAATTTATATCAAGTTTTCGACCAAATTTAGCACACCATATAGCAATTAATAACTTTTCAAACACTAAATATGCAATTTTAATAGAAACAATTACCAGCTAACAAGGTATAAACTTCTAGACTGCTACAATGCCAATTTTTTTTATTTTCAGATTTCTGGATGCATATTTATAATAATTTATTCAGCTGTGTCTAAATGAATGACTAACACATTGGACCCTGTGATAAACTATACTGAAATAGTATTTATGACATGAGAGTAAATTATGCAAGCTGGCATTGGTTCCTTTACAGGGCATTGTAAAACAGTTAATCTGCTTAATTTAATTGGCTTAGGTGACAGAGATAAATCATTAATCAGAATGGTTAGAATGACATATAAGTAAAATAAATACCAGGACTGTCATATGGTAGAGTTCTTCAGAAGTCAGGCATATTATATGCCATGGCACTGGTTAATGAAATCTGCGTTTTTTTTACTTATTTAAACTAGCTAACTATGGTCAGTATTTTATATGATGTTAGGGACTGTAAACATCATACATGTTTAGGATTGAAGAGCCCTGAATAATGTTGCAGTTTTAAATTATTACAGCTTTAATCTGATTGTTTAATACAAAAGTCAGAGGAACATGACTTCGTAATTCGATCCAAATTTGAACAAGATGGTCACATATTTGTGGTTGTGTGTACACTATTAAAGTAATCCAAGTTACATGAATATTTCCACAACAATAGTTTCATCTATTGTTGGTTTTTAAATAATATTTGCTAAACTAATAATGCAGCAGGTTTTGAAACTTACTATCAGTAAATTTTCAAAGCTGTACATGCATTACATATTGAAATAATTTTTTTATAAAAAAAAAACAATGTTTATCAAACACAACAATTTTAATTTTAAAACAAATGACACTCTGTTTCCCTTGACTTATCATATATATTGTTAAATTTTCTAATAATTTGCTAAATGTATTCTTGAATGAAACTTGAATGCTTTCATATATGGTAAACTTGTACACTTTCTATCATATTCAGAAAAAATATTGCAGCACAAAGTAAAGCAGATCAATATGTCAACATGATGAATTTAAATAAATTAAAGACATACACCATAAACAAACAACATTTTCAACAAAAAGTTCCTCAATACTGAAAGACAAGAGAACATCAGTTGATAATTTTTCTTTAACTTAGGCTGTCAATCAACCCCCAATTAAGTAACCACCATAACTCTGTCAAGATCTATTTGTGTACTGCAAATTATACTTAGGTTTGAAGCAAACCAGCATTTTACACAAGCTAAGTTATTGAAATCGACATATATGCATAAGATTTCCCATTCCCAGTTATCAAAATTGCCATTTATGTATAAAATTCACCATCCATAATTTTTAAAATCCCAATATAAGTATAAATTTCCATCCCCAGATATCAAATTCCCATTAATGCATACAATTTCCCATCCCGTTATCAAATTCTTCATAATTGCATACAATTTCACAGTTATCAAATTCCCCATATAATGCATAAGATTTCCTCTCCCCCAAAACTTTGAAAATAGAGAATGGATCCAAATTTCAATGCTGCTGAGAATTTTTTTTACCATATCCCAAATTGTGATGTCTTTATCACAAATGGTAAAAAAGGAGCTGTGCAACATTACAAATGAATGAACACATGCTCAGATGGGAGGGGATAATAGATCTTGTCTAATGCAAATTTCTTATTTTGGACGGATTTTTTTTATCGTACACTTATGCATAATAAAGGATTCTTTTTCTCCCATCCCTGTATGAAAGATGACAATCAAAATCAAAATGTCATAGTGAAAACTGATGCTATTTTCATGCATCAAAACACATGGAATGAAAATGTTCTCACCTTAAGAGATTAAAAAGTGGGGGTTACATTGAAGAACTCGGTGTAAACATTAAATGAAATTTAAATACAAACATCATTTAAATCACAGTGGTGCAGATGATCAAAGTAATGGAAATACATACAGCTCCTACTGTATATAGAACATGGTTTTGTCAATGACATAAATGTGAACAGGTCAAAAAATAAAGTCCACTCTTATCCAAAGATTAAATGAGACCGACAAAAAAAAATGATAAAATATAATCACAGTAGAAGGTCATGTGATGAAAAATAACCATCACGTGAAAAAGTTAGAGCTATTCCCATCACTGCTCTGCACTGGAAAACACAAATGAATTAGAAGAAAAAAAATATAATCCCCCACCTTTTCTCAGGTGATAATAACAGTAACTGCTTACTTCTGATGAATAAAGAATAAAGCCATGACATATATAACACTTGCTTTAGAAAAAGACTAAATTAACAACCTCAGTACAACATAAAATCAATGTATAAACAGTGTGTGCACTGTCTATGACCAGTGGAGCTAAATTCTTCAACAATGAGTTTAATCTAAAAACCTTAACAGTGACATTAACTTCTGGTGTAGATGGAAAGATGGATGGGTGTATAAATGGACACCTGCACAGATGTTAAAGCAACTGTTACATTGAGATTCAATAAAGGCAGGTTAAACAATCACAATCACTGCCACATTGAGAACTGAGGCTGTTGTCCAAGGTTGGAGGAATGGTTTCAATATCATAAGCAAGTACATCACCCATTACTGCCACATTGAGAACTGAGGCTGTTGTCTGAGGTTGGAGGAATGGTTTCAATATCATAAACAAGTACATCACCCATTACTGCCACATTGAGAACTGAGGCTGATGGTCTGAGGTTGGAGGAATGGTTTCATTATCATCAGCAAGTACATCTCCTGTTACTGCAGCATGAATGAAAGGGTCACTGTTGAATGCATATGTTGATTCTGGTCTACTAGAAGCTGCCTGAGGAGATGAAATGATAGAAAAATTGAACCATTTCATTTTCTCACCACTATAAAGGAACATTCTGAGACTTACATTGAGTTTTATAACCCTATATGACCCTTTCTTATGAGCAAATGAAATAATATATCTAATGCATAATATAATATATCCAATTTGCATTATAATATATCACATGTGCAATATAAAATAACCAAAGTACAATAAATCATATGAACAATATTACATATCCCATGAGCAATATAACATATCCCATTTGCAATATAATAAATCCCATGTGCAATATAATATAACCCATGTACAATAACATATCATATAAACAATATAACATATCCCGTTTGCAATATGATATATGCCATGCGAAATATAATATAACCCATGTACAATAAATCATATGAACAATATTACATATCCCATCTGCAATATAATAAATCCCATGTGCAATATAACATATCCCATTTGCAATATAACATATCCCATTTGCAATATAACATATCTCATGAGCAATATAACATATCCCATTTGCAATATAATAAATCCCATTTGCAATATAACATATCCGATTTGCAATATAACATATCCCATTTGCAATATAACATATCCCATTTGCAATATAACATATCCCATGAGCAATATAACATATCCCATTTGCAATATAATATAACCCATTTGCAATATAACATATCCCATTTGCAATATAACATATCCCATTTGCAATATAATAAATCCCATGTGCAATATAACATATCCCATTTGCAATATAACATATCCCATGAGCAATATAACATATCCCATGAGCAATATAACATATCCCATTTGCAATATAACATATCCCATTTGCAATATAACATATCCCATGAGCAATATAACATATCCCATTTGCAATATAACATATCCCATTTGCAATATAACATATCCCATTTGCAATATAATAAATCCCATGTGCAATATAACATATCCCATTTGCAATATAACATATCCCATGAGCAATATAACATATCCCATGAGCAATATAACATATCCCATTTGCAATATAACATATCCCATTTGCAATATAACATATCCCATGAGCAATATAACATATCCCATTTGCAATATAATAAATCCCATGTGCAATATAACATATCCCATTTGCAATATAACATATCCCATGAGCAATATAACATATCCCATGAGCAATATAACATATCCCATTTGCAATATAACATATCCCATTTGCAATATAACATATCCCATGAGCAATATAACATATCCCATTTGCAATATAACATATCCCATTTGCAATATAACATATCCCATGAGCAATATAACATATCCCATTTGCAATATAATAAATCCCATGTGCAATATAATATAACCCATGTACAATAACATGCTTTTATGAGGTCATGTTACTGCATGATGCATGAAGCCATTCTTGCCACAAGAACTGATTTGAAAATTAGCATTACTGGTAGAGCTGAATGTATATTCATGTCCCTTTCAATGTGATTTCAACCAGTGAAATTCCTAGTTCCAACAATCACTGAATTTTGGGTGATAATTCTGTTGCATGTATTTAGGTGTTTTGACATTGGCACACTTAGACATCTGGACAAACTTTAAACACCAAAGTCAAACTGATCCAGAATTATGCCACCTGAACTCTTGAGTAATCCAACCATAATCACTTAACATCTTTAATCCTGTTAATTAATTAATCTTTAATCCTGTCCAAATTACTTTTCATCATACAAAGTACAGACCCTAATCAACCTCAACATCTTTAATCCTGTTAATTAATTAATCTTTAATTCTGTCCAAATTACTTTTCTTCATACACAGTACAGACCCTAATCAACCTCAGCATCTTTAATCCTGTTAATAAATTAATCTTTAATTCTGTCCAAATTACTTTTCTTCATACACAGTACAGACCCTAATCAACCTCAGCATCTTTAATCCTGTTAATAAATTAATCTTTAATTCTGTCCAAATTACTTTTCTTCATATACAGTACAGACCCTAATCAACCTCAACATCTTTAATCCTGTTCAAATTACTTTTCATCAAACACAGTACAGATCCTAATCAACCTCAACATCTTACCTGCAGAATTTGATAGATCCCTGAAATACTAAAAGCTTACCATTCTAATCCCCTGGCCTGGCTGTTTGTACTGCTTGCTGAATTGATTAGATCCCTGAAAAATAATTAAACAATTGCTGAATATTGTAGAGAGAAAGATTTGGAGATCTCTAATACGTTCATCCATTTTTCCTTTAATAAGTACATTCACAACACCATCATGGATTTCTTCAGGTACATATATTAAGTCTTCTGTGACCACTAGTGAATTTATGAAAAGAAAACTAGTTGCTGGTTATAAAAATTGACTTTGGTTTCCATTAAGCCTTCCAATTATAACATATTATTTGGTTAGGATGAAGCAATGAGAAAGTATCTATTCTCAATGATGACAAAAATATCTGATAGTGAGAACTGTATCTTGAAATCGATGTGGAACTACGACAGTCATTTAAATTCTCATAAATAGATGGAACAAAATATTCATTAAATGTGCTACACAATTTCATTCCTAACAATGCTGGACAAAGTCAATCGTTGAAGATGTGTCTGTTAACTTGTCCACAATATATCCATGATCTTTTATGTTTAAAATTAAAAAAATTAAATCTATATTTTAATTTAGATATATAGACTATGTAGTCTCAAATAAAGAATTCTTATCTTATTATACTCTGATGTAATTGTTAGGTCAATTATATGTCAATGATAATACCGCTCCAGTGGCCTAGTGGTTAAAGCATCCGTTGCGGAAGTGAGAGGTCACAGGTTTGATCCCCAACCAAGTCAAACCAAAGACTTACAAAAATGATACTAACAGCTGCCTTGCTTGGTGCTCAGCATTAAGAGGTTAGTGTTAGGACTGGTTGGCCTGGTGTCAGGATAATATGACATGGTGGGACATCATGCTACATGTCTGCAGCATGATGCCCCAGAACTAGACATCAATATAAACTACCTCACTGCAGACATCGTAGCGATATGACTGAAATTTTTCAAAGCTACCTTAAAAGTTCAATTCAAACAAACAAATGTCAATTATTTATGAGGCAAGATATTAACAAAATTTAACATCTACATTCAACACTTGTATACAAAAACACAGTGTATAAAACTGACCAAATCATTAAATTCCGTTCATAATCCTAATATCAGTATATTTATTATCATGAAAGTGTATAAATGTGGTTGTTGTTGTTGTAGGGTTTAATGCCATTTTTCAGCACAAAATAGGCTATGCATAGCAGCCAGTATTAATGGTGGAGGCAGAACCCAGGGACCCCCCCCGGAAAGAACCATGTCCCACAAGAAGCTACTGGCAAGCTTTCTCACATCAAATCTGAGACTTGAACCCATGCAGACAGAGGTGAGTTGGCAGTGACCTGTAATTGAGAGCGCTTTAGACCACTCGGCCACTTGGTGCCCCTTTGTGTTTAAATGTACAATGAATAATGTAGTCAGATGAAATTAAAACAATCAATATAGATTTCCTATGGTAGTTATTAAAATATAAAATATATCAGTGTATTAATACAATATACAAGGCATCCCATTGTAATTTGTCATGAATCAGTTAGAACTCTTAAGGTCTAATTGTCGAGTGAGTGATAAAAGAAGCTATTCTTCACTTAAATTTTATTATCAGTAAATAATTTATATATGGAAATACTCCTCCAAAACAGTTATGATGAAGTTAATTAACTTTGAATAATCTGCAATCATCTGCTACATAAAATCATGTACTGCTATCTTCATTTTTAATTCAAAGTCTTAAAATAAAAAATAAAAATTCTGAGTGAAACAGTGTTTATCCCTTGATGCACCATGAGACAGTGTTCATCCCTGGATCTCACACTGAAACAGTGTTTATCCCTTGATGCACCGTGAAACAGTGTTTATCCCTTGATGCACCATGAAACAGTGTTTATCCCTTGATGCACCATGAGACAGTGTTTATCCCTTGATGCACCATGAGACAGTGTTTATCCCTTGATGCACCATGAGACAGTGTTTATCCCTTGATGCACCATGAAACAGTGTTTATCCCTTGATGCACCATGAGACAGTGTTTATCCCTTGATGCACCATGAGACAGTGTTTATCCCTTTATGCACCACGAGACAGTGTTTATCCCTGAATCTGGATATGGATCGTTTATATATTTTACTCTGACCTCTGACTAACAAAAATCTGTATCTCTACTTGAAGATTAACATTTTCATCAGAGACAGCTTTAATTCAAAGTCTTAAAATAAAAAATAAAAATTCTGAGTGAAACAGTGTTTATCCCGTGATGCACCATGAAACAGTGTTTATCCCTTGATGCACCATGAGACAGTGTTTATCCCTTGATGCACCATGAGACAGTGTTTATCCCTTGATGCACCACGAGACAGTGTTCATCCCTGGATCTGGATATGGATTGTTTATATATTTTACTCTGACCTCTGACTAACAAAAATCTGTATCTCTACTTGAAGATTAACTTTTTCATCAGAGACAGCTTTAATTCAAAGTCTTAAAATAAAAAATAAAAATTCTGAGTGAAACAGTGTTTATCCCTTGATGCACCATGAGACAGTGTTCATCCCTGGATCTCACACTGAAACAGTGTTTATCCCTTGATGCACCATGAGACAGTGTTTATCCCTTGATGCACCATGAGACAGTGTTTATCCCTTGATGCACCATGAGACAGTGTTTATCCCTTGATGCACCATGAGACAGTGTTCATCCCTGGATCTCACACTGAAACAGTGTTTATCCCTTGATGCACCGTGAAACAGTGTTTATCCCTTGATGCACCATGAGACAGTGTTTATCCCTTGATGCACCATGAGACAGTGTTTATCCCTTGATGCACCACGAGACAGTGTTCATCCCTGGATCTGGATATGGATCGTTTATATATTTTACTCTGACCTCTGACTCACAAAAATCTGTATCTCTACTTGAAGATTAACTTTTTCATCAGAGACAGCTTTAATTCAAAGTCTTAAAATAAAAATAAAAATTCTGAGTGAAACAGTGTTTATCCCATGATGCACCATGAAACAGTGTTTATCCCTTGATGCACCATGAGACAGTGTTTATCCCTTGATGCACCATGAGACAGTGTTTATCCCTTGATGCACCACGAGAAGTGTTCATCCCTGGATCTGGATATGGATTGTTTATATATTTTACTCTGACCTCTGACTAACAAAAATCTGTATCTCTACTTGAAGATTAACTTTTTCATCAGAGACAGCTTTAATTCAAAGTCTTAAAATAAAAAATAAAAATTCTGAGTGAAACAGTGTTTATCCCTTGATGCACCATGAGACAGTGTTCATCCCTGGATCTCACACTGAAACAGTGTTTATCCCTTGATGCACCATGAAACAGTGGTGATCTTTGACTTCTAACACCAGATTAGTACTGTTCTCAAAATCAACTATATCTCACCTTTTCACCCTTGGAGATGCTTTTCATTATTGCTAGAAATAGGGAAAGGAAACACATTCTGATGGTTACTGTTGAGTGCATCCAACTAAATCTGCTTCTTAGAGATTATTATTTGGCCTGATGTTTGGTGTATAAAAGACAATGCTTATGACTGGATATTAACCTCATGCATATACAAAGGGGTAAAAATTTTACTTATTTTTTCTTCTTTTTTGTGTATTGGACCCATGATTATCATGTCCTGGTCACTTTTTACTCTAAATCTCAAATTTTTTCTACTTTTTGCAAAGGTTCCCCTCTCCATGTGCAGTTATGGTTCCAACTTTGGTAAATATGGACACACACAAATCTGGCCTAAGATATTAGTTTTTTCCCCTGCTGTATAACGCGTGTGTGATTAGGATTTTTTTGTTGTTGTTGTTTTAGGGTTTAACGCCATTTTTCAGCACACGATAGACTATACATGGCGGCCAGTATTATTGGTGGAGGAAGAACCCGGGAAAAACCATGGAAAGAACCACGACCCACGAGAAGCTACTAGCAAGCTTTCTCACATAATTACATAAGCCGAATCTTAGACTCGAACCCATGCAGACAGAGGTTAGACGGCAGTGATCCGTAATGGAAAGCGCTTTAGACCACTCGGCCACTCAGGGCCCCGATTAGGATTTGTAACATAGCTTTAACAATTTTTCAGTCATATCGCTATGATGTCTGCAGTGAGGCAGTTTAAAGTGATGTCCAGCACAGGGGCATCATACCGCAGACATGTAGCATGATGTCCCACCCAGTCACATTATCCTATCTATACTCACTTATAAGTTAAATCCATTTGCAAACTTCACAAACCCTGATCTGCCGTTGCATGATGCATACACCCAGCATGCTATCTCAACTCAGCCATTGTTGTTACACATATCAATTATTTATCCAATACTCACATGGTAAGCGACATATTGTACTAGTGCATACTTTATTGCAATTATATCTGATGCACATGAATTTAATATTGCTGACATTGTAAATAATATTGCTGACATTGTAAATAATATTGCTGACATTGTAAATATTTTGGAGACCTCAATGTCTGGTGACCGTCCTATTTTTTCTGTACGCAATCTCTTCCCCCAAAATTATACTCATTTTGTTTAATACATCAAAAAAAGACATGTTTCTCATATGTAAGAAATATTACAAGAAATAAAATAGAGTAAACCTGACTTGAAAGACCACCTCTCATTTTAAGACCAAATGATTCATACATACATCTGTTTTATTACAATATAAACTCACTCCCAAAATATAAAATCTTGTGAGACCTTACATTGCAGGCAGAAGGAATGGTTTCTCAAGCTAAATTGTAACTTATGCTTTTATCATTCATGCCAAAACAAGTCATGAAAAAATATTAACCAAGTTTTATTGTAATAAGAAAATAATAAATTCTGATTGCAACATGTACTTCATCTCTAGAACATTGTATTTTAAGAGAAAAAAAAGATCAGTGAATATACTTACAAGTAAAATCTAACTGCAAACAGACTCTAAATGTCATTGTACAGTGCAAACAGACTCTAACATGTCGTTGTACAGTGCAAACAGACTCTAACATGTCATTGTACAGTGCAAACAGACTCTAACATGTCATTGTATAGTGCAAACAGACTCTAACATGTCATTGTACAGTGCAAACAGACTCTAACATGTCACTGTACAGTGCAAACAGACTCTATCTAACATGTCATTGTACAGTGCAAACAGACTCTAACATGTCATTGTACAGTGCAAACAGACTCTAACATGTCACTGTACACTGCTAACAGACTCTAACATGTCATTGTACAGTGCAAACAGACTCTAACATGTCATTGTACAGTGCAAACAGACTCTTCATTGTACAGTGCAAACAGACTCTAACATGTCATTGTACAGTGCAAAGAGACTCTAACATGTCATTGTACAGTGCAAAGAGACTCTAACATGTCATTGTACAGTGCAAACAGACTCTAACATGTCATTGTACACTGCAAACAGACTCTAACATGTCATTGTACACTGCAAACAGACTCTAACATGTCACTGTACAGTGCAAACAGACTCTAACATGTCATTGTACAGTGCACCAACAGATCTGGGTCTATCTTTTTCGTTCAGCTGATGATGCCTAGCAAACTGCAGACAAAGATCTTCCAGTGCATTATGTAATGGCAGATTTGGGTCTATGCAGTTTGCAGTCAACTTATAAGTGAGTATATATGGTAATCATTTTTTTTAAAATGCTTTAACTGAATATAAATCATAGCTGTTTCTATGGGATGCACTATTAGGAGGATTGTAGCTGTGATTTTCAAATTTCACAAATAAACCTTTTAAAAAAATAAGATCAACAAACTAATATATTTCTGAAATTAAATCAATGCTTGAGATTTTGAAAGGGTTTAAGTTAGTAAGGTAGTTAGCTAGAAAAAGTACATGTCCAATATCAACACAGCTGATTGTTCTTTACAGGACTAGATTCTAAATACACCATACTTATATCGGTCTCATATGTACTTGTATACTCACTGGTCTTTGCAAGACAAGATTCTAAATCCACCATACTAATAAGGGTCTTTTATGTATTTGTATACTCACTGGTCTTTGCAAGACAAGATTCTAAATCCACCATACTAATAAGGGTCTCATATGTACTTGTATATCCATTGTTCTTTACAGGACAAAATTCTAAATACACCATGCTAATAAGAGTCTCATATATATTTGCATACTCACTGGTCTGATTATCTTCTTGTCTACAAGCTCTGCCCTGGAGGTCCGTGAATATCGAAGAATTGCAAAATGTGGCCAAATCTTATCTGATGCAGAAGCAAAGTCTATCGGGGTCCTAAAACAAAAAATGTAGCATAGTAGTTGCAACATTGTAAATAGTAATAGTAACAGTAGCAGTAGTAGTTGTAGTCAAGCAATAGTAGCAGTAGTAGTTGTAGTCAAGCAATAGTAGCAGTAGTAGTTGTAGTCAAGCAATAGTAGCAGTAGTAGTTGTAGTCAAGCAATAGTAGCAGTAGTAGTTGTAGTCAAGCAATAGTAGCAGTAGTAGTTGTAGTCAAGCAATAGTAGCAGTAGTAGTTGTAGTCAAGCAATAGTAGCAGTGGTAAAGTAGTAATAATAGTACTTGAAGTAGTACATGTAGTGGAAATAGTAACAGTAACAGTAGTAGTGGTAGTGATGGAAGCAGCAGTAGCAGAATAGTAGTAGCTGTGGTGGTGGTGATGGAAGTAGTAGTAGCAGAAGTAGTATAAGTAGTAGTAGTGGTAGTAGTTGTAGTAGTAGTATCACAATATGGTACAGCCCATATTGTCCAAGCTTGTTTGACTAAGGTTAAACCATTTTGTGGTTTTTTTTTAAAAATCTAGGTTGAGATTACATATGACATCATTAAAATAAGAGAGAAAATGAAGAGTCACCTAAATTAAGATTTAATAGAATGGACAAAAAAAATTGGAAACAAGTAAAATAAATTATGGTAGCTGGCATTGCATCAGGATGGTGTGGATGCTGGGAAACCTGCTTGGGCAAGTACCTCAGTGTCTGGAACCTTGTCCTGCTACTTGATGTTGAGGATTTTCATGAGACTTATGGTGTGAAAGTGGTTCAGCTTCAAACCATGGCATTGGTACACCATCAACGTTTCACATGCATAAAGTAGTGTGGGGAGCACAACTGCCTTTTAGACTTTAAGTTTGGTCTGGATGCTGATGCCTCATCTATTCCAGATGTTTGCATACAATCTGCCAAAAGATGCCCAGGCTCTGGCAATGCAAAGGTTCACCTCGTCATCAGTAGTGACACTCTGTGACAGTGTGCTGCCAAGGTAGGTGAAGCGGTTCATTACGTTGAGTTTTTGGCTCTTGATGGTGATGTTGTGCTCAACATAGGGCTGATGCAGGACTTCAGTCTTTGTGGTACTGATGGTGAGACCAAAGCTTGTGCAAGAGCTGGAGAACTTATCAACGCTGCATTGCACATCAGCTTCTGAGCCAGCACTGAGGATGCAGTCATCAGCAAATAAGAAATCCCTGATGGTGTCTGTCATAACCATGGTTTTCACCAAGTTTTGAGCAGGCAATGTTTAGGGAATCTTTTCTAGCCCCTTCCTCATGCAAGGGAGGTGAGCAGTGCATACCTGAAGAGGGCTGCTCAGTCGCTCAGGGGGCTGCCGGACTTGACTGTTGCTCTGTGTTAGTGGTAAATGACCGTAATGGCCTGAGCTGCCTGAGTGCAGGTATGTGGCAACGGCTGCCAGTGTACTCAGACTTGTCGCTTTGTCACTTGCCTGTTGCCACAGGGCTTTAGTGGGTGATGAAATGGGATGGGTGGATGACAAGAATGACTTGTGCAGTGACTTTGTATTAAGTGAGGAAGAGTTGCGCAGTTTGTCGACCACACTCACTTGCCCTAAACCATCCGAGTCCAGCAGCATGACAACATCAAGATGGCCGGAGACAGAGTTGAGTGCAGTGGACGTCCTACGTGTCTCATCTAGATCTTAGTGCTCCACTGCACTTTCCTGGGAATTGCCTTTCTGCCCATTGACCAGCTCATGGTTCCTCTGTGCAAGCTTCGGAATCCAGTCTTCACAAGCTAAGTTGACAAAGCTTAACTCACCAAAAGTTTAAGACCTGTCAACTACTCTAAGTCTGGTTTAGCTGGCCAGTCAAGGCCATTTTACAGGATGTGGCTGATGCATATGCCACTGTGTCTTGGCGCCACAGGTGAGAGCTAAGTGCCAAGTGGGGACCAAAAGTGGATGAGGTAACCCCAAAGGATTAAGACTAAGACACCAGATGTTACCATTCCGATGACACCCCATACTTCCCTGTAAAACAGAATATGGAAGCACACACTACAATCTGAGGATCCAAGTTGTGTAAGTTTGAACATTTCTTATTATGCATGTGTAGAGAAGCTACATATTGTTCTTACAAAGTCGATTATTTATGTACACTCTTCAGAATATAATTTTTATATTGGAACCACAAACAAAAATACAATAAATGATACATAATGTCTGTCAAATTATAATGTGGAGACCATTTTTCTCTTTTCAGTGACCATAATATTTTACTTGGTGTCATTCTTATCTCAAAAGGAAGTCAATGCCAATGTTTCGTCATGATTTGTGTCACAGGACTAGAGTTATTTTGTGGAAACCATTTTCTTTCTGTAGGACCCTTTGCCATCGACTATTGTTCTTTTAACCCAAATATCAATTAACATTTGCTTAGTCTTAAATGTAAGCTCTCTATAAAGATTAGTCAAGGCATGTGGTACAGACCTTTGAGTAGTTTTGTAGAAATGTTTCTTTCTTTCAATCTAGATCGGCTTAAACCATTATCTTTTAACCTGAAAATTAGCATGTGTATTCTTTGTCTAAAAAGCATGCCATCCACAAAACTTAGTCAAAGGTAGGTGATAAAGAACTCAATAACCATTTTTCTTCTTCTTGGAGTCTCTGTGACCATGATCTTTGATTTTTTGACCCAAAAATAAACAAGTGTCTTTTATCTTAGCTACAAGCCATTTACAAAGTTTAGTCAAGATATAAGTCATATCATTAGGTGGAAACAGTTTCCAATCTTTAGGCCCCCATCTAAGACTGATTTTGATTTTCAATGAAGGTTTAACAATTTGAGTCATATTGCTACAATGTCAGCAGCATTGAAATTTATATGGATATTTAGCACTGGGGCATCATGCATTAAACATGTAACATCATGTCCCACCCAGTGACATTATCCAGACACCAGGCTAACCAGTACTAACAATAACTTCTCAATGCTGAGTGCCAAGTGAGGCAGTAACTAATACCATTTTTATAAGTCTTTGATATGACTCTGCTGAGAAGTAAACCTGTGACCTCTGACCTTCCACATCCAAGCTCTAACCACTTAGGCCACTGGAGCAGTCTAAGCCAGTGTGACCTTGACCTTTGAATTTTTTTAGCTCTAAATCTATAAGTTTCTTTCTTGCCCCAAATGCAAACTATTTTAAGGGGCCCCGAGTGGCCGAGTGGTCTAACGTGCTTTCCGTTACATATCACTGCCATCTCACCTCTGTCTATGTGGGTTCAAGTCTAAGATTCATCTTATGTAGTTATGTGAGAAAGCTTGCCAGTAGCTTCTCGTGGGTCGTGGTTCTTTCCGGGGGTTTTCTCGGGTTCTTCCTCCACCAATAATACT
The DNA here is from genome assembly GCA_030141615.1 of Unio pictorum. Lineage (NCBI taxonomy): Eukaryota > Metazoa > Mollusca > Bivalvia > Unionida > Unionidae > Unio > Unio pictorum. The sequence continues at coordinate 3,223,268 of JARLTB010000131.1, read as the reverse complement.
GGACGCCATGTATAGCTTATCGTGTGCTGAAAAAGGGTGTTAAACCCTAAAACAAAACAAAAAACAAACTATTTGCAAATTCTGGTAATGGCAGATGGTTGAGAATTTGAATTATGGTGCATTAATGAAATAGGGAACAGACAACAGTCAGGTGGACAGACTGATGTAAACTATTAGAAATGATATGCTCTAATAACAGGTGTATACAAATTCAGAATTTGGCTACTAAAATAAAAGTAAAACTCATTTGAACATTGTCTGATATGAGCAACCATCTGTCATCTACTATAATAAACTACATCATATATGGTTTGATTTTATATTATGAACATATTGGCATACACAACAGTAGCCATAACATTAAGGCTAAAATGTTTTAAAACTACTATGAATGAGTACATCACAAAATACACCAATAACCTTTATTTAATCCTTTGTAACAACAATGAGTTGAGATAGCGTGCTGGGTGCATGCATCATGCAATGGCAGATCTGGGTTTGTGAAGTTTGCAAATGGATTTAACTCAAGTGAATATAGACAGTAATCAGTCAAGAATAATAACTTATTAATAGGGATGGATGGGAACTATGCCCAGCCACCTGGACCTGGCCAGGTTTTGCACTAACTAGAAATACCTGGCCCCTCAAAATTCTCCCTACCTGTCCATCCCTTATCAAACCTACAAACTCTGACAAGTCCATCTCAGTAAGGCAGTTGATTTTTTTCCATAAGTTTGACCAGTTTTCAGTAAGGTGTAACAAAAAACAAAATATCATAAACTGTTAATGTATAGTTGGAAAACATAGCTTAATTAAACGTTCCGTATTTGGAACGTGCAGCGATGATAAACATGTTCAACTGAAAAGTTTATAAAGTATATGTAGACTTTATTTACCACTAGTACAATTGCACCAACTCTAGTTCCAAGCCATATATGCAGCTCAATGGCTTGTTTCTACCTCTCAACTTGATGTAATTCTTGATCAGTTAGATCATGCTGATGTGTCACATGAACAAATAGGTGCAGTTTAAAGTGTCTGGTATGCTGCTGTAAAGATACTCTGGTTCCATGACCAATTTTACTACGTCTAATATGAAACCTGGATCCAAATCAAACACGGATCAATACATTTTCCGGAATATTTGGCATGATCATTTTTTTTGGTAGTTTTTGCTCTTATGCCAGTCGTCTGTATTTTAAGAGTGATTTTCGTAAGACTTACAACAAAATCATTAGAGTTGGCAGCTCTGCCTTATGTGTATGTATGTGTGCATATATGTACTGATGGATGGATGGATGCATAGATGGATGAGAACCTGGTACGACCACATGGATTTGCACCACCCAAAAATACCCTGCCCAGCCAGATACCTGCAAAATTTCACAACCAGTTCATAACTATCAGAAATATAATATAAAAAGTAGCAATCAATAACTATCTGATAATATATTAAAAAAATATATGTACCTCCTCTCAGCATCAGGCATTTCTGGCTTTGCCCCATGTTCCAAAAGAACCATTATTACCTGAAAAAATATTTTTGAGGTGTAATTAAATCATTACTAAAGCATTAATTAAATAACTATTTCTTTAACAACTGACACAAAGATTTTCTGTATTTATTGCTTTTAGCATCAGCTTATATGTACATGTATATGTGTTTATCTACAAATGGTTTGCAATCTTCACGGATAGCCATATTCTGCAGAATTGAAATGTAAAGTAGTCAGTAACACGATAATTGCAAAGAATTAAAAGCAGATTTTTAAAATGACAGCCTAGAGTATAATATAAATATAAATATGTTAAAATTTTACAATGAATGTGGAAATTTCACCCATATTTTGACTATTCTTCAATTTTTGTTATGAACTATACCAATATTGTATTTAAGTGCAGATCAAGATGATGTTTGTTCTGGGGGTGGCCGCCAAATGGAGGGATTATAGCACTGTACTGGAACTGTTGCATCTTTTCTGTCCTAGGCAAGCAGAGGGATTGCATGACAGTACTGGAACTGTATATATCATTTCTATCATGGGCAAGAAGGACTTTGATCACTCGATGGCCTCTTTTGAGTGAGGATTTGCAAGTGGAGGGTTGTGACCACAATATAGAAATCACATAAAAGTGCCATAACCCAATATTGTTCTAAGCTACTGTCCATTGCCTTCAAACCACTAAACCTAAAATTGTCTTATAATGTAACTCCGTGGTTGCTTAACAATTCTACATCATGTATATTTTCAAAAATATAATTATTTCATAGTATTAACTATGTCAAAATAAGTCTGAGTAATATATCTTTTCAAACTCATCCATACATGCAAATACCTTTAGCATACGTATGACAGGGAATATAGCTATCCCCATCGTCTATGTATCTGTTGATAAACAGTTTTGATTCTGTGACATGACTCGCAAACTGATTGTCATATCACTATAAACTTTATACACATATTGAAATGGTGGCTGAGTTGGGCCTTTTGCTCTTCATAATTTTTCTATCAGTTTCAATATTTCGTGTTTTTGTCCATCCACACTTTGGTTTCCAGAGCTAACCATTAAAGGTATTATTATAAAGCCTGGTATGTATACACTATTGAACAAACTGCTATTAACAATTTTCAGTTTCAATATATTGATTGGACTTTTTTCAATTTGTGCCCATCCATCTATCACCCATATTTTGTCAATCTACCAACATTTTTGTTTCCAATGCATAACTCTCCGACTATTTTAGGTACAGTATCTATGAAACATGGTACACATATTGGTGTAGTATCTATGAAACATGGTACACATATTGGTGTAGCATCTATGAAACATGGTGCACATACTGGTGTAGTATCCATGAAACATGGTACACATATTGGTGTAGCATCTATGAAACATGGTGCACATACTGGTGTAGCATCTATGAAACATGGTACACATATTGGTGTAGTATCTATGAAACATGGTATACATATTGGTGTAGTATCTATGAAACATGGTACACATATTGGTGTAGTATCTATGAAACATGGTACACATATTGGTGTAGTATCTATGAAACATGGTACACATATTGGTGTAGTATCTATGAAACATGATTCACATATTGGTGTAGTATCTATGAAACATGGTACACAAATTGGTGTAGTATCTATGAAACATGATTCACATATTGGTGTAGTATCTATGAAACATGGTACAGATATTGGTGTAGTATCTATGAGACATGATTCACATATTGGTGTAGTATCTATGAAACATGGTACACAAATTGGTGTAGTATCTATGAAACATGATTCACATATTGGTGTAGTATCTATGAAACATGGTACAGATATTGGTGTAGTATCTATGAAACATGGTACAGATATTGGTGTAGTATCTATGAAACATTGTAAACATATTGGTGTAGTATCTATGAAACATGGTACACATATTGGTGTAGTATCTATGAAACATGGTACACATATTGGTGTAGCATCTATGAAACATTGTAAACATATTGGTGTAGTATCTATGAAACATGGTACACATATTGGTGTAGTATCTATGAAACATGGTACACATATTGGTGTAGTATCTATGAAACATTGTAAACATATTGGTGTAGTATCTATGAAACATGGTACACATATTGGTGTAGCATATATGAAACATTGTAAACATATTGGTGTAGTATCTATGAAACATGGTACACATATTGGTGTAGTATCTATGAAACATGGTACAGATATTGGTGTAGTATCTATGAAACATGGTACAGATATTGGTGTAGTATCTATGAAACATGGTACACATATTGGTGTAGTATCTATGAAACATTGTAAACATATTGGTGTAGTATCTATGAAACATGGTACACATATTGGTGTAGTATCTATGAAACATGGTACACATATTGGTGTAGCATCTATGAAACATTGTAAACATATTGGTGTAGTATCTATGAAACATGGTACACATATTGGTGTAGTATCTATGAAACATGGTACACATATTGGTGTAGTATCTATGAAACATGGTACAGATATTGGTGTAGTATCTATGAAACATGGTACACATATTGGTGTAGTATCTATGAAACATGGTACACATATTGGTGTAGTGGTCCAGCTGTGTTGTTTTTCAATTTCAATATTATTAATGTTTTTGTTTCTTATTCAAGGTTTCCACATTTTTCATAACAATAATTTCCATCATTTCAAGGTTTTCCCTGGTTACAATTTCTTGAGAGTGTAGTATTCTGCAATGAAAACCATTTCAAGAGCTGGAAGTTTTCTATGAATTTAGCAAGGTATGATTGTAAATTTCACAGCAAAAGGTTGAGTTGGGGTGGAAGTGATGTCAATGGTTGCTACTGATGATAACGTATAATTAGAATTTTGATGTAATTTCAAGTACAAACTACTCATTAATAAGTAACAATTTATCGCAATTAATAGGCTATGGCTCGACATATCAAAAGGAAACAGGAATAAGTAAGCTTTATTATTTTTCTCCTGAAATTACTGAAATCACACTCAGCTGATAACTCTCTCACATGCTGGCACAATGTAACCCTAGACTGGTTTTCATGCCTTCTTCACAGATCAAGACTCTCTCACATGCTGGCACAATGTAACCCTAGACTGGTTTTCATGCCTTCTTCACAGATCAAGACTCTCTCACATGCTGGCACAATGTAACACTAGACTGGTTTTTATGCTTTCTTCACAGATCAAGACTCTCTCACATGCTGGCACAATGTAACCCTAGACTGGTTTTCATGCCTTCTTCACATATCAAGATGGAAGTGCTCCAGTTTGCAGAGTACAAAAAAATATACATAAAAAAATAATCTTTAATACCATATATAATCACTTAAAAGTTAAGTACAACACAAAAAACATAGACTTCGATTTGCTGTCCCATAATGCACAGGCAGATCCTAGTCCATTTTGTCTGCTCCAATGATTACCCCAAACATGTTAACTGCATAGACAGATATCTGCCAGTACATTATGCAACAGAAGATCCTGGTCATTGCATTCGAGTATAGAAAGTACGTGGATAAAATGTATCACACACCTTGTATCTCGAGTTAAAACTGTCTTCAAAACATTGTAAACTATTGACCATCAACTGATTTATTGATTATATATACATGAAAATACAAGTTTTTTTATAAAAAAGATTCAAGCCATACCAGTCCTTTATATGTGTCGCTTGCTTAAAATAGCTAAAATAATACAAATATACCACAAATAAAAACACCGGCCACAAAAAAAAGTAAAAGCAGTAGCAAATTATATTGTAACCCTGCTAAAACAATCCAACTATGTTATAGGCCAAATCATGTTATAAACAACCAAGTCAGTTAACTGAAGAAAATAATGCATTTATGTATAATATGGTCAGGAGGGTAATAAAAGCAGGCACATAAAAAATGTATGTTTGATTGAATGAAGATAAACCAGTCTGAAAAACACTTCTATACTTACAGCTTACATTTGTGTAGTAGAATCCATAATCCATTAGGAACTGAACATGTATATAATAAATCCATTAAGTCAATAAAGATCACATGTTAAAAAATGTATGTATGACTCACATCTTGTTAGAAAACTTAAATAAACCACATAAAATATTGGTAGGCTTGGTTTTGATCCATCTCCAATTCTCATTACACAGTTTACTACAGGTGTCACAAATAGCACGTTGCTATAGTTGTTTACATGCTACATGTACATAAAGTGGCCAATCATTGTGCTGAAGCTATTATTGTAGGGTTTTAACACCATTTTTCAGCATACGATAGGCTATACATGACGACCAGTATTACTGGTGGAGGAAGAACCCCGGAAAACCACCGGAAAGAACCACCAACCCACGAGAAGCTACTGGCAAGCTCTCTCACATAACTACATTAGCCGAATCTTAGACTCGAACCCATGCAGACAGGTGAGATGGCAGTGATCTGTAACGAAAAGCGCTTTAGACCATTCGACCACTTGGGGCTCGATGTTGAAGTTACCCAGGGGGAAGAGGCTATTCATGGGGAAATGAAAACGTGATCAAATTAAAAAGTTTAACAAACATATTTGCAAGATACCCCATCTTCAATTAACTTGATAGCTAGATATCTGTAGTTTCAAAAGATTGGAAATTTATCTTGCGTTTTATGCCACCACTGATAACGACTGAAATCATAACTTTTTCCCAACAAAAAATGAGACTTTCACAGCACAATAAACGTGTCCCAGTCACTTCAGAAAATGCATCAATCAGATTCAAATGCTTGCATTCAAACTTGGTGCTGACTTCCTCTGATGAAAGTTGTTATACTATTTTTTAAATATTGTTCTTCTTGAAGATTGTAGTCAGCTTTCTTTGATTAAGGGTGCATGTTTCATCGAAGTTACTGCCAAAGGACATCTTTGTGGGACCAAAGTGATGTCCATTTCTTACTGCAAAAGCAACACCAAATAATGTAGAATATTGATTTAGACTGAATTTTTGTTTCATCTGCTTAGTACACTAAAACCTTTCTTGAGACTACCTTGAGAGACCACATTCTCAGTGCACAAATTTATTGATTAAAAATAGCATTGTGACCTGTTATGAGAGACCACCTGTCTTGAGAGACCATAACATTTTGGCAAAAGAGGTGGTCTTTCAAGACAAGTTCTACTATATCTATACAAAGTGATTGATACTTTAAAGATAAAAAGTTACAGTAAAACATTTTTCTGTGTACATTTTAAAAACAAAAGGAACTAAGCGTCATTTGGTCAATAGTAGCAGTTACTGTTACTGCCTTCAAAATTGGTAGATTGTAGCTAGTCCTTGTAGCATGACTATAGGATAGACCAACAAGTTGATCTCCGTTCTTTTCTATTTTTTAAAAAATTCCTGCTAGCAAATTGATGCTGCCTTCCATGCATGCATCAGAAATTGAAGAAAAAAATCATGTGTTTGGTTCTGACTGGGATTACTATAGAAAATTCTGGTGTTAAAGGATTTAAATTTACTAGTGAAAAGATAAGGAATTTTACTTATCATCCAAATACAAAGTTCAGTATAAATAAATGTATCAATTATTAGTGATAGCTCAAGACTATTTCTTTGGAAAGATCCATTATAAGATAGTGCCTCATCCTGTCTCCACTACCAGAAATGTCAACAACAACAAAAAGAAAACAAAAAAAGAAAAAGAAAATGCGGAGATTTAACAATATACAGTACTCAGGCCAGATGTCAGAATAAGTGACATCAATGCACTATTAAGCATTTGTTTATCTAATAATAAATATATTCTATTTCATTTTAGATCAAGTTTGCAGCTTCCTTTCATGATGACTTTGAATTTCATTACTCCATGTGCAAGTTTAAACAGCCGACAATGTCGCAAAAAACTTGTAAGATGAAGGCCTGGACATAGAGACCAAGGGCCCCTAGGTGGTTAACAGAGTCGGGGCCCCCTTTTTGGTAATTTAGCATGAAAAACTTGTGTCCTCAATGTGTACCATTTAGGTCCCTGGTCCAAGGGCCCCCTCTGGGGTTGGGGCCCATGGCAACTGCCTAGTTTACCTGGGTAGAAGTTAGCTGCTGGCTAAATGGTATATTTTGTCACCAGTAAAAAAATTAAATCACAGTTTGCAACACTGGCAAAGCATGAGTGATCACTGAATAAACTTTTTATGGTTTTTTGTACAAAACCTTTCTTCATATATATGAAAATTACATGTACATGTAAATGAAATTGCAAGAGCCATGCCACGATCATCTTCCTGAAGAACTCACACGATCTCTTCCCCAAAAATGATAATAAAACTTTTTACACATTACTATTTGTACTTTTAAGAAAGAAAACAAATAATTTTGTCTATGAGAAAAATGCAAGTACAGTCCTACCCATTTATGTCGACATCCTCAGGCCTGAGAAAATATTGTTGACATAGGCAGATGTTGAGATAATTGTTGGGGGGGGGGGGGCTGAAAAAAGATAAAAGTTAAAATTTGACAGCAAAGGGTGACCTGTCGTCAGTGAGTAGCATTTACACTTTGAGAAAACAATGGAAATTTTGAGGACATGAAGACAGAATCAGTGTGAAATACACATTCATAAATTACATTTTGGTTATCTTTGCATAGTAAAATCCACAATAAAATATTGCATCGATCACATCCTGATACGAAAAACATTACGATATTCAATGTCGGTATCAGCACATGGTTGGATAGATACATGTTTTATGTACACTTACTTAAATCAGCCTAGATTTCGATCAGTCTGTTCCCATCTTATTGAGGCTACCAAGGGGATGGGGCTATTCACAGGGAAATAAAAAAACTGTCAACAGCACATGTATTCTCCACAAATACTGTTGTATCCGCTGTTATGATGAACATTAAAGTGACAGAATCAACCACTTGTTGCAGCAAAGATTTCCACACAAGTTTTTTTTTCGCAAATGCTTCATTGAACCATTTTGATGCTTCCTCCACGTCTTCAAATGTAGGTCTTTTTTCTTCCTTTGGGAAGCGCAGTTACCATCAATGTAGTCTTTCTTTATTGACTCAGCAGCTTTCATCCGTCCTAAATGGGTGTTATCTTTACGTGAAAAAATTTCACAGACCTCTTTGCGAGATGTTCATCCCTTAAATTCCTTAACAGCCAGATTTTTAGTTTCCAGTGAGTGTAAATTTAATTTGCATTTTACACTGATTTTGGTAGCCAGCATAAATGTAAATAAAGTTAAAAATGAAACTTTCACAGCAAAATAAACTTGTTTTAATCACTGATCACTTTCAAAGGTCTCGGAAACGCGTAATCCGTATTTTGACGCAATTTTTATATCTGGGATTCAGAAAATCATGTATACAGGAATCCTCTGTACACATCAATTTCCTGGAAGGCAAATTTAAGGGCTTGCTAGTCCTGCTTCATCCACCTGTTGAGTGGGAAATTGTGTTGATCAATTGATCCTTTAAGCTGTGCTGATATTTATGTTGTCGTTGTAAGAGTACATCTGAAAAACATGATCCACAAGCTAGGTGGCAAGATCAAAGACTTGACTAGCTGCAGAATGGTTAGAAAATGTGCTGATAACTGATTTCAGAGGTAGAATGACCCATTGATGTATTTGTGTATAATAAGAGTACATCAAATGAACAACTTTAGTTTTCATTATTTTCATTGCCAAGTGTTGCAAACTAAGTAGTGCTTGTGACCTCAAAATCAAGACATGTTGAGAGTTAGACAAAATGCTGTTTGCAAATTTTGACAAGAAGGGTTAAACAGCAAATTGACGAAGATTGTAATGAAATTCAACATAGTGTTAGAAGTTGCTAGCACTGATATTTTACGTGGAACACTATGGATGATGCCTAACTTAGTGCTTGAAATAAGATCTATTCTTGACCTGATAATTCACTCTAACTCTAATGGACAAACAAGGACTACATGTCAGTGCTGTAAAGAAGTTTGAAAATTAAGCTTGATGGCAACCGCTGTTTCTACTTGTCTGGAAATATAGCCATTTCATGTATGCCCAATTTGCTTCTGGTAGAAAATGCAACGTTTACTGGTGGTATTCTTGAACTCCTAGTTTTAAAATCCCAGCGATACCTTGGAAAATGCAAGAATGTATCAGATTTCACTACTTTTAAGTTGCCGCGAGAGGCAAGCTTTATATGCCCAAACAAAAGCCTAGGGTGGTTGTGTTTTTTTATCCGACCATGACATTAAAGTCTGGCGGCAAGATCAACTAACTGTTGAACAAATTATGGGTTGGAACTGGCAGCTTGTCGACATAAATGATTAGAAAACAAAGGATTTGTTCAAGCGGGACCAAGGGCTTCTGTTGACATGTACGGTTATCTTTTATCTTGATGTCAACGTAAGCATGACAATTTGATAGTAATAGTAGACAAAGGGACTGGGACTTTGCTTTTTTGTCGCCATAGGCGGCTTGTTGATATAAACGATGTTGATATAAACGGGTAGGACTGTATATGCAATTTCAATTTTAATGGAGCGTGCTGTTGCAGGGTCACACTGTGTCATGAAACAACAATGCATAGCTGCATTATTTATAGTCCATTAGAGTTAATCAATTTTAGTTGAAAACAGAAATTACTAAAAAATTGTTTTGTTGATTAATCTTGTGGTATATAGAATATACTCTGCACGTACTGGACCATGCTCCTGGAAAGTAGCGGCATGGAGTGGAGTCCATTTTGTTCCTTTGTTCTGATGATTTGGATCTGAAATAGAATAGTACTAAGCAGGGTTATTTTCTATTTATAAAGGTTATAGGTTACATCACTCTCTCTCTCTCTGTCTCTCTCTCAGGAATTGACAGTCTATCATTTTGCTGCTAAATGGCTTGTGAAATGGTCAACTGCAGGAACAGGTTGCAGATGCGCCTTACATATCTTCTGATTAGGATTTCCTACCATTTGACAAGTGTGACAAGATCTATGGTACTTATAAACATCACTTTAAATTTCCCCAAATAAAAATGATTCAGGATCTTGTGACAAGTCTTACTGACACTAAAAATGACCGGCTTAAGGAGTTTTATTGGCTAGAATGAGTTTCCTGTCGATATGAACTGGGAACAACAATTGCCCACTGACTAGCAAGTACATCAGGTGGTCTCCATTTTCTCATAATGACCCCATTTTTCATAAAGTAACAAACTGGTACTTGTGAGACTTCAATTTCTGAAACCCAATCTTGTGTCTTCTCTACGGAACTTGGGGGGCCTATAACTGACATTAAAATGTCTTGCATGCTTAAAAAGTATTAGAATTCTTTTCTTTTATAATTAAATCAGTTTACAATTTTGTAGCATAAAGCTATGCTACAGTATATACATTGCATGTGATGTCTTTGTTTCAAGTCATTGGCTCTTGCTATTGTATTAGAATTGGAGAATTGAAACGAAATTGGATAGGAGACATTTGTCACAGACAACTAGTGGACAATACTTGCTGGCTATTACATAATCATCTATGCCATATATATACAAGACTTCTGTATAATTTGAATATATAATATAGATATAAAAATTAAACTGCTACTGTAAACTGCAGATTATCAGTAAAAATTAAATTCATACAGGTAGGTATGAGAATAAATAGAACCCTCTTCTACTCTCTCTCTCTGCTTTTTTTTTTTCTTTCTTTACTATGATTACTGAAAAGCATGTTTCTAGAAATACATACAAGTTTTTCATTGGATGCACTGTGTTATGGCTGGAATGTTAACTGTTTATTGAGGATCCCTCATTATTTGTGAATTTGGTCTTCGCCCAAACTTGGTTCAGGTATGGAAATGTATAACTCATTGTTAGAATTTATACTATACCGTAAAAACCCTAATGGCAGTTTCACATCTGTTGCAACAGTATTTATTGTTATATCAATGCAGATAATATAAAGTTCAGATTCTGTTTGACAGATTTTACTAATGAAATTAACCAATTAGCAAACCTCTCATGGGCAAATTGTTTTGCTTGCTATTGTACCACATGTATATATCATTATTTTTTTTCATGCCATGAATATAAAAGGGAATGTTCTCTTGGATACTTGATGGGATCACTCTGGTGTGTACCTTAATCTGCTTCTTAGTATAAGTTAAAATCTTAAACTTAGCGAAAGTTAAAATCTTGTACCAACCCTCAATTTGAGGCTGTATTCAACTATTGTACGAAGAGTTTCTATCCCATGTCAGATAATTTTTTTAAAATTATTGTATTTTACAGTTGTGAAATTGAATATAAGAAAAATATTAAGATTTATATTTAAAATGACAGGCATAATCTTGCAACTAGTAAAGTTTTTGTTACCACTGGACATATCTGGCAGATGCATGCTTTTCCAGAAGCTTGGTATGTATGCATATATACATTTATGTATGTAAGTATATGATTTAATTGCTTATCAACAATGTTGGCGATAGAGTGCCAAGTAAACGCTCGGTGGTAATAATTGCAGATGAAACCCTGCCAAAATCTCCAGAAAGGCAAACCCTAAAATCAATAGTACATAAGAAAAATGTTACAAATTTTTAATAATAAAAGGTATGCAAAATCTCAGTCCCAAAATTACAAAACAAAGATAAAAGAAAAACTTAAAAATCCCAATAAGATAGGTCAACATTGTTCTAAACAAACCACACTATTTACATAGTCAAAGACATCCTCAGTTGAAACATCCTCACAGGATGCAATCCACAGTAAACAGGTTGCTGTTACTTGGTGGTCAGTTAATCTGACAGGCGGAAGGACACACTGGGCCTTTTGAATACTCTTGAGCCATCAGGGTGTCCATGACCAACTGACACAACATTGGTGGTTTAATTTTTAAAAAAGGATCAATGTTTTGGATTTTCCATTTCAGCTGTTACATACAGCATACAAAATGTAAGTGAAAATTTGCCTAAGTAAGCAAGAATGACTAATTTAATTATATCCCACAATTTGGAGAAATCACATTACATAAAACATTATCAAATTTAGCCATGCATGCATGCTTTTGCAGAATCACACATTGCCTCCTAATTTTTGGATGAGATAACAGATGTCACTTCATCTCAGCTATGTTAATTTTATGTCTTAACTTTAATCAAACCGAGTATCAATTACTGCATACCACTGGCTTAACTGTTATTAAACTGAAAAGTAATTACTGTATATGACTTGCTTCACTTTTACCAGTAGTAATTACTGCATGGTACTGACAACTTATTAAAACTGAATATAAATAACTGCATTAGACTGTTTTTACTTTGTCAAACTGCATATTAATGAATTGCATACGACTGGCTTCACTTAATCAAATTTAGCATTGCATACGACTGGCTTCACTTAATCAAATTTAGCATTAATTACTGCATATGAGTGGCTTAATTTGATAAAACTTGGCATTAATTACTACATATAAGTGGCTTAATTTGATAAAACTGAATATTATTTACTGCATATGACTAGCTTAGTTTGATCAAACTCAGCATTAATTACTGCATATGAGTGACCTAATTTAATCAAACTTAACATTAATCACTACATACAATTTGCTTAATTTTATCAAACTGAATATTATTTACTGCATATGACTAGCTTAATTTGATCAAACTCAGCATTAATTACTGCACATGAGTGACCTAATTTAATCAAACTTAACATTAATCACTACATACAAGTGGCTTAATTTTATCAAACTGAATATTAATTACTGCATATGACATACCTGCTCCCTTATGCATTAACAGCTGCACCATGTCTTTCATTCCCCAGAATGATGCTGAAAATATACAAAGGCTTTATTTAACAGATTCCTGAATAATTCCTCAAATCATAAGGATCTAGAAATATACTGCCAATATATAGCATGATGCTTGATTATCTATATTGTTATTTTTCCTATTCTTTCTCTCCATGCCTCCTTCTGATTACCTGAAAATTTGTGAAATGAAAAGTAAAATGTTATAAATATTAAACATTTTTTTACATGTTTTGCAACATATTCAAGCTTGACTCAAAATTTTTGTGGTTGTGACCCCTATTTCCAATGAAATCTTGTGCAGGAAAATAGAGTAAAGTGAGTATAAAAAAGCTCAAAATTTTGAATATTTATAATATCTTCAAGCTTCAGTTTTAGAAAACATTCATGTGAAATATTTGATAAACAAGAATTTCTCATTAAACCTTTATGAAACAAAAGTTAGTCAAAGGGACTGATGCCCTACTGTCCAAAATGAATCTCCATGAATTCAAGATAGGACCATTTCTTCTTTTTAACTGGTTATAGTGCTGAAACATTCTGATATTTCTTGGGTGGCACGATTTTTAAATTAGCCCTTGTTCAAATTATGCTCACTGCTCATTAATCACTGAACCGCTCTAGTGGTCTAGTGGTTAGAGGGTCTGCGGAAAGTCATGGGTTCAATCCCCGGCCGAGTCAAACCAAAGACTTACAAAAATGGTACTAACAGTTACCTCGCTTGGCACTCAGCATTAAGAGGCTAGTGTTAGGACTGGTCGGTCTGGTGTCAGGATAATGTGACTGGGTGGGACATCAAGCTACGTGTCTGCAGCATGATGTCCCAGTGCTAGACATCACTATAAACTGCATCATTGCTGCAGACATCGTAGCGATACGACTGAATTTTTTTAAAACTACGTTAAAAATCCTAATCAAACAAACAAACATTAATCACTGAATAAAATTATTTACACACCAATCAATCAATTAATATAAAATGATTTTTGTCCTTTATTTTAATTTTGTACAGAACTTTGAAATTAGGTTAGGAGTTTGAAATTGCTTGTAAGAACTGTATATACAAATCAGATGAAAATTAAAAATAAATTCATAGCAAATATTTTGGAGTATATGCAACAAAATAATTCACAAAAAGAGTACGAAAAATTACTGATAATATGTTCAAATATTGCTTCGGTAATAAGGAATTAAATTCACCTATATACAGCTGGCTTTGCATGACCTCAGGTCCTGATCCTTCTATTTTGATATTTTCAGTCAAGAACTCTTCCACCAGCTGAAAAAAGAAACAAAACTGTGTAAAAAAAAAGTACAGTTGATGTACATGTAGTGCTAAATATATTTGTACAATGAATATACTTAAGAAGGAATGCATTATGATTTTAAACTGGAAATTGCCAAAAATGATAATAAAGATGTTAATTTTCATGCTTTAACTTGTTAAGTGTGTAAGTGCCTTTGCTATCTCAGTGACAATTCAAATGAAATTATATAATTGTCAGTTACATGCATCTTTAAATTAAGTTAAGTGTTAAAATTGTGCATATTAATCTATGAAAGAAAGCTTCAAGATCAGAATAAACAACTTTTCTTCACATAGCCAATCAAACGTTAACTGTTAATTTCAATTGAAAATTCTGGCCAAAACTAGAGCTCATTTCTCATTACCATATGTTTGCAATCTTTCAATTTGATTAATAACTGATCAATGAATTTAAAAAGATTATCTAAAAAGTATGATATTCGATGCTGTTAAGTTTCATGAAGTACCCCATCTTCATAAGGCCGATGAACTCAAAAGAAGTCGGTTTATATGACCACCTAATATTAAGGCATGTTCTAACATGGCTGTGTCATAATAAGTACATCAAGTAAACTGTGTGATAAATGAAACCATCTTAGGAGTGTTCTAACAAGGCTGTCATAACAAGTTTATACATAGCCTTTGTTATGCAACCACCTTATACACTGCTCCCTCATTCTTGTACTGAGATAAGTCATAAATCTAATAATAATGCAAAGGCAGGTGTGGATCCCATTTTTTAAATTAAAAAATACCCTCAAAATAGACCCTTACTTGATAAAGGTAATTTAAAAATCAGGATCAAATTTAGTAATTGAAAGCTTGATAAAGTTGGTTTTATCACTGAAAATGGCGATCAGTGCCTCAAAATTTGAATTAGCATCATAAAATTTGCAGCTTTTAATAGGAAGTCATTTATTTCATTAAATTACTTTTGAAACAAAATTCTGAGTACAGTGGATATAACAATATATAATGAAATTATTTATCAGTTAAAATATTAGCAATTTCTATCGATGGCATTGCTTTAAGAAATAAATACAAATTAAAACAGTCTTGTGAAGTGAAATTCATTAGTTTTATTTGGCTTTAATACCATAACCATAAATGTGATTAACATCTAGTATTCAAAAATACAAATTGTTCATCAACAATCACAGTGAGAGCATTAACATTAGAACTTAATTAAGACCCAACTGTGTTGTAATCTCCAGTACTTTTTGCACTGTCACAATCAAATAAACATAGGCAAGCCTTGTTATCATGTTAATTATGTTTTTGGTATCAAGGAAGACAAAACAAGCAAAAACAGCATGCAAATTTAACCTGCTTAAGTTCTAGTGGACATTCATATGTTAAGTACACTCATGTCAACTGACCAAACCACACAGTAAAAAAAAAATTAGTATTTAAATTAATTAAAGTATCTAACATAAATCATTGATTTATCCCACTCATTTACAAATGTAGTCAAGGACAGCAAGGGAACCAAGCAAAAAGTATATGCAATAGATGAAAAGTTCGGTTCCACAGATAGGGTTCATTATGGAGAAGTGAGTTCTAAAGCATGTAGAATGTTAAAATTTCCAAATTGGCACTCCAAATTTTGCTATAGGCAAGCAACCATTTTGTTATTACTTGCAATTTAATCACAGTATCAATATTTTACTAAATAGACACACCTTCTATGGAGTTTTTACATTACTGTTTCTCTAAAAACATTTCCAACTTTTAAAAAAAAAAAGGATTATTGTTCTCATCTAAATAAGCAGCAACACTAACTACAATGTATCCAATTCCAATGTAAAAAATGTTTTTCACTGGTACACATGTAATGTGTCTTGAAATTCTTTAAATTGTTTTTAATTTTTTTTTTTAAATTCAGAAATTGGTTATATTGATTAAAAAAAGTTAATTTATCAAGTGAAGTAAATAATTTCATTACTAAAAGCTATTTATTGACAACATTCCCATCATGATTATAAACAAGTATATTCAACCATTTCACAGGCTGCTCAGTAATTTGTGCCCCCATTTATACAGCAGTATTTTTTTAAAAACATTTTGTGTGCGCATTATTGAGGGACAGGTATATGGAGGTATATTGTAACAAGAATATGTCATACATGCATACAAATGTCAAAAACAAGATACTTAATAATGCTCTAATGCCATAAAACAAACCGATTGCTTGACATCTAAAACTAAGTGAAAGCAATAATGATGAAACAAAATTGAAACAATTTATTGGAATCCACAAATATACCATATATATTCCTCTATAAGTCCAATCTTTAAAAAAAATTGAAACAATTTATTGGAATCCATGAATATACCATATATATTCCTCTATACGTCAGATCTAGCAAAATTGAAACAAGTTAATGGAATCCATGAATATACCATACAAAACATATTCCTCTAAATCAGATCCAGCATAAATCTGCATAGATCTTGATCTGCCATTACATAATGCACATGCAGATTTAGGTATATGCATTTTGCAATCAGTAGATTAAAAAAAATATACCCTGATCTGCCATTGCATAATGCACTTGCAGATTTAGGTCTATGTACTTTGTAAGTGGCAATCAGGAGATCATTTAAAATATACCCTGATCTGCCATTACATAATGCACCTGTATGTTTAGGTATAAGCATTTTGTAAGGGGCAATCAGAAGATCAAATAAAATGTATGCTGATCTGACATTGCATAAAGCACCTGTAGAGTTAGGTATAAGCATTTTGTAAGGGGCAATCAGAAGATCAAATAAAATGTATGCTGATCTGACATTGCATAATGCACCTGTATGTTTAGGTATATGCATTTTGTAAGGGGCAATCAAAAGATCAAATAAAATGTATGCTGATCTGACATTGCATAAAGTACCTGTAGAGTTAGGTATAAGCATTTTGTAAGGGGCAATCAGAAGATCAAATAAAATGTATGCTGATCTGACATTGCATAAAGCACCTGTAGAGTTAGATATAAGCATTTTGTAAGGGCAATCAGAAGATCAAATAAAATGTATGCTGATCTGACATTGCATAAAGTACCTGTAGAGTTAGGTATAAGCATTTTGTAAGGGGCAATCAGAAGATCAAATAAAATGTATGCTGATCTGACATTGCATAAAGCACCTGTAGAGTTAGGTATAAGCATTTTGTAAGGGGCAATCAGAAGATCAAATAAAATGTATGCTGATCTGACATTGCATAAAGCACCTGTAGAGTTAGGTATAAGCATTTTGTAAGGGGCAATCAGAAGATCAAATAAAATGTATGCTGATCTGACATTACATAATGCACCTGTAGAGTTAGGTATATGCATTTTGTAAGAGGCAATCAGAAGATCAAATAAAATGTATGCTGATCTGACATTACATAATGCACCTGTATGTTTAGGTATATGCATTTTGTAAGGGGCAATCAGAAGATCAAATAAAATGTATGCTGATCTGACATTACATAATGCACCTGTAGAGTTAGGTATATGCATTTTGTAAGGGGCAATCAGAAGATCAAATAAAATGTACCCTGATCTGCTACTGCATTATGCAAAAGCATGTCAAGGTCTACATTGTTAGCAGTTGAATCCAACTCAAAACTGAGTAATATGTACAGTACCTGTATTACAAGGGGTAGAAAAATATGTACGCACTCCACAGCTTTATAATGAGTGGCCATAAAATATACCGCTAATTTTACAATTATATTAAAAGAATATCTCTTGAAAATGCCAAAATTAACAAACAAAATAAAAAGCTAAGCAAAAGCCACACACAATATGTAGATATTTTGAGGTGTAAATGTCTGAAGGAAGAAAAATTGTGCAGGCAATATTGTACTGCTTGACTTAAGATGCCAAAATGATTCTAAAAAATACATTAAGTTCTGATGTGCCTTATCTTTTCTTAAGCAAAACAGTACATTTTTATCAAGGACTGGCTTCTGAAAGAAACTTTAGGAATTTCTAAAATAAGTAAATGCTTGTTTTTTTATGTTGTGGCAATGACTACTGAATGGTGTACATATACAGAGGTATTATTTGAACATATAGAAGGAAAATGGATTGGTAGATGGATGAAATGTTGATGACAAATTTCAAAGCCAACAATGTATGAGTTCTGAAAATATTCTGGCCATTTCAGTATTTCTTATGAGAGCAAAAATGAGACCAAAGCATCAGAACAGAAACATCCAAAGGAAGAGGTTATCTGAACCATGAATAATGCCAACATTTGTCAATTTCAAGCTTTTAAATTAATAAAACTGAAAACCCTCAAAACCAAAACCTCACCATACCAGAATCCCATCTAAACGGACATTTTTTTAAGTCCCAAAGTTTTCCAACCTTAATATCATTATTAGCCCATCAAATAAAAATATGAAAACAAGTTTAAATCCCAAAATTCAATTTTACACTTTAATAAAAGCTACAAAGCCATAGCTCACTTCAACCTTGGAAAATACATTTTAGCTGCTTAATTTCTGACACATACTGAAACAGATTAATTGTGGTTAGCAAGTACCTTAGTAAGACAAAGACTCAGAAAATGTCCCACGGCCACACAGGATTAAAACAAGGCTAAACATGCACACTGATCTGAGCTGAATATGAAGTCGCTGTACCATAAAAAGAGCTAGATTTTAATGTCAGTTATTCACAACTTGTTGGTAACCTATTTAGAAAAAATTATTTATATCTGCTTATTACATAATTGTGATTGATACCTTTCATTTCTACATATGTTTAAAAAAAATTAAAGCTTCTTTTTTTTAAAAATTAAATACCAAGGTTTTAATAATCAAGCATATGGCCTTGCATGTAATGATCTGCTGACAGACTTGACAGAACAGTATTCTAAAAGCCAAAATTGACTGAACTGATTTTCAACTGAGAAATAAACATACATTCATGTATTTATCTTTATTCACTAACATGTCAGAATGACCAGATAAGTAGGATGGAACTATCTTAACAGGATACCATTTTTTCTGAATATGTGCTAAATAAAATCTATATTGCAAAAGCTTGGGGAAAAATTCAGATAGGACCATCTACTGTTTCAGGTATTATAAAGATGAAGTAATTATACAATAACGACTTAGAAAACAATAACAATACAAACACATTTGCTCTCTCTCTCTCTCTCTCTCTCTCTCTCTCTCAGAAATTTATTTTTTCTTCACATCCATGAAAACCTCAGTAAATAAAAACATCTCAAAACGTTTTAAGAAAACATCTTACAATTAAAATTTGTTTGAATCCCAACCATGTTGGGACTTGAGGGGTTTCAGTATCATAATTAATTGAAATGAGGGCAATCTGATTGTCATTATGCATTTCTCTCTTTGTATCAAAACATGAGAAAACTATTTATTTAATCAGTGAGTGTACATGTATCTTTAAAATATTTTATATTTTACATAGACATAGTTATTAAGTTTACTAATGCAATTGTGTATTTAAAAGCAAGGGTATTGTACAAATTGGGATGATAAATGACACACAAGTTTATTCATATTTTATGCAGAGGACCTTCATAAATAAAATAAAGGCACTACAAACAAACAAAAAAAACTTACAATAAACACTGTTTCAATCAGTTCATAAATATTTATGAATTTTGAGGTGCCACATTCAACTGAGACAGGAACATAAAATAAAGATTGGATTGGTAAAAATACAAGTGAATTCAGCTTGAAAATTGTGTGTCATTCAGTCAACACACTTCCAATATTACTGTATATAATTCAAGACATCAGCTACACAGCAAAGACTGACACATAACAAGACAACTAAGCCAGGCCACTTAGCAACAAATTCATTTAAAAAGCAAAACAAAACCAACCTTCATATGCTTATCATCCAAAAAGTATCGTGGCTTTAAAAATATATAAAAAAATCTTCTTAAGCAATGAAATCACTATTACCAAAGAATAACAATAAAAATGAACTATAATATATTTACTGATTACATTTTTTAAATACAAGACAAATGAAATTTCATGCATCCAGAAATACATCACACTGAAATAAGTTAATAATTGGTCAATGATAAGTGCATTAAAGGAAAACAAGAGTCCCTTTTAGGGACTGATGTTCAACTGATTGAAAAGAATTGTTAGGAATTCACTAAAAGTTAATTTATTCCACTACTTAATTTGGTTTACCTCCTGATTATTCAATCTCCAATACTTTGGGGAAACTCCAGCATACCAAAAAAGTTTGGCTTCCCCCGCCCCCAAAAAACAAACAAATCCTATATATTAAAGTTTAGTACAGAACAAATTCTTTGCCATGACCTTTGACCTTGAAATTGCAATTGTTGATAAAGATCACTTAACTTACTTGTTTCAGATAATGTCAAGATATACCAACATACCATGTTTGATTGAATCAATATTTCCTGTCCAATGGTATAAAAACAAGTTATTGAACTGGCATCATTAAAGGCACTATTCGGACACATCCATGAAGAAAAAATGTATTCAAATTTGTTTGTGTGGTTATGCTCACAAGCTAATACAGCTAAACACTTGATACAGACCTTGTACAATCAACATCCATGTGCCAATTGTCAACTTGTTAACTGGAATATACCTAAAAATGTCTGGTTAAAATTCATTTCTATGTACAAGTTACAGTGTTCATAAGTTCAGTGAAATACAAAAATGGAACCCTTCACTTGTCGTAATGAAAAGTCTGGTTTTCAAACTAATTCACAAACATGTGGTTATAGTGGTGGTAAGATCTGTACTATTATCATTTATAACCAATGAAATAGAACAAGAAATACTTAAGTGAAAACCCCGTGTCAAAATGCCCAAATTTGTGCAAGCGTAGTGACAACAATACTGCAAGATGGTCATTATGGTGCCATGTTGGAAGTCAGACACATTTTCATTCAGAACCATGTATAAGATGTGATGGCTTTGTGAAAAAATTCCATGCTGATACAGATAGCTAGAGATCTGTTCATCAGTAGCAGCCATATACAGTCGGCTCCGCTTAAATGCATGGCCTAAGGACCGATGATATGATATGCAATTAGGCGGCATATGCACTAAACCGGCGTTCATGTTATGACGTGTATCTGGTGCAGCATGCATACTGATACCCAAACCCCCATTTGGCCTAGTTCATTTAAATGTGATGCCATTTGCTAATAGCTGTGATGTTGATATTAACAAACCTCATTAATCAACACTGACCGCCAATGTTCAGAATCGGTTTCTTTTCATTTTGAAAGGAACAATTTTGAACAATGCAGTTATCCGAAGCAACTTAACACAAAATAATGCAAGTTCGGACCAGAAAAATGTATGCAATTATGCGAAATATGCATATAAACGATATTCAATTGTCCAAAATTGATATCAATTGAAAACAATGGTAACAAATTAGGACCAGCACAAAGCTATGCAATAAAGCAGAATATGCAGTTATACGATATGCACACGATATCTGGAGCCGACTGTACAGATTTTCACGATGATTATCATGGCAGACATTCAGATCAAGATTATTATTAAAAAAGAAAGAAGAGACATATTAAAATTAACAATGAAACAGTATCATTATGGCCACCCATTCAGGAGAACATAACTGCAACATTATATTTTTTCCTAATTCAGGGAAGTCATATAAGTTACCTTTTCAGTTACCGTAGGACCAACTACAGTCACTTGAAAGTGTCTTAGCAAAAACCTGTGTAGATATCACCATAACTTCAAGAGTAGCCATGACAAGATTTTAACAGTGGCTGCTACAGACATCAAGTTGGGGGTCTGATCAGTGATTTCATTTAGGACCAACAATACACACATCATAAGTCTCTTAATGAATATTCCATGTCTATATGATGATCTGTATAGATATTTGTGAAAACATACATAGAGCCCTTTCATTCATATCAGTGGCAAGTAGGCCTAATGTTTCTGGGTAGTGAGAGTGTGATGGCGACAATTTGAAAGAAAACTAATGCTATCACATGACATGCTAAGTATCATTAATATGAAGTGTGAAAAACTTTAGCCTGGTGGAATCAAAATCTGACACTAGCAAATGGATGCATTTTCATGTTACATTGACATACATTTGATTCTGTTGAAATGCAATGGTAGTAGAGGTATGCCCAAGTATGTTCAAGTTGGTTAACTGGATATATGGTTCTTGAATGAAACAACATATTGCTGACCGTTCAAATAGCTCTTTCTCTCAACTGAAGCACAAATACATTATTTACTGTTTCAATATAACAAAAGAAATTTACTTTTTTATTATGGTTATGAGGAAAAAAGCACACCAAAATGGCAATGGTTGATAAAACAGCTACCGGTAGATACTTTTGTTTCATTAAATAAAAAAAGCATTGTTAAAGTCTACTTTGGCATTCCTCAGCTACCATCGCACTGCAACCAACTGAAATGTATGTCAACAGAACATGAAAATGCGTCCATTTGTTAGTGAAAAATTTTGAGTCCATCATAAAATAGACCAACAAGTATGTCTCAGCTTTTTTCTGACAGCCAAGACTATTGGATGTTTACTAGTAATTAATCAAATTTATTTCAACTGATGCAGATGGTAACTAAAAACAATCTTCTTTTGACCCATGGCATTAAATCCTTCAGCACACTCACTTTTTAGTAATAATCCTTATCAGAACAGAATAAGTATGTATACATCTATTATTGACCTTATTTTTAAATTTACTAATTCTTGGGATGGAACTGTGGTTAGGTCTGGCCATCATGCCAGAATCTTGAGAGACAGAGACAGACGTGTTGAAAAATCAAGATCGTGACAATGACAAATACATTTTTTAAAAAGGGATAAAAATTGCACAATTTGTTCAGTATGTATGTATGCATGCATTATTATTATTATTATTATTATTATTATTATTATTATTAGTTAGCATATCTATGTTTTGATCAACAACTTGGTGAAGTGTTTGTTGAATTAAAATAATCAATTAAAAGAGACATGTGTTGTTTCATGACTTTGAATATATCTTTTGTATCAAATCAAGCAAGGGAGGATTTCGCTCGGTGGCAGAGAAATGAAGGAGATAAAAAAAAATTAACTGATTTTTTTTTACAAAAAGTGAATTGACATTTGTCAAGCATATCACAACCGACATTTAGTAACGTGTTCTATTTTACATTGTTTTAAATTTTTAGACCCATTAAATTCATGTTGGTAATGATTAACCCTTGTTTTTCATTTTACATCTACCACAATCAAATCTATCGACAATGTTTCTCGAAAATAGAGTCAATCTTTTGTATTAAAAGAATAAGTCTAATTTGGATCAAACAAACAACAAGAATGTATCCAATTCAACAAAAAAATTAGTGACGTAGTACACAATGTGTGCAGTGGTATACATGTTAAGCAAACGGAAACCACGTCAAATAATGTTTTCGATGATTTCCTCAATATACCTGTACTGAAATTGATCCTGAAATTAATGTTACTCTATGAAGAAAAAATAAACTACACTGTTATGAAGAGATATTTATTCACAGTTAATCTCAGCACAATTATAAAGTCAGTATTCAACACTATAACCAAACTCCACCCCAACCCCCATTTGCCTTTGTGTCGATCCTTTTATTTTTAAAAATATTATTATGGGCCCCAACTAACTCGCATATCACTTATAGTGTGGTCTATGTTTTTGGACCCCGATATACGCAAGTTATCAAAGGTGCAGTGTAAGTATATCAATAAAACTTAAATATGCAAAGGAATGTCAATATTTATTGTCAAGCATGTATTAGTCCAGAAAATGTCAGTGGAGTTGGGAACAAGGCAATTGTTAACCAGTAAGACCCATCAGCCCCCAAAACAAAAATATCTGGTGATGTCACACACACACACATATATATATATATATATATATATATATATATATATATATATATATAAGAACAGTGTCATAATTGATGTTAATTATAAGAACAGACATAGGGAAGGAGATTTCATTTTCAATTGGCCAAGTCTTGAGAGAAGTTATGGCAAATTTAAATCAGCTGGTTGAAGCTTATTTTTTAAAACAAAAACATCAAAGTATAATCAGACTAAAGCAATTAGACATGAATATACTGAAAAGTATTAACATGTGCTATCAAGTGTGTGAGATATTAATGAAAAATTAACCTCTTGTTTCTGTAAGAGGAACATGCTACACAATGTCATTTACTTAGGCACAAGTACATAGAAACACCAGAATGCACCAAAACGCCAAAATGCAATAGAAACACTGGAATGCACATCCGTTATGTCTTATATACCATAATGTATATTGGTGGTGAATGTATAATTTATATTTGTGTCATTTAATATTAGTTATATTATAAATTAGTACTTTCTTTTGTGCAAGAGATGCAACATCAAACCAAAAAGAAGCTGGAAACTGCATTTTGGTGACAGTTCGTACAGTATTAAAATTTAATATTTACAGCGTGTATTGCAATTTTTACATGAGTGTAATGCTTCAACAATTAATTTCAAAAAACATATTCACATTGATTTCTTAAGTTGATTATTATGTTGTGGTTATTAATTATTATATTTGTCTTATTATCTTAAGTTCCATGATGTGTGAGATTTGTGCAACCCTGCATATGAAACAGCTGCATAGTTTGAGTGTAACTATCATGAATTATGCGTGTTAATGGTCTAAATGCAAAGATTCACCAGATCTTTGGGTACATACTAAATGGATGGTCCCTAATGTGAGATCTATGAATAATGCGCATTCATCAAACAGAAAACATTTTCTCCATGCAAAAAACATTATAGACAGGTGTAATGGTTTAGACAACAATTATTTATGTTGAAACAATATGGCAAAGTGTTGATCTTACAAGTACTTAATCAAAGGCATTTATTTTCAATATATTCTTCTTTAGATGACATATGAATACATTTCAGTACAAACTGTAATTTAAAAGATACATAAATTATCCATGTAGAAGTTACTCAAAATATCAGAAAACAGAAAATAATAATAGTTCATTTAAAG
Source organism: Unio pictorum (assembly GCA_030141615.1). Taxonomy (NCBI): domain Eukaryota; kingdom Metazoa; phylum Mollusca; class Bivalvia; order Unionida; family Unionidae; genus Unio; species Unio pictorum. The sequence continues at coordinate 3,197,644 of JARLTB010000131.1, read as the reverse complement.
ATACATGAATATGAAATAAAAGTGTAAATGATGATGGATAAAACATTATGAGCGAAGAGAACAAGTGGCACACTTACACTGTAAAGCTATTTAAATTGATGATTTTCATGAAGTTCATTCATCCTGGCATTATTAATAATAAATCATTACTAATAAGTATTTATTGGTTATAGATTCAGCGTTAAAATTATGTAACAATTGTATTATACGCTATTAAAAGTAAATGTTATTTTCTTTCAAAAATATCGCAAATTTCACAATTTTCAGCTATGGTTCCAGTGTTTATATTGCGTTCCGGCGTTTCGGTGCATTTCGATGTTTCTATGCACCGCTAAGGCACTCAGATGTCGACCTATACAACATCAATAACATTGTGGACGTATTACCATTCAAAGACTAACAAATAAGATGCAAAGCATTCATCAATTAGGAATGAATGAACTGTATCAGTATTTTGTAAAACAATTAATAAGTTATCAGAAATCGGTGCATGCACCTACACAACTACGTTCAGGTGTGGGGTGTTGTCAATAGTGACCCCTTTTAACCGACTGAAACGAGTGTCTATGATTAAAGTTACATATCCACAATGTTAAAGCTCTGCAAATACGAATCATGGAGGTCCTATAATGTAAGACGGCCCCACAATCACATCATGCATATCAGGTAAGATATATTACATTGTAGGTATAGAATCAAGGATGGATGCATAGCTAACGAAGCTTTCAATGTTTGCTTAGCGACATGATCAAGCCTTCGTTTAAATTTTATGGATAACCGTCCCAAACACTGGCAATTTAATTCCAAAATTATGTACCCTGTCATCTCCTTGCTGTGCAAGTGTAGATAAATTTTCAAGTGGAACATTTGCTGTTCTTAAATGGCTCTGTAAATCTTTCAGTATACTGTACTCTGTTTCACCGTCTTCAGCCATCTTGTTTACAATGTTAAACTGTCCGATAACTAAGAGGCATTCCAAATATAAAAATACTTTTGATTATATTAGATCCCCCCGTTTATGCAAGGCACCGTCATGATTTCTCGTTTTAATTCTTATTTTGAGTCGTGATTTTTAAGAGCGTAAAACTGCTTAATATTTCAGTACGCAGCAATTCCAAGAAGGATTTACTAGCAGCTATTTATTGTTTCTTAAATTTATCTTAATTAAAAATTATACTTCAATGTTTTTATTGTCACCCTATGTATAGTAATTACGTGTTAGATAATACAGTAAATACTAAGTTCATCGTTATACATACCTTGCCTCATGGACTGAAGATTAATTATCTCGTAATGTCACATTCTAATTTAATACCATAACATTTCATATGACTATTTTGTGAGAAATGTTTGAACCGTGTGTTTTCTTTATTGTAAACGTTTACAAATCATTTTTTTTTTTTTTTTACAAATTTAAAATAAAAGAAATAGTTTGTGTCTTTCAAAATAAATCACAATTAACAAGTAAAAGGACCTCTTTTGGAAATAAATCTCGTTGATATGGTCCTTTTCGACAAATCAAATCTTTATAAATGAATTGGATAGCGACTTTTTTAGGCACAAATCTTTTCTCGATGAATGTAATTTATTTGGACTAATTTTGGGTAAAATCAGTAATAGGGGTCCCATTTGGACACAAGGCATATCTCAACTGAATTTGATAGAAGGCCCTTTTGGACAACAATGAAATATCAATGACATTGGTAGGGACCATTTTGGAAACAAATTAAATCCTAATCGAGTTTATTAATTAGTCTGGGCTGTGATGTCATTGACACTATAGCTACCGTTTTACATTGTAAATGTCGTCTTTGATGAAAATGTCCGGGCGCAACAGAAGCAGGCAAGTGACCGGCTGGACGCAAAACGTCAATGGATGTATGCCCTAAACTCTAGAGCGCGATGTGTCAAATTCAGTCCAGTAGTACTAATGGCCAAGCTAATCTGATCCAATATTGTGTACTAATGGTCAAGCTAATCTGACCCAATATTGTGTACTAATGACCAAGCTAATCTGACCCAATATTGTGTACTAATGACCAAGCTAATCTGATCCAATATTGTGTACTAATGACCAAGCTAATCTGATCCAATATTGTGTACTAATGGTCAAGCTAATCTGACCCAATATTGTGTACTAATGACCAAGCTAATCTGATCCAATATTGTGTACTAATGACCAAGCTAATCTGACCCAATATTGTGTACTAATGACCAAGCTAATCTGACCCAATATTGTGTACTAATGACCAAGCTAATCTGATCCAATATTGTGTACTAATGGTCAAGCTAATCTGACCCAATATTGTGTACTAATGACCAAGCTAATCTGATCCAATATTGTGTACTAATGGCCAAGCTAATCTGATCCAATATTGTGTACTAATGGCCAAGCTAATCTGATCCAATATTGTGTACTAATGGCCAAGCTAATCTGATCCAATATTGTGTACTAATGGCCAAGCTAATCTGATCCAATATTGTGTACTAATGACCAAGCTAATCTGATCCAATATTGTGTACTAATGGCTAAGCTAATCTGATCCAATATTGTGCAAGCCACATTTGCAATATATCAAAAAGTTTCCATTCTTTATTTGCTGACTGTATGTTGCAAGAATTTAAATTTTAGTGTACAGATTGCATAAAGGTAACCAATCAATAGGGAGTAAGTCTCCCTGTTTCGGTAAGTGTCACACTTTTTATTAAGGGTTAGTGCAGATTTAGATGGTGGTGCCTAAAGGATCCAGTGGGGTTTGAAGGGATAAAGCTTTTATAAAAAGGTGGCATGCAAGCCTAAAGAAGCCCTGTGAGAAAAAAAATGGGAGCCTTAGAAGTGAAGGAACCTAGAGCAGCAATTGCGCTGTGAGGGTTCACCCTGGTGTTTGCTAATATCTTTCCTGGCACCAGTTTTACAGTCATGCCCTAAAGAAAAGAAGTAGGTGATGTTGATAGACTTTCCTTTCTTAGGTCTCATTAAACACCCCAAGACACCACCAGGACACCCCAAGACTCTCCAAGAACACATTAAACTTGACATAATCCCCACTTTAAATTTCAACAACAGCACAAAAGACCAAACACAAACAAACAAACAAACAGGAAAATTAAGGTCAGTCGTTGCCAAGGGAAATAACTCCCGTTTTGACGAAGAGTGTTCCTGTACAGTAACGTGAATATTTATCAACATTTATACATAATTAGCAATACCACAAATAAGGCGTTAAATAAAATAACAAATGTATTGTATATAAAATTATTTGTTTGTTCAATAACAATTTAACTATTCCTACATTCCTTTATTTTGACAATTAATAACATAGAGCATAAACAATTCAAATAAATGAAAAGTATGGTGCATTGTCATTTAATGAGGAAATTGTATTGTATAGAGAGGCCGTTCCTTTCTTTCTTCTCCTTGTCGTTTTCCAATGTTAAGCCTCTTATTTCTTTTTTTGGGGCTGTCAGGCTGCTTCATTGCTCTTGTGTCTGAAGTTGTCATGGATCCATTAAGCCGGCATCATATGCAGCTGGTTGTAATGCTGCTGACAGGTAATTTTGAAAAGAAACATATATTGTGCCACTTTATAACCGTAGGTTTATTTGGGCGGTACCCGTAAAGTGGGTTACTTAGAGCAGTGTAGGTATTATTAATTTGGGGCTTTTGTTGGTGTTCGCTGTTTAGTTCCGACTTGTGCGGGGAAGGGGACTGAATGAATGGGCTTAGGTCACATTATAATCTTAGAGTGTGTATGGCCTATGTTTGCTGATTTGGATGTTCTTTCATATGGTGCCGCTGCTTATATCTCAGTCCATTGTTATAGGTTTCCTTAGGCATGCTTACTGCAGGTTTATTGATTAGTAGTGTAGTATGAAGGAAGGAAGGAAGGAAGGGATAGTAAATAATAGTAAGCATAGTAGTAACTTTAATGGATGAAATACTATAATTTTAGGATTTATATTAATAATGCTGATGATAGCCTAGGGCGTGCTTTTGAGCTGACAGTTTTATCTACTGCCTTGTCCTTGTTATTAATATTGTAAATTATATTATGTTCGGATTGCATGGTTTGTAATTTTTTTTATTATGTTATATTAGTATGTACCGTTTGGGCCAGCGTTTTGGCTGGCAGTCTTGTTTACTGCCATGACCCTATTATTGAGGTTGTTTAATTTTGGTATCGTTGATATTTATATGTTTTGGTATTTATTTATTATTTTTAGGTATTTCATGATGTTTCTATAGGTGCTGTTAGAATCTTGTTATATTTTCTATTTAGAATATGGCAGGGTTTTGGGTTGTTAGGTGCACCAAATTTCCTCTACTCGCTTTTAAGAAGAACACGTTGCCGGTGATATTTGTGGCAGTTGTTAAACACGTGTTTCAAAGTTTCAGGTGCAGGACAGTGTGGGAATTTCTAAGTAAGGCATTCCTTATTAAGGCTACTGTTTATGAGTGTTTTACCTGTTCTAATTCTATTAATTTAACATCTGTGGCTAACAGATTTTTGGGTGTTCGGTGTATTCTAGTAGCCTTTTCTGTAGTTGGTACAAGTGCCTACTTTTTCCCATTTATTCTATTTCGTGCTTGGCATAATTCTTGGGCGCTGACGCGCTTTATCGTATGGGTTCTATTTGAGTGCTTAGTAGGCTGCATGTGGCTGTGTTATCAGCTTTTTCATTACAGGGTATGTTGATTGTGGGAGGGTACCCATAAAATGTGGATGATTTGTTGTTTGTTCTCTGCTTGCTGGATGGTTAACATAGTGTCCTCTAGCAGGTTTGGTCTACTTTGGGAGCTGCCAGTTTCTAGAGTTTTCAGAACACTCAGAGAATCAGTTATGATCACATAATGGCTTTGACTTTGTGTTAAAATCCACTTTAGGGTTTGGTTCATTGCCCAGAACTCCGCAGTATACATGGAGCAGTCATCTGGTTTTCTTGTGCTGTTTTGGAATTACCTCTACAGCCGCAATATTGTGTAATTCTCTAGAGTTTGAGCCATCGGTGAAGATTTTGACATATCCTGCGCAGTTGTAGTCTGGTTCCTTGCTAAGTATGCTCCCATGCGTTGCCTAGTGGAGTGAAACGTCTGGGACCATACTAAGCAGGGCACCAGACTAGCGCAGTTGTCAGTGATGATACATGGTCAGATTACCGTTATATGAAATTAAGGTCACATTATGCTTTCGTGACCGGTTAATACCTGAGGGTCGGGCTATTTAATTGGTTGGGGCTAAAGGTATCATTGACAACACTAGGCTGTGTTGCCGCTGACACCCCAGCACCCGTGTTAAATGGCAGACTCGCCTTTGATTAACAGGTCTGGTCACAGCAAAGCAGCAAGGCACCCAGTTAAGATAAACAAACTGAGTTTATCAAATTATATCACTTTAAGTTTAAATCAGAAACCAATCAGTTTGATGTCTTATAACCTCTTAAGTGAGGTAATAAGATTCCGTATAGTTATTTAAATATCAAATATGATTCAAGTTGTACTTTACATAAGTGTGAGAATTGGCCGAGCTTGAAGTCCAAAGGGGATTGAAATCAAAATTTTCAACATCCAATCAGAACGCGTGTTACTAAAAAGTGGTTAAAGTACAAAAGGTACAGCCATGTTTTCCACAACCACTTCCCGCTTGAAACGCCAGGGCATACTGAAACAATTTTGATCCAGTGGCACTAGTGGATATAATAAAATACCAATTTTGTGTTAGCCACCTGTGCAATTTGAGTCAAATTATAGTTTCACATTTTCCTATTTCATGCTTTTGTAAAATTTATTCTAGTACTTAGGTTTAAGCGCGGACACGATAAAATACATCCCAAAGAGTTGTGCTGTCGGAACATTATTATTAATGTTTATGGATGATGGAAAAAGAAGTTAAAAAGTATGGATACATATTAAAATTAAAAATAAACGACAAATACATTTTTCCCCCATAACAATAATTTTTTTTATTCAACAACAATGGAAAAAAAACACAATTAACAATTAGCAAATAATTTATCTACCAAACGAATTATTTTTGACCAGGTTGACAACGTTGTGAAGGGAAGCTGGATTTTCAAGAATGAAAGTCATAGGGCCATTGATGTACACGATGTTTTCCAGCTAAAGACAAAAACTAACCATAATGGTCACAAAACCATCAATCTATTTTGTCATCGTTTCTAGAAGAGTGACAATCAAAATAAGCTACTAAATGTTCTAAAGAATATCCAAGACTGCGTTGATGTTGAAAATACACACAATATTGTCCACATACCATGGAAAATGTGACTTGTAATTTCACATTATTGAACCGCTTCGTCTGGGCATTTCTTCTCATAAAGTCGATGATATCGTCTTCCAAAGGTGGTAATCCATACAAATCAAAATACTCCACACAACTATCACAGGGAAAGTAGACGGCTGCCCATTGTGTTGCTGAGAGATGACTGTCGTCCGCGTTGATGTCATCAGATTAATGGTCTTGAGGTTTGTGATGAGGAAGTTTATCTTTATCACACACCAAAGGATTCCAAGAAGCAGATTGTTCAAATGGTAATCAAGTTCCCATGTATCCTTTTCTTTCCTCACAAGTAATGATAGCTCATCAATTCAATCCTGACTTGTTTGCTTGAAAATGTCTGACAAGTAACCGTTTCTTCTCTTCGCCGCTGCAATCTAAGCAAAGAGAGCTTCGATGTAATCGATCTCTCGAGCAATCATTGGAGGAGAGGAATGATCACGCAAGTCTTTTTAAAACTGATACAACAATAATAATTCTTCTGAGATGAGACTCCAAAATTCGTCCAGATGATACTCGTCCAATTTCTTCCTGGCTTATTATCATATATTTATCGTGTTGAATTTTACTGGGAATATCATTTAAACATCCATAGCAATCTTTCTTTATCAGTTCCATACTTTATATATGCCAGGTGTTTGGCAAAACAAGAAACTAAATTTTCATCTTTTTCTGGACATCATTACCACGTCATTTTCGTCTTTATGTTCAGGTTCTGCTTCCACGGTATTGTCCCATTCCATTTCCATTGATTTCCACCATTCAAAAAATGACAGGTGTCTTCCATTGCTTCAAATAGTTTAGAATGGCTTCGCTCAAGCTGTTGATTTATATGTATTATCGAATTTGGCATACAGGAGAACATTCTTCGCATTGTTCAACGTTTCGAAAACTGAAGCTCCACGTGAATTTGGCCCCATTTTATAAGGTGGAAATGTCCTTGGTCTCGAGTAAAATCAAAAGCCCCCAAAGCATGTACTGTAGTGACTGGTGTTGGTCTCTAACTGTCCCGTGGCTTCGTACATGGACAAGTACGACCTCAAGTAATTCTTGTTCTTAAAGTCAGGTTCGAAGGGTCTGGTACACAATGTCTTGCCATCGCGGCTGAATTTGATTTTGCACACGTTGAGCTGTTGAAAGTTAAAAGGATATTTTTATTGGTTCCGTTGAAAAGACCACATTTTCTCGACCATGCCAATGATTTAACGTTTGTGTAACTGTCCTTGGAACAGTTGATCTTTGACCATGGATCGCTGACCTCTGAGAATGGTGAAAGTTTTCACATCCACGCGTCATATCAGATACTTGGCAGTCGTTCTACTCAAATAGTGACTGGTGTTTCCCACTTTAGGTAACAATTCCACGCGTTTCACGTAGTCTGACTTCCTCAATGTTGGGTTTTTAATCAGAACCATCACATGGAAAGCGGTACTGCTTCACTTCAGTCTCAGGCGAACATCCACTCTGTTCAGCAAATACCTTTCCTGCAATCACACGTCCCAATGCAAGTGATCCAGTAGTTCTGAAATCTATCTATCCATATTTGATTTGTTTCATCGCTCTTCAAATCCAACATTGGCATCTGATAGTGTTTCATATTTTCCCGCATAGTCAGGTTCCCATAGTACGCATGCATTTCAGATGGGTGTTTTTGGCGTATATTCCGTACATCAAGAGATTTTCCTCCTATTGCTAAGTTCCAAGCGAGGCAGCTGTTAGTACCATTTTTGTAAGTCTTTGGTATGACTCAGCCGGGGATCGAATCAAACCGATGACCTCCCTCTTCTGCGGCGGACGCTCTAACCACTAGGCCACCGTAGTGGTTGCCTTTTGTTGTTTGTGAGTTTTTTTAAAATATAATTGTAGACATCTGTGTGTGGTGTTATAGTAGCATACGTCTGTGTCGTTGTAGGTGTATGTTTGAGTTGTTGTTGTAGGCATGTTTGTTGCTGTTGTAGGCATGTTTGTTGCTGTTGTAGGCATGCTTGAGTATGTTGTTGTAGATGTGTGTGTGTTGTTGTTGTTGCAGTTGTAGATGTCTGCATTGTTGTTGTAGTAGTAGATGCATGTGTTGTTGCTGTAGACATGACTGATTGGGATTTAATTTGTGCCAAAAAGGATTAAATTTAATGTCCTTCATTGAGATTCATGTCCAAATAAAGTCCCTATCAAATTTATTAATGTAAATTTGATTTGTCCAAAAGGGCCCTATCAATAAAATTTGTATCTAAGAGAGGCCTTATCACGTATTGATTAGGATTTAATCAGTTTCCAAAAGGGTCCCTATCATTGTGATTTATTGTGGTTTAATTTATCCAAAAGGGTCCCTGTTAATGTCATCCTTTGAGATTCGATTTGTGTCCATTTGTGGAAAGGTTATTTGTCCAAAAAGACCATATCAAGGTGATTTGAATCAAAATAAGGATTTAATTCTTGGATGTGTATTATGAACCACTGAATTTAATTTGGATTTCCACTCAAGTTTATTCAGAACTTTAGTCATTAGGACTTGAATATGTAATTGTAGGATTATTTAGGATCTAATTTGCAATACCGTAAGTCCTTTATTTTTACATTATACTTTGTATTACCGGTATAAGATAATAAATTATTTGTTGAATTTTACAAGCTTGCTGCTTTCCAGTTGTAATACATCTCAATTAATCATGAAGAACTATACAAATGCTTGTCTTATGGTTGAAATGTTGTCACATTTTTTGACAGGTCCGACATGGTGATACCTATAATTAAAATGGTGATACTGTACCATTATTTGCTGTTCTATGATATTATGCTGACAAGCCATGACAGAATTGCTAGCATAAAGAACCAGAGGGTTGCAACCCCAAGCTCAATGCCTCTAACAATTAGTGCTGTTTAGTTTGCTTCGTGGTCTTCTTTTTGATGATGCAAAGTCTTACAAAGGAATATGCATAGTTAACACTTTGATATATGCTAATAAATAACTAAAGCAATTACTTTTTTTTAAATCAAACATTTTTCCAAAAGTTGTATTTGGCTTGAATACCTTTTACAACTTTTCATTTGACAATCAGAATGGTACACATGACACATGATCCAACAATCATAAATACAATTATAATTGTAACATTCAAAATTCATTTTATGAAAAATAAACTGTTTGTAAAAAGTAAATAATTTTGTACCCCTCCCAATATAATTTTTGCATGTTTGTGGGGAATATTGGCCCTCCTCCCCCATCTGTGGAACACGTTTGAGCAGTAGCTATGCCACTACTTAAAGATCAACAGTTAAAACATCTTTTCCTAGTATGGGGTGAAATTCACCTTCAAAGTTTGAAATTATAACATGCATACCATAAGCTATGGCAAACAACCAAACATTTAATGAAGTGACTGACATAGAAACAACAATATTGAATAATATGCCCCACCACAAAAATATTCACTCAGTAGTGTGGGTTATTATGATGCATAATTTCACACCTTAATTGAAAATCATCACACACTAAATACTGACATAAAAGGAATACCTTTAATTGATGGTTAATATTTTTAATCCATTCATCATTTATGTAATTAACTTATTCCTTCATCACATATATATTTTCACTTCAACATAAACACGAAACGTAAACTGTTTAAAATTATTTGCAGATTCTATCATTGTATAGTAAATGTCTGATCATACAGTAATTCAGAATATATCATCAAGGATGTACACAGCAGAATAAATTTATTAGTACAAAATCAAAAAAGTAACATAAATGTAATAAATGTTATACAATCTGCCCACCATGTGATAATCAGTTTTATTAATGTAATATAAAACCCTCATTCACTGTATTAAATGGCACAGTACTCAATTAACTTGTATATAACATAGCCTATCGGTACTGACATGGCCTATCGGTACTGACATGGCCTATCGGTACTGACATGGCCTAACAGTACTGACATGGCCTATCGGTACTGACATGGCCTATCGGTTCTAACATAGCCTATCGGTACTGACATGGCCTATTGGTTCTAACATAGCCTATCGGTACTAACATGGCCTATCGGTACTGACATGGCCTATCGGTACTGACATGGCCTATCGGTTCTAACATAGCCTATCGGTACTGACATGGCCTATCGGTACTGACATGGCCTATCAGTACTGACATGGCCTATCGGTGCTGACAATAAATTATCGGTACTGACATAGTCTATCGGTACTGACATAGTCTATCGGTACTGACATGGCCTATCGGTACTGACATGGCCTACCGGTATTGACATAGCCTATCGGTACTGACATAGTCTATCAGTACTGACATAGCCTATCGGTTCTAACATAGCCTATCGGTACTGACATGGCCTATTGGTTCTAACATAGCCTATCGGTACTGACATGGCCTATCGGTTCTAACATAGCCTATCGGTACTGACATGGCCTATCGGTACTGACATGGCTATCAGTACTGACATGGCCTATCGGTGCTGACATAGATTATCGGTACTGACATAGTCTATCGGTACTGACATGGCCTATCGGTACTGACATGGCCTATCGGTACTGACATGGCCTATCGATATTGACATAGTCTATCAGTACTGACATAGCCTATGGGTACTGACATGACCTATCAGTACTGACATGGCCTATCAGTGCTGACATAGATTATCGGTATTGACATGGCCTTTCGGTACTGACATAGCCTATCAGCACTGACCTTTTAAAGGCCAAAATCAATAGATTTCTTCCTTGCTCCAAACGCAAGCTACTTACAAACTATGGTTTAATTGACCGGAAAAGTCAAATTATTGTGCAGGAATGGAATAGGGTAAAGATGCATGGACATAAAAAATCACAGACATCAAAATAAGGTATACTGTTCCACATGGTAGGCATATAAAAAACCCAATAAATCTTATAAATGTACATATCTATGTATTTCCATTAAAGTAATGCCACAAAATTTAGTATACATTTGTAGCTGTATGGCTAAAAAACATTTGAGTAATACATGGCTACATATATCTTAATAACATGAATATTTGTATATATTATTCAATGCATTCACTACTGCTATTATTCTACTTCCTGTCCCTCTACAACCAGATTTCTGTTTGTAAAACTTGTATGTCCCCAAAGTAGACCAAACTGTCCTAGTCCAAAATGTTCAGAAATATAGAAACAAAGGCCAATGTGGGTCTGATATTGTCCACTGGGTCCATTTATTTTAACTGCTGAACATTTAATGACGCACTCTCATGTAGCCATGTATGAATACGTGCTATGGAAACTACATGTATTATCCAAATTTAACAGCATGTGATTCCCCTATTTTACTGCGTCTTGATAAAAATTATTTTTAAAGATCAAGTCAAATGTAATTATGCACAACGTAATATGCACAACCTATTCCTCAAAATCAAAGTTCATGACAACAGTCCCGACAGTTTTTAAAAAAAAATTACTTCAAGAATGGAAAGATGTTTGATCAATCAGATGCAAAATCGCCTTATTAATATGAATCAGTCTTACTCAGAATCCAAGATCCTGATAAAAGAAACATACATACCAAGTTTGATCAAAATCAGATCTCAAATATGGTTTCAAGTGAGGTAAAAGAGCTAAGAAAATCAGATGCAAATTACATCCATATGCACAGATATCAATCATTATCAAACTCATCCACAATCTTGATGACAAAAGATGACATTACAATTGTTATCAAATATGGATCAAGAAAATGGATTCCAGAGGGGTAACAAGTTCAAACAATCACACACACAATTACTAATATGTGCGGATCTTGCTCAATGATGAACTTGTCTGATATCTTTGTCCGATAAATAGTTGGCTCAATCAGTACTGGCATATCAAGGTTGATGCTGTTTGTTCTAATACAGATTTTTAAAACAAAATGGCAAAGACCCTGATCTCCTAATTCAATCAGTGGTGGTGGATATGGATCTATGCTGCTTGTTCTAAAGCAAATCATGCATCTCAAAATAAGCCGACCCATTTAGAAGTGTTAGGTCTGGGTCTATACTGTGTCTCAGCTCAGATTTTGAAGCAAACAGAAAAGATCCTTATCTGCTGGCACATTCAGTGATGGCAAATCTGGGTCTATGCTGTAAACAGCAGGTGCATGTTATCCAAAAGCAAATATGGTAGCCATAACAGATCAAATGATTGAGAACCTGACTGATAATCTGTGTTGTATGTTCAATACCCATCCAGGCCAGACTGTGTCTCACTCATTTCTTTTGACCCACCCACCCTCCTAAAAAACAAATAAGAAAAGGTAAAATGATTGAGAACCTGACTGATAATCTGTGTTGTATGTTCAATACCCATCCAGGCCAGACTGTCTCACTCATTTCTTTGATCCCCCCTCCTAAAAAACAAATAAGAAAAGGTAACGGAAGAATACTGTAACTTCAAATGTACAGCAATACCAGCTTGTTGATTCTCATTAAATTATAATAGACACTCAAGGTATCAAGACTTGTGCTGTTGTATGCATTCAGTGTAGATCGAATCTAGTCCATTTCAAACCATAATTATAACTGAGTACCAGTCTTTACAAGAACTCCCTTTAATGTCTATTTGATGTGGAATGAATAAACTAAAAAAAAAATAAAAAAAACATTTTGTATTTAGTAGTATTAATACCTCTATCCTGAATTTGTACGGATGCACATAAAAAATTTCCTGAGCTATTATATACTGGAAAGCAGTTTTGCATATATTTTCAAACAGATTAGTACCTGTCAGTTGCCTGCTTGTGTTATGAAATTAGAATTACATCAGACATTGTTTGTCTCAGTAATTTGCAATCTTAATTAGCTACAGTTGGTGCCTGGAAGGCTGACAAGTTTTCATGCCTTTCTGCTTAAACTTTCAGATGTTACTGCAATAGTGAAATACAAAGAAAAGAAACATTTCTGTTTATATCATCATCATGTTATACATGCAGTGAACATAGACCAGTATAATATTACAATAGTAAACAATGTTTCATTCACACACCAAATGAAACTTACTGTTATCCTGTAACATAAAATATCACAGCATTTTCAAGTTTATTATATAAACAGCCTAATTTGCTACACAAAAATAAATTAAAAAAACCCAAACACATTTCAAGACTGTTAAGGTTAATTTTGCATACAGTGTCAATCAATATCATGGATTTCTTCTAGGCCTAAAATTCAGTGAATGAAGCCATACAATCATGTCATAAATGAAGAATTTAAAACTAATACATTTTCTTAATTTACACAAAAAAAGGAAATTGAACATTTGTTTGTTCAGTTTGTGTGGCACGAACTTAAATAATAAACAACAGGAAAACAACCTGAATGTGAAAATTTCTATAACAATTTAGCACTTATATAAAAGACAAAAAGACAAATGTACAAAAGATGGCTCACCTAGAAAGTAACATTCAAACAAGATATTTCTGTATAAAATGAAACTATAAAAGCCAGATGCCTTCCTGAAGTAAGCAGATTAATATTCACTTAGACAATGTTTATTTCTTGTGTAAATAGTGAACAAAAGCTCTGTATATGTCTAACAGGATTTTTAAAAATAAAAAATGCCTTTATTGCCCTCTAGTTAGACTGATTACACATGAAAGAGGACTAAAATGTGAATAATAACATACAATTATTTTTACTTTATATTAGATTATGATGTCATCAATATGATGTAATCATTACATTATCATCATAAGATGTAATCAAAACATTTTGTCATCATAAGATGTAATCAAAACATTATGATGTAATCAAAACATTATGATGTAATCATAAGATGTAATCAAAATATTATGTCATCATAAGATGTAATCAAAACATTATGATGTCATCATAAGATGTAATCAAAATATTATGATGTCATCATAAGATGTAATCAAAATATTATGATGTCATCATAAGATGTAATCAAAATATTATGATGTCATCATAAGATGTAATCAAAATATTATGATGTCATCATAAGATGTAATCAAAACATTATGATGTAATCATAAGATGTAATCAAAATATTATGATGTCATCATAAGATGTAATCAAAACATTATGATGTCATCATAAGATGTAATCAAAACATGATGTCATCATAAGATGTAGTCAAAACAGTATGATGTAATAATAAGATGTAATCAAAACATTATGATGTCATCATAAGATGTAATCAAAACATTATGATGTCATCATAAGATGTAATCAAAATATTATGATGTCATCATAAGATGTAATCAAAATATTATGATGTCATCATAAGATGTAATCAAAATATTATGATGTCATCATAAGATGTAATCAAAATATTATGATGTCATCATAAGATGTAATCAAAACATTATGATGTAATCATAAGATGTAATCAAAATATTATGATGTCATCATAAGATGTAATCAAAACATTATGATGTCATCATAAGATGTAATCAAAACATGATGTCATCATAAGATGTAGTCAAAACAGTATGATGTAATAATAAGATGTAATCAAAACATTATGATGTCATCATAAGATGTAATCAAAACATTATGATGTCATCATAAGATGTAATCAAAACATTATGATGTCATCAATATGACATCACTTTTTACCTCGATGTGATGAACATGAGGACAGACTTTAACAAAGCAATGTGGTTGTGACTTCTGTCTCATATTAATAAAATAAAACTTCTTATAAAATATGTGAATAAATGACAATCTTACAATCAATGAAAACTAAACAAGACCGTTCAAAATAATCAGAAATATATGACCTGCCATAAATCAGTGATGCTGACTTTTTCTCAAGCCAAACATAATCTCAATAAATGTGTCCTACAGAAAACAATTCACTCACCAATATGCCATTTTTTATGCATGTGTTTGAAAAGAGAAGTCCACCTAATTGATTCAAATACTATCTTCACAAACACTTCTACAAAATGTAAAATAATTCAATGCCAAGCCACTTTAAAGTTTTCAAATAATAAATTGAAATTATTATTGAAATTATAAATTGAAATTAAAGAGCTGGAAAGACTAATGCTAAAATGATTGCATTGTACCTAATTACATAGCCCAAGATTTAGTCCTGATACCAAATTATCTTGACCTATGGTCAATCTCCATACCTAACTTTTTTGGGATGCAACAATATATCGATGTATTGTGGTTTGCTATTCTGACAAAACATTTTGCAATATGGTTAACTGTACCATGATTATTTCTAAGTTTTGCTTTCATTCAACAAATCTCTAAGCTGCTCAAAATTTCCAATTTAATTAAAGAATATTTTTTTCTTTTTTCCTAGATGCATGCAAGCGAATGTAAAACGAGATGCACAGTACTGTACCATTATTCGAGCAATGTTTAATTGTGGGGTGGCAAGTCAAGACCAAGGAATATTTTCCAGTTATAAATAATAATTTATAAACTTCACCTGGCCTCAGATATTTGTCCTGTTTGTAATGACATTAAATTGACAGTACTCAAGACTCTGTCTCGATAAAGATATAAATTCCTTTAAAATAATTTACTTTTGTACCTATTACCTGGAATGTACACACAACAAAGCATGCAATATCTACTGTTATGATTAATATTTAAGTTTCAAAGAATAAAAAGGGAGCAAAATATTTAATTCATTAACCCCTGTCAAAAGATTTATATGTTGGGAGGTAGTACCCTACTTACGAGCTCTGTAGCATCAAGGTCATTTAATATACACCAAAGTGGGTGGTATTACAAAAACGTAGACAGATGTAGTTCTACAATAATACCAAATAATCTGGACTGTCCACATGCATTACAAAACGCTGAGGCAAAAACACTTTTCAGACCCTATTTTATTTACACCAAAAATTAGCCCATTATGGGAATTGGAATTTGTGTCTGGATTTGCAAAAAGTAGGATAAAAAATTTTGGAGTAAAAATTGGACAGGACACGAAAATAATGGATGCAATAAGTCCCCCCCCCCCAAAAAAAAGAACTCCATTTTCTACTCTTCTGTACATGCATGAGCCAAATAACCATGAAAAATTATGTTTCTAACACAAGCAGGCATCAGGCTAAATGAAACTATCTTAGAAACATGAAATTGTATGTACATGTATTTAGAAGTACCTCCCAAAATGTAAATGCTGCTCTATATTTCATGCAAATATGAAACAAATCTCCAGGGCTTAATGAGTTAAACAAACAGGGGTCATATGTGATGTTTTCCATGTGAAATACATGGTCAGTCAAATCGATGTGCTGACGTCAAGTTAACATATTTTTGGGGTCTCCAAAAATCAATGTTGACTCATTGTTCAAGTTAGCGGACAAGCATCTAGACCTGAATTTTAAATTTTCAGAAATTGTTTTCTTTTTTCAAAAAAAAAAGTTTGAAATTCCCAGTAAAAATTTTTTAAAAAATGAAGTGACATTACAGTCTAACAAGATAACATCACTTAAAGATATTGTATTTTCAAGTAGTAAATATTATAGTGATTATTTTATTGTTTTCATGAAGAGGTACTGTACTGCTATAAGGTTTTGGTACATCACAATATATTGCAATATGATTCTGGGTATATCACTGCACCCCTACTAATTCTATTGCCAAAGATTCAATCACCATAGCTAATTATCTGACCGTATGATAATTACAGCACATGCTAGGGCAACTAGACATCCTCACAGGTCTTGTGGTCTACTTTTCTTACATTTCTTCAACCTTGCATGTGACCACATAACAAATAAATAACATCCACTGAACCATCAAGATGAAAAAAAATAGATGTCAAATCAATTTAAAGCAAAATTTAAATACTTGTTTGGAATCATTTATTTGATCAAATGCACAAACATAAGCAACATCTCTAACCTGTTACAGGGATCAAATCAGCACTTTTTGTAACCTTTCACAGGGTTCAAATAAGCAAATGTAAACTTTCTCTGTAACCTGTCAAAGGGTTATATATATATATATATATATATATATATATATATAATTTGATTGCCCTTCACTACATGTGATTCTGAACATAACATGGTACCAATATGAACCATGTGACCACAATAAAACCATTGTATTTTAACTGTTCTATCAAATCTATTTCAAAATGGGTTAGTGAAAAAGAAAAAACATGAAGCTTAGTATTATAATCTTTCCGTTTTTAGAACATTATATGAAATAAGTTAATGCAAAAATATACCATGAAGTTTAAAATATATTTCATTTAAAGATACTAAAACTATTCTGGAATAGTGTGAAAAAAAATCTGGAATTTTCATTAAAAAATCACACATTTTTTTTATCACCATATCAGCCTTCCTAAAAAAATTTGGGAGTGTCATATTATTTTTGTTCAACTGACATTATTTATTTCTTTAGGAAAATTTACAAAACTTAACAGCTGACTATTTCACTAAGTATGCTTATGTAACAGAGTGCAAGCACATGCTTTGTAAATTATCTCAAAAACTGCAGAATAAACTTCTTTTACTAAATTCTATTACAAAAAAATCAAACATAAAAACATAATATGCAGTTTCATGCACATAATCAAAATCATCAAAGATGCTGATTATAATAGACTCAGAAGCTCAAAAATATGGCTTCAAAAGAAGAAATAAGCCCAATCAAATTGATGCAAGAACACTTCATTAATATGACTGATCTCGCTCATTACTGAAAAGCTCATAAATATGGCTTCCAGTGTGGTAATTAAATCAGCGAATGTGTGGATCTTGCACATAATCAAACTCAACCAAAATCCTGATAATATAAGCCAATATTTCAAGTCTGATCAGGCAATGACTTAGAGTGGTAAACCCTGTCAATCAGATACAGAATTATAATGTTATTATGTGTGCATCTGATTCATTAGGGAACATGTATGAACCTTAATGATATTGAATATATTCCAAGTCTGATCAAAATTGGAACAGAAATCTGAACTCCAGAATGGTATCAAAATTAACAAATCAAATGCGAAACTATTTCACTCACATGGATGGATGTTGCTCATAATCAAACCCATTGAATTTCTTCATGATATAAGCTCTTATTTTAAAATTTAAAATTGGATCAGTAATATGGGTTCCAGAGGGGTAACAAGTGCAGCCAAACAGATGCAAGATCATCTCTATAATATCACTCATTATTAAGCTCAACTGAGATCCTGACGAGATAAGAATATATTCCAAGTTTGATATAAAAAAAAATACTGCTTCCAGAGTGGTATCTAGCTGTCAATAAGATGTAAGATTATCTCTTTAATATTCATGAATCTCAATCTGATCAAATCCATATTACAAGTCTGATTAAAATTGGATCAGAAATGTGGCACAAAGTTCCCCTCATTTGTATGTGTGTATCTCCTTCATGGATAAACTCATTTGAAACATAATGATGTAAGAATATATTCCATGTTCAAACTAAAGCAGAACAAAATTAGGCATGGTATTTAGAATGGAGACAATATTAAACAATCAAATGCATGATCAACTCATTAATATACATGGCTCTTGCTCATTATTATGCATGATCATCTCATTATTATGCATGATCAACTCATTATAATACATGGTTCATGCTCATTAAAATGCATGATCAACTGACTTATAAGCATAGTACTTGCTCATTAATGTGCATGATCAACTCATGAATATGCATGATCATCTTATTATTATGCATGATCAACTCATTTAATATGCATGGTTCATGCTCATTAATATGCATGATCAACTCACTTATAAGCATGGTACTTGCCCATTAATGTGCATGATCAACTCATGAATATGCATGATCATCTTATTATTATGCATGATCAACTCATTTAATATGCATGGGTCATGCTCATTAATATGCATGATCAACTCATTTAATATGCATGGATCAGATAATGATTCTGGTTTTCCATCTTTTATTTTGACATATTTTTAAACGTGATATTTTTATAGTATGAAGTTTGTTCAGATATATATCATCTGGATTGTTCTATTAAGAAAAATCTGGACAAAAATCAATTGCTCTAACGACTGGTCATCATCCAATGGGTCTAGCTATTTTAGTAATTTACTGTATCCATAATAATAAAAATTTTCCTAGAAATATAATTTAAATTACATTAAAGAACATATTTAAAGGCTATGTAGAGATCTGTCATGTCATGTACTGGAATCAGCACCTATAAGGGATTCTGTCTGCTCTCTATCAACATCTCTGTACCTACAAAATTTAAGAGTGAATAATTTAACAACATTATTAATTAATTCTTACAAATATTTCTGCAATTAAGTGTTGACATAACCTTTTAAAATTAATCTGATTTTCTTAATCTCAAAATCAAGGTCTGTAGAATTACAGAATAACATGAAGGCAACCAGCCAAAAGAACCAAACTCTGATCAAAGCTTGAATTTGAATTGTCTTGCATCAAAAATAATATTTTTCTTTTGTTAAACATTATTATATTTATGGTTTCAAACAATGTAGGGCACATCATCATATGCTGTAGCCCACTGGTCAGTTTAACCTTAGTCAAGTATTCTGGTAGCCCTTGCACAACTTAAAATTCAATGTATTGTAGCCCTGATACAGCATATTCATAGCCCTTGGACTCCAGGCACAAGTTTTCTTTTAACATTGTAAAATTATGGTACAAGGTCATCAAAGTCTCTAAGTATCCGTAAATTTTATTGTGGTACTGAAGAGAATAATCTTATGACAACGTACATCATTTTAACTACTTTGTAAAAACTTGCTTATAAGTTGAGTCAGATTGAACACAACAAAGATACAGATCTGCCATAGCATAAAAGTGCATGCAGATTATTTTCTATGTTGTTTATTCTACTGCACAGAACTGGATGTGCAGGCATATTATGCAATGGCAGATCTGGGTCTGTGCAGTTATGAGTTGGACTTGTCTTGTAAGTGAGTACATATGGAATATATCAACTAATTTCATATCAAATAAACTAAATTAAGTAATTAATATACATCTTTAGCAAATAAAAGCTCAGAAAAATTATTAAACTTAAATTTTTAACAGAATTTATAGTTGAGTTTTGTAGAATCTTCAACGATTATATGTGTAACAGGAAGTAGTGATTGATGATATTTTCTTCGTATTTCAAAACTTCCCATTTTTTGTTGAAACAAGAATAAACACAATTTTAAAAATCTATCTAAATGAGTATACTCTCAATAATTCATGGTAAGAATTTATAATAATGGTAAAAATAAAACTCTGACAAATATATATTCTGTATCGGTAACATTACCATTTCCTATTACCCTAAAATATTAACTTGTATATTTTCCAATATTACTTTATCCATTATATAACTTTTTTAAGTTAAAAGCTGGTCCAATTACATAAAAATTATCAAGCTTCCATTATCATACAATATCATTTACACATTAGATAATGTTGACATTTAAAGCAAAGATAATTGTTTTTTCTTAACCAACATTCCTTTATTTATTTATGTAGTACTATATAGACTGGCTTTTAAGATCCAACTGCGAACTTCAGAGACATGGATCTGATGTTGCAAAATGCGCTGGCAGACCTGGTTCTGTTGTTGTTGTTGTTGTAGGGTTTAATGCCACTTTTCAGCACACAATAGGCTATAAATAGTGGCCAGTATTAATGGTGGAGGAAGATCCTGGGAAATCCCTGGAAAGAACCACCGATCCACGAGAAGCTACTCACAAGCTTTCTCACATACTCACATTGGCTGATACTGAGACTCACACCCACGAAAGGTGAGATGGCATTGATCCGTAACGGTGAGCGCTTTAGACCACACGCTCACTCAGGGTGCCTTGGCAGACCTGGTTGTGTGCAATTTGTTAGGGGTAATACAGACCCCATTTTCAATATCATAATGATAATGCAGATCAGAGAATTGTTATTTCCTATTTGACTCAACTTATAAGTGAGTATATATGGTATTTATTTATGAAGTCAGATATGTTGGACCATAAAGAGAAGTTTATAATAGAATATATGAAATATTGCACTTTTAAAAATTTTGTTCAAATTTATATGCCCTTCAGTCATGTACAAAAAGAAATAAACTAGATCAATATTTTCTAACTGTAAAAGATTAGACAATTGATGTTTACAGATAACGATAAATATAAAAAAAGATATAAAACAGAGCATACCTTGTAGTGCGGATTCGTGAGCATATACAATGGATAAATTTTTTCACACCCAAGAGAACTGGATCCCAGTTTTCAAAGTGTGCCAAAATGCCAACACCAAAAAAGGAAGCAAACACTGGAATGATTCCTACATAGAAAACCCAGGAGTAGGAACTCTGTGAAAAGAAAATAATATGACAGGTTACTAACTACTTAAAATGTATATCATTTGGTATCTGCTATGTAATTGAGACATCATGTTTCTACAAGCAAATTTTTAAAATGTTAAATCATAAAAAAAAGTTCAAAATAATGTTGGTATAATAATTATCTATTTAAAACATTTATGAAAAGAGAGATTTTACTTTTTAATGGAGAACACATTTTCAGTACATCATTTCATGAAATATATCAATATTTAATTATTATTATTATTATTATTATTATTATTATTATTATTATTATTATTATTATTATTATTATTATAATAACAATCTGTTTTAAAAAGGAATTTATATATATATATATATATATATGAAATTTAAACTATATATATATATATATATATATATATATATATATATATATATATATATATATATATATATATATATGAAATTTAAACTTTATTTCACACAACCAGCATGAATAATAGCATGGATAACAGCCACAAAGTGAACATATTAGAAATTCATTCAAATGAGACCAAAGTCATACTTTCACACATTATGACTCATAGTTCAAAATATAAAACTCCATACTGATATATTTCTTTATACATATGCATTTACACATAAGAATGCAACAATCATGCTTTTTTTTAATATTATTTCCTGATTCCATAACATGAGGCCCGTGTGGATCTGATATTGCTCACCTGGCTTACATTACTTAACAGTATAACATTTCAACCAGCATTCTCTGACCAACTGGCACATATGCTGCAGGTAGCCGATGGTATACACTTTATACATGCGAGACACAAGTCATGAGATTTCTTGCTTGTTATGAATTCTTCATTTAGTATAATTAATCATCATAGTTAACTATGAAATGACAATGTAAGAAAAAAAAAGAAAAAGAAATGCATACAACTTCAATACATTCTATTACAATGTAGCCATGATGAGCCATACTGCCAGAGAATGCAGAAACCATGTCTATATAAATATGGTCAAACTTTAAAACATAATGTATACCACCTGTAAAATAATCCTTACCACATCCAAAAATAAAATTCTCAATGGATGGGATGAAAAGTATCACAAATTTCCAATAGATTTTGTAAGACAAAGTGAACGATGTTGTCAGTTCACAGCAAAAACTTAATACTAGCACCACCAGTTACTGATAAGGGGAGGTAATGTGCAAGAGCCCTTTGTCTGTTTAATATATACAGAAATGATGGAATTCCATCTATGGGTAGGCTGGATAGTAGGGCTTTTATTCCTAATGTTAATAAGATAGAGGAATGTATTAAAAAGATAAATATGGCTTCCAAAAATGGTAAAATTTTCTGCCACTTAGATGCAAGATCACTTTATTGTGTTGATCTAACTCTTTATTGAAGAGTTTAATTATCTGAGCAAATATTCTAAATTTGATCAAATGAAGAAAAATATGGCCTCCAAAACGATACCCTGCTCAGCCAATCAAATGCAAGATCACCTCATTAATATATGATAAGTACAAGTAGTAAAAAGCAAATACTGACAGATGATGAACAGACACCTGCCAACTCTGAGGAGTCCATCTCAGTAAGGCAGTTAATATTTTTCTGTAAGATTGACCAGTTTTCAGTAAGGAGTAACACAATATCAATAACTGCTATTGTAAAGCTGGAAAACGTAATTAAACGTTTGACTAATCGATGATAAATATATGTTCAAATGAACAATTTGTAAGTATGCGGATACTTTATTTACCAGTAGTTCAGGTGCACAAACTCTAGTTCCAAACTATATGCAGCTCAATGGCTTGTTGCTCTCTCTCAACTTGATGTAATTCTTGGAAATTCATTACTATTTCACATGATGATGGCTATCATATCTCCCACCATGCGACAAATTCAAATTGGCACATGATGTACAATAAATGTAATTGTGTCCTTTCCCACTTTTGTTCACAAGAATCTGAATAATCCTTTTGATTTTTCTGTGTTGATTATTAACACTTTTCTAAAAGCTTATTTTCCCTTTCAACTTAAACATGCATTGCTTTCTGGATGCCATTCTAAAAAGTTCTATAATCAACAGTTTGATCATGCAGATGCTTAGCATGAATAAATAGGTGCAGTTTAAAGCATCTGGGGTGCTGCTGTAAAGTTAGAATGGTTCCCTGACTATTTTCACTAATTCTAAGATGAAACCTGGATCCAAATAAAACACAGATGAACCAATTATCTGGAATTTTCAGCAACGATCATTTTCTATAGTTTTTGCTAGTATGCAGTAGTTTTGTATTTATGGGGTACTTTTCGTAAGACTTATGGCAAAATCATCAGGTCTGGTGTGTCCTTATTGCCATGTAAGCTAAAAATGAAAATGACTGATAATCCTTTCTTTTAAAAAAATTATGAAAAGATTCAAATACTAGGGCACCCATGTTTTAAATTGTAATTCATACTGGAGTCAAATTCAGCAAAATTGCATTATATTTAAACAACTTCACAGTAAACCTTGTACCAAGAAACTTATTTAAAATGTTATTCACATACATATGGCCAGCACAAACTCTTTATCAACCAAACTCAACAGCATTGTATGGTGGTGACAAAAAAAATATTTGATCAAAAACTTTGACCACGAAATTCTGGAACTTACCCCTTTTAATATAATATCAGCTATCACTGCAAGAGGTATAGTGAGGCCCATTGCCAGCGTTGCTATAAGAGATGAGGTCAGAAAACAGCCCCTATAAAAACAAAACAATGTTACTTGAAACTTGCAGCGTGGCCGATTTCAGTTTGTATGTACACTGCTAAATTATACATCTAAGCAGCTGTGTAGGGACATTTACGAATTTTTGTTGACCTAAAATTAAATATTTAAGTAGTATTCCTAAAGTTGGTACGTTCTTGATTGTGTGAGTATCAGCATCTTAGCTGTCACAAAATTCTGGATGAAAATTATCGATTGCTTTCAACTTTAACTTTTGAAGACTAGCGCTAAATTGGGTCAAGAAAAGCAGACATCAGGTATAGTCATTACCAGTGCAGGAAATAGTTCAATTTTTTTCAAATACACAGCCCTTTCATTGTGATCTCATAGCAGGACATTCAATCCAATTTACAGTGGATCATACCTCTTGGTTAGCCTTATCTAAAAATGTAGGAATACATTAGCACTAATTCTTCCATATATTTCAGGGCAGTAATAAAATAATGATTCTGTCATATTTCTCATGGCATTTTCAAAATGATCTTCTAAGTAATACTAATCAATGAGGAGTGATATAAAGTGAATCACTGCCTTTAATAGGTATCCATAATCAAACTCAGAAACTGAAGTCGAAATAAATTCAAAAATTAATACATGACCTTGATGACTTGAACATTTTAGAACAATTTCCCAACAGAGGCAGAATCTTTGTAAACTAAATTCTGTCATAAATCTATACTGAATATCATCTAAATATGCTGACGAAATCTCCATCGACTTTTTTCCTGCATTAAATGTTTAATATAATTTTAATAACAAAAACATATTATTTCTACATACAAATCAAGAACAACACCATGAAATGTATTCAGTTTAAGATAAACAGTATTTGAAATCATGATATCCTGTTCTTAGTTGGAAATGCTAAGATTGGAAAATTCCATTTAGGTCTATATTTAGGTCTATAAATTTCATGTTCATCAAAGAATTGGAAGTTTTACGGGTCAATGAAACCTTATGCTGAGTCAAAGATGGGCAATTCTTCTATAGATTCAGTCAGCACACATCATAAATGATCCATTTGAATATTTTGTTGACATAGCTACAACAAATTAGTTTATAAACAAAAACTGGAAACACATGAAAGACTAATTGCGAATTTGATTTTCCAACCTGAAAACAAAATTTATTCACACCATGCCCAGCTGTCATAAAAATGTAGAGCACAAAACAAAAACTTCTGACTCAAAACTCACAAATTCAAGAACATAATCTCAATCTTTATCGCTTTTTATCACGAAATCTGTGAGTAGAGATACTTGTCACCATAATTTTCATGTTTAAAACCTCAACTATAATAAGAGATGATAGTGAAGATCAGTTTTGGAAATTTGTACACAAAGTTTTGTGTCAGTGGAGCTAAAATGTGCCAAAGACACCATCAAGCCTTCACCTTGTTTTGTATTTTTTAAATTTTGTTTCGAATACAGCAGTGTAACAAAGGACATTTATTCTTTTCGTGCTGCGACAATGGACGAAAAATGCACAAGGACACAATGATTAACCAACTCAAGGCTGATTAGAGGACAGGATTCAAACCTATACCTTTTCAGTCAGAAGACTATCATGGTAACCAAATCACCATGGCATCTGCCTTCATTAGTCATCTCTTGTAAAATGCAGTAAAGTAGACTGTTCTACATAGCCCTCAGATTCTGTAACAAAGTCTAATCAAGTGAAACAAAGAAAAACTGGGCCATTTTGGTATGGTCCCATATGCAACCAGAGTTTTCAGATTTCATTATATAAAAAGGAAACATGCATTAAAAACTAATAACTTACCAAAGCCAAAGAATTTCTGAGAGAACTGTTCCAACAATTCCGTTTAATGTTAAAATTAACCACTGATAGCTGTTGGGCCATTCAAATGTTTCTACTCTAGTGAAATGGAGAATGAAGAACCCAGGCCAAAACACCAGGCCACAAAATACGCCAATAAAACCTGCAAAATATGAAAATGGAAAATAATTAAATTTCAAATTTTCATTCATTTACACTGATTTCAAACTATCCATAATACTAATATAGTCATCAAAGTAAATTAGTGGAAGAAATATAATTGATAGGAGTACAATAATGTTAATTACTGAGTTTGATCTAAATAATGTTTTATCATCCAATAAATAATGTTTTATCATCCAATATATTATATATGTCTTATTACAATTAGGTCTGAAATACCATCTCTTGGATGGTAAGATGTTAATACAGTCGATTGCTAGATAAACTCATTAACATGCATTGATGTTGCCTGATTACCAAATTTTAGACAAATCAGTTAAGAAAACCAGCCATTCAAATGTCGACAAGCTCAGTAAATCATAAACAAGATCACCTGATCCTTATGCATAGATCTCATTCATAACTAAATTTATCAGAAATCTTGATGATTGCAGTTTACATGTACACTGTATAAAGTTACATGAGAGATCAGATAAGAAATGGTTCTTTGACTGGTAACAAGTTCAGTTTATCTGATCACATAAGGCCCTATGCCCAGTCTGACTTGTATCCAATACGAAATTAAGGTCACTAGAACCAGCAAATCAGATCACACACTATTACGCTCATCACAGATCGTCATGATACAAAGTCATATTTGATCATACCGATACACAAATGCACTAAATAGGTCTTCAGAAATGTCAGATAAGGCCTCTATTTTACATATATTGATCTTAAATACATTATCAAATTAAATTTAAAATAAATTTGTTGATATACACAAACCTGACAAAGGTGCTATTCAGCAATAATGGTGTAGTGGGGCAATGTTATAGGAGTATCATGACGTATCAATGCAGCTAATGTATAAATTCAAAGTCTTTTCTGCAATGTACTGTCTGCATATTGCCCTTGCCACAGTACTGAAACTACTCTTCTGAAAGTAATTCATGACATTCCCTATCCTTTGGATAGCGGAAAGATTACAGTCCTCACTCTCCTTGATTTCTCTGCAGCATTTGACATAATAGACCATGCTATATTACTTCACCGTCTCCAATATGCATTCGGCATTCACAATACAGCCTTACTACGGTTCAAGCCCTACTTAGTCAACATGACACATATTGTATCTGCAAATGGAATACACTCCAGCCCAGTTGATCTATGATGTGGTGTCATAGATCGTCATCCAGGTCTCACCAATTGTGCGCTGATGACACCCAAATATAAAAATCTAGTCACCCAACTGAAGTTGATGCTAGCATCCAAGGCGTAGAGAGGTGCATTTCTGATGTGAAGTTATGGATGACATGTAACAAGCTGCAGATGAATGATGATAAAACTCAGGCCATTCCGCTCACAAAACAAAACCTTTCTCATTCACATCCTTTACCTCAAACAATAAATATCAGCAAAACCTACAATAAATTCACACAATCAGTATGAAACCTAGGTGTTACTTTAGACAGTACTCTCACAATGCACCAACATGTCATAAACATATGTATGTCTTCATATCTTGAGCTGAGATGCATCAGTTCCATTCGCAAATATCTTTCAGTTGATGCCACTAAAACACTAGTGTGTACAATTAGTACTTTCAAGATTGGACTACTGTAACTAAATTAATGCTGGTTTGTCACAATATCCACTTCAGAAACTTAAAAAAATTTGAAACACAGCTGATCAAATCATCCTTAGCGTACCACAATCAGAGTACACCTCCCTGCTGCTCTGTAACCTACACTGGCTATCCATTGGATCCAGAATCAAACGCAAAATTTGTTCTCTGTGCTAAGTTTCAATGACAGACTCCAGTCAAACATATCTATCTGGTTTCACCCATGTGTACACAAAAGCAAGATAATTATGCTCCTCTTCTGACAATCATATACTCATTATTCCCACTATGAAAACAAAGTCATATGGACAATGTTCTTTTGCATCCCAGGGCCAAGCAACATGAAATGAATTGCCCATTGATATACACAAAGACACAGTAATCCCTTTCAAGATGGCTCTTAAAACTCATCTTTTTTTACTTTAAGAACAACCTTAAAGACCTAAAAATGTTCCCTACCTTAAATATTTCCAGCATTTTTTGTTTTCTAATTTTATGGTGTTCTATTTTTTGTTTTTTTTGTAGTCATATCATTATTGATGTTGTAAAGCACTTAGAGCTTCTAAAGCTTGGGCGCTATACAAAGTCCTCATTATTATTATTATTATTATTATTATTATTATTATTTATATTATTATTATTATTATAACTGGTCACTGGATCACAACCTGGATAGAGAATCCCTAATTTTAACACAATTGCCATTAAACAATACAAACTTGCTGACTCATTTCAGTAGTTGACTGACTTGGATTTTATCACTTTATGCCTTTCAGAATGATAGGAAACAACATTGATCCCCACTTCCATTTTGTTTTTGAAACAAATATTTGCTGCCAAGAAAAGGCTTAAATTTGTTCCTAAGATTTTCCGATAATAATTTTGAGAAATAAAAGTTACGAGGGGCCCAGAGTGGCCGAGTGGTCTAAAACGCTAACTGTTACAGATCACTGCCATCTCACCTCTGTCTGCGTGGGTTCGAGTCTAAGATCCGTCTAATGTAGTTATGTGAGAAAACTTGCCAGTAGCTTCTCGTGGGTTGGTGGTTCTTTCCGGGGGTTTTCCCAGGTTCTTCCTCCACCAATAATACTGGCCGCCATGTATAGCCTATCATGTGCTGAAAAATGGCATTAAACGCTACAACAACAAAGTTACAGCATTATAGAACTGCAAAGCAAGATGAGGGATAAGACTGAAGTAAACCTTTTGATGGTAAAATTACAGCAATCATCTTAACACATTAACCCCTGACACTGTGTTTACAGGACATGAGGTAGTAGATTTCTGCCAAGCAAGGTCATGCATGATACAGTAAAATGGGTAGGTGGTATTATAGAAAGTTAGACAGATTTAGCTCTACAATGATACCAAATATTCTGGGTGTTTTAGTTGCACTACAAAATAAAGAGGGAAAAACAAATATTTTTGGACCCATTTTTTTTCCACCCAAAACTTGCCCATGGTCAGAATCTGATTTTGTGTCCTGATTTTAAACTTTTTGGCCTGAGATCCAAGGCAAACCAGTGCAAAAATAGGATAAGGTGGGCATTTTTAATAAAGAGTGGTCTCCATACAAAAATGATGGGTCTGTTAAGCAAAAAAAAAAACAAAAAACAACAGAACTTCAGCTTTTCCAATTCTGCTCATGCACAAGCGAAATAACCAACTAGGCATTAGGCTAATGGAAAATTGCTTGGAAGTTAATGTATTAGGATATATTCAGAAATAGACCCCAAAATGTATTTCCTACTCGCATTTCATGCAAAAACAGCAAAAAACCTTTAGGGGTTAATGTTTTAACAAGTGCATTTTTCATGACTTCACCAAATTTGAATATTCCTTGTGTATTTAATCACTTGTGCATCAACACTGCACATAAATTTACAAATTTAGCCATTCTGTGACAATTTGCAAAATAAATTCAAAATTCTTGTTAACACATTAACTGGGAAAATGGATTACTGTTCTCATAGGGAATCCAATCTCTCTTCCCTAGAATGATACTCCAATTATAGGTAGGATACTCCAATTACCTATTCTCCTAATGGTAATATATTCAAAGGAGAAAGGCAATTTTTCCAGTAAATATTCATGGAGAAATAAGGAACTTTTGTATTCTGGAACTGAATTCTTCAATTTGTGGTCAAGTTATCATAAAATTGTCCAAAACATTAAAACAAATTCTCCTCAGTTCTCTGACATCACAATAAGATAATTTCTAATTTGTAAACATCTTATGAAATACCACAGAATATTACAGAATGTAGTTACAGCTGACATTACCCAATAACACAATGTAATGTCATGTGACCCACATTAGGAAAACATTCACTGCCACTTCTGACTTGGTTAAAATTATCTTGGTGAAACATTTAATAGTTTCACTATAATTAAATCTGAACTTGTAAGTAAACTTAATTTAATGTAATGTATGCAAATAATTTCAAAAGGTCACTGTAATGTTTTTAGCACAATATTACTTTAACATATATTTTAGCATGTTACTGAGTACTGGGTCACTTTCTGGCAATATTCCATTTTTGCTGTGCATCACTGCACACTAATTATTTCTGAAGTATATTTCAACAGAAAAACTTCTATATGTGCATATTGGACTAGACTGTATGTGCAACAAACTTCATTATTTATTTACTAATTTCTGTTCCATAAAGAATACTTACCAAAAAACATTGGCAATTCTAATTTATCCTCATGGTCCACTTTGCGACGCAAAGAGACTAAATAGAGGGCATATAATATTGCACTAAGGAGGGACCAGAGTGCTCCCATAGGGATACTTTGGTCCTGGTTCTCGGACGAAATGGTCACAAGCACAACACCACTTATACTGAAAGAAAAAGTAAATATTGTAGAAAATTTAATTTCTCTCAGAATACTTATATGATCGCAACAACATCTGCTAAAAACTCAACTACCTACCAAAAATAATTAAAAAAACAGCTTACCTATAACTAAAAATATAATTTAAAGAAATAAATTATTATAAAAAAATTTAATAAACAGTTGATGAAGGGAGACAACTCTTATCAAAAAACCTTCCCTAAATCCTATTAGAGGGCCACCCATGTACCAGATGTTTACCAACTTAAGCTGGAATATACGAGATTCTCGCATTAGAAGAGATTTTTAGTAATGTGATTGAGCAAGTATTCTTGGAGAAACATAATTTACTACAAAATTTACTTTCTCCACTGAAACATTTACCTGATTACATTTAAACAGTAAAGAGAATAGGTAAGTGACGGAAATGAAAAAGTATCACAAACTCTACCATTGTCACCCATCCGGGCAGTATGACTATGCCCTGAAAAAAAGGGATTAACTTTATCCAAACTTAACACTACTACAAAAATTAAAATGTAATTCAGTTTTGTGCAGGTTAACCAATGGGGTTTTGCACTGTCTGTATATGGCAACCTGTTCTCAAGACAAAAACCATATTTGCATCTGATCAATATGGCTGAGTTGTCAGAACTGAACTGAAAGAAGTCCAGATTGACAGACAGGATATGTATCTTGCTTACCCTAATAATTTCATCTAAACCAAGGATATAATTTATTTCAGCACCAACTAGACACCATAAGAAGTCTTCTGGTAAAAAACCCATGACAATATGACTTTTCATATAGGAAGAGCACAAACAATAATTTAAAAATGGCTGCCAGTACAGCTGTATTTGAGGTAAGTTTCACCAACTAGATATGATTATCATCCTTCTGGTGAAAACCCAATGTCACTATGATTTCCCATTCAGGAGGAATATTAACAAACTTTTCAAGATGGCTGCTGTGGGGGCCTAACTTGACATCATATTAGCACCATTTTTAACTTAGTACCTAGCAGATATTGTAAAAAGTCTGAAGTAGCCATTTCCATGGTATCTTTAGTATCCATTTCCATGGTATTTGAAGTAGCCATATCCATGGTATCCATGGTATCTGAAATAGCACTTTCCATGGTATCTGTAGTAGCAATCTCCATGGTATCTGAAATAGCACTTTCCATGGTATCTGTAGTACCAATATCCATGGTATCTGAAATAGCACTTTCCATGGTATCTGTAGTAGCAATATCCATGGTATCTGAAATAGCACTTTCCATGGTATCTGTAGTAGCAATATCCTTGGTATCTGTAGTATCAATTTCCATGGTATCTGAAGTAGCATTTCCATGGTATCTGAAGTAGCATTTCCATGGTATCTGAAGTAGCAATTTCCATGGTATCTGTAGTTGCAATTTCCATATTTCCATGGTATTGGAAGTAGCAATTTCCATGGTATCTGAAGTATCAATTTCCATGGTATCTGTAGTAGCAATTTCCATGGTATCTGTAGTTGCAATTTCCATATTTCCATGGTATTGGAAGTAGCAATTTCCATGGTATCTTAAGTATCAATTTCCATGGTATCTGTAGTAGAAATTTCCATGGTATCTGAAGCAGCAATTTCCATGGTATCTGAAGTAGCATTTTCCATGGTATCTGAAATATCGATTTCCATGGTATCTGTAGTAGCAATTTCCATGGTATCTGAAGTATCAATTTCCATGGTATCTGTAGTAGCAATTTCCATGGTATCTGAAGTATCAATTTCCATGGCATCTGAAGTGATAGTAGTCATGACATCTTGGTGGACAATCATCTAATCCCACCATGATACTAACAATGTTATCTTTTTTTTGCCCTTGAGCTGTTTTCTACAGATGCTAGCACACTCCTTCAGACCATGTACTGCAGAGACTACATGGTTCTATATATCTGTACTTATACACGAGCGCACACTCGTTCAGAGTATGTACTGCAGATATCTGTACTTATACACGAGCGCACATTCCTTCAGAGCATGTACTGCAGACACTACACGGATCTATATAACTGTACTTATACATGAGAGCACACTCCTTCAGACCATGTCATTTAGATGCAACATGGATCTGTAGAACGTATATTTTATGTGAGACATAATCTCTGTGTGTCTTCTGTGACCCTAAATCTATTGCACTTCTTGCCTTTAGATGTCATTCTATATGACATTGCAAAAAAAGAAACACCAAAATGCAACAAGTTTATATGAATTAAGAGCAACATGCAATGAGAAACACCCAATATTCAAATGCAGTGTCAACAAGGAATTCCAGAAATAAATAAAACAATATGGCTAACATGCATGATTTACTGTTCAAGAGCTAGCAAACTTGCTACCTGCTTAATAGGAATATTTTCTTCTCAAAAAATGAAAATAAAACTATTGTTTAACATCATTAACACTCTAAAACACAAATATTAAATCTGGATGACCACAAATTGTAACAGATTCAGGAGATCTTATGGAATGTTTGCTATTCAAGCCAAACCTTACAATGGGAAACACATTTTTATACGAGTCACTACCCAGTGGGACATAGGGGAGGTAATCAGTAAGAGGTGTTTCCCTTCATCTACATTTACACAGGCATATAAAAAAAAACTTTTGTCATTTTAGAAGAGTTGTATTTGGAAGACCATGGAAGTTTATTTCTATGTTAATGTTATCATGAAACATTTTTAACAGACCAATGCAAGTCAATGGTCATTCAAAATGATATGCAACCAATGTTTGTGAGTCTGACACAATTTAAATACATTAAGTTTGCTTCATAATATCAGAACTGATGTTTTCTTGGAAACAACATATTAAAGGCTGGAGCAAAACACAAGCAAAGTAAAGCTTGGTCCAGTTCATAAGAAACTTCTATCCTTTATTTATATAAAAATATGTACTCTATTTGTCAATTCAAATTCATCTGTTATTTATTACAACCATGATGTGCCTTTTGATAACTATCTGTCAGGTTCACAAAATGTTTTTAGAATACTAACACCATACTTATTAAAAGCTCTTGAAGTTTAAAATAGTTTACAATTCAGAATACTTCAAGTCACATTTTTTAAATTCAACAGAAAAGGCATATTTGCTGTATAAAAAAAATTTGGAAGTCAATGTCCAATCCAATAGATTCAGTAGATCAAATGAAATATTTTTTGACTCGAGCGAAAGGTCAAAACTACTAAACAATCGATATATGGAGTTCAGAAGTTTAGTTCCCTCAGAAAGAATATGTTTGCAAACATTTTGTGGTTTTCAGTATTAATTTGTCTTACCTAACAATAACAGCTACTAATTTGGACAAAGTAAACCTATCAGCTGCAGAGCCTGGGTAAATGGCAGCACACACAAGGGTGAAAAGACCTGAGGTAGAGGAGAGAACGTTGACAATTCCTGCCTCCGTACTTACAAGGGCTATCTGGTATGTGTAGTTACTGAAAAAAGACTGGAAACGAAAGGTTGAACACAATATAACAATAATATTTGATGATATCAGAGTTTTAATTTTTATGAATAAAATAAGTCAATGAAATTCATCATATCAGTGTAACATAAGATTTAATAACATGTTTAAACAAGACAGCCATTGCCTTCATGTTCAGCCTATGATTAAAGCATTGCTGAAAAACTTAAACCAAAATGTTGCAGATGATGCTGCCACCATTAGAAAAACTTAGCGCTTTGTCTCATATTTAAACAAGAGGCCTAAGTGGAACTGATATCACCCGTATTACATAACTCAACAGCTGACCATTTCACTAAACAGGCTTATGAAGTATTTTGTAAGAACACATCCTAACTGAAATATCTCCCAAACTTTATATCATGTTCATTTTACCTATTTTACTATATCCTGATACACACATTTTCTAAAGGTAAGGTCTCTTGCTTATGACTGAAGTCATTCATGATTTTTATGATAATAAACCCAACAGTTCACAAATATGGCTTCAAGAATAGGAACAAGTTCTGCCAATCACAAGTAATATCACCTTATTAACATGCATTAATCTCACTTTTGAAACTGTTAAGATCTTGATGAAAGAAGTCCATATTACAATCTGAGCAAAATCTTATCAGAATTATGGCTTTCTCAATGGCAATATGCTTGACCAATCACATGTAAGATCACAACATTTACATTCACAGTTCTTGCTCACTAATAAAAAAAAGTCCAAACTCTTGATGATAGAAACATATATTATTCCAAGTCTGATCAAAACTGGATCAAAGAATATAGCATCAAAAGTGGTAATAAGCTCAGGCAATCAATTTGTATTCCCCTAGAACAAAATGAGCTTTCTATATTAGAGAGTGCTAAAGGGAGAGAATGATAGTTTTTAAATCCTGTCTTATAAAAGCATTTCTTGAAATTGCAAAATGCACAAAATGACAGCACTGAATTTTATGTGACACTAAAACATAATGCAACTGCAATAAATGTAAAAGGAGAGTTGAATAGAATTTTTCTGCATTATTTTACATCTTTTTCATTTTGATAACATACAAATTGTGCTGCCATCAAATCAATGGCAGATGTTTATGTTTGGTTCAGCAATAACAATACTGTAACAGCTTGTAAGGACTGAAAAACTGTCTGTCAAATAATATAAACAATCTGAATCTGGGTTATCAAGCTAATGGGATTTTAACCCTGAAAATAAACAATCTTCAAAGCCATTCACGAAATGTACATGGTTCCAAATTTCCTTTACCAGGCATTGTCCTGCATTCTGCATTGAAAAGTGAACTTTGTTTTGGTTCAAATTACATACATTATTTGATCTGCATTCATTCAGCAGTTTGTGTTCATTCTCCATTATACTTGCTTTCATTCTTTATTCACTTTGCATTCGTTTTCAATTTACTGGTAAATGTACTTTTTTTAACCTGTATATTGGTGTTTTTTCAAGAATTTTGGAGGTCACATGGGGGATGTACATGTGTGAGCAAATTGCTATGAGAAGTCATATAATTTTTCCAAAAAAGCCATTCAAAACAGAAGTTAGAAGTTGATAAGAAATAATTTAATAGTCTTAAGAAGATTCCATGTTAATGGCATCTTGATGTAACTTTCCATTGTCCCCCTAAAAAACCAAGTATTTATTGGATCCAAGGGCAAACCATCAGCTTTTACAAGGATTTCTCTAGAATTCGCTCAATGGATGGAAAACAAACTCACACTTATAGACTGATGATTGGTTGGTCTATCTGTTATGTAGACTTGAACCAGGTTTTGCAGTTAGCTAATTTTATCTGATACCATAACCTCCAGTGTCAAGTAAAGTTATATGAAGATAAAATGTGCTAAAATTTTTGAATCTTATTAGGTCACACTGACATGCTGAATCTCAAGTTAGTTTTATAATTAGCTCAGTCTATCAGACTATGCTTGCAATCCAGCCACGCTGCCAATGGCAGTTTTGTTTTTGAAGCTGATCCAAACAAACAATTCCAGTACTTTTAAGTATGATATAATTATAATGTATGTCTTGCTTTGGATATATTATACAATTATACCAGGTATATTTTGCATAGGATATATCCAATACAAGAATATAGATTGGTATATTATACAATATACCAAGGCTAAATATACTTGGTATGATTATTAATATATCCATTAAAATATACCTGTAGCATTGGATATAATATATCCAATGCAAAATATAGCTTGGTATAATTTATACAATATATCCAATGCAAGATATATAATTGGTATATGGATATATTATACAATTATACCAATTATATTTTGCATTGGATATATTATACAATTATACCAAGTATATTTTGCATTGGATATATTATACAATTATACCAGGTATATTTTACACTGGATATATTACATAATCATACCAAGTATATTTTGCATTGGATATATTATACAATTATACCAATTATATTTTGCATTGGATATATTATACAATTATACCAGGTATATTTTGCATTGAATATATTTTACAATTATACCAGGTATATTTTACACTGGATATATTACATAATCATACCAAGTATAGTTTGCATTGGATATATTATACAATTATACCAGGTATATTTTGCATTGAATATATTTTACAATTATACCAAGTATATTTTACACTGGATATATTATAGAATCAAACCAGGTATATTTTGCATTGGATATATTTATACAATCATATCAAGGATATTTTGCATTGGAAGTATTATACATTAATACTAGGTATGTCTTGCATTAGAAGTAGTATACAATTATACAAACTATTTCTTGTGTAGGAAGTATTATACAATTATACTTGGTGTGTCTTACAAAGGAAGTATGCAATTTACTTGGTTTGTCTTGCAAAGGAGGTATTTAATTACACTTGTTATGTCTTGCAAGGGAAGTATTATACAATTACACCTGGTATGTCTTGCAAAGGAAGTATTATACAATTAATTATGTTTTGCAAAGAAAGTATAATACAATTATGTCTTGCAAAGGAGCTATTATACAATTATAACATGTTCTGCAAACTTTAAAGAAATTTTTTATACTAATAACATATAAATCTTCAATAGGAAATAGTATGTAATTATATCATATATGTCTTCAATAGGAAATATAATGTAATTATAACATATATGTCTTCAATAGGAAATATTATGTAACTATAACATATATGTTTTGCTTAGGAAGCATTATTTAATTAAAACATATGTATTGCATAACATGAAAATTATTAAACTGAGGACCTGCATTTGCATGTAAATATTAATAGATATTTTGAAACTTACCATAATACAAAACACAAAGGCTAACTTGGCAACTTGTTTGACCGAGAATTTACTTAAAGCTCTAATCCTTGCTTCCTCCGCCCTCAAAGAGGCAGCAAAGGAAAGTCTGGCAATGACTGCATCCTCTGCATGCTCATCTGGATAGAAAGATAATAAACAATAGTCCTACCATTTTACTTGCTTATACATTGAGTCCAATTGCAAACTGCACAGACCCAGATCTGCCAATGCATAATACAACTGCAGATCTGGGTCTATGCAGTGTGTTAGGAGTAATCAGTAGAACAAACACTACAGACATTTATCTGCCAGTGCATTAAGCATTGTTTAGGGTTGATGTTGTTTGCATTTGGACTCCACTTATAAGCGAGTATATGTGGTAATTTCTTATACACCTCATAGCTTTTATACAGCAAAACCTTATAGCTTTTATACAGCAAAAATAAGCTTTAGGTTCCCTTGTTTTAGTCATAATAATTTTAGTATGTTTGTTTGATTGATTGGGATTTTTAACGTAGCTTTAACAATATTTCAGTTATATCACTACGATGTTTGCAGTGAGGCAGTTTATAGTGATGTTGGGCACAGGGGCATCATGCCACAGACATGTAGCATAATGTCCCACCCAGTCACATTATCCTGACACCAGGCCAACTAGTCCTAACACTAACCTCTTAATGCTGAGTGCCAAGCGAGGCAGCTGTTAGTACCATTTTTGTAAATCTTAGGTAAGACTCGGCCGGGGATTGAACTCACAACCTTATACTTCTGTGGCAGACTCTCTAACCACTAGGCCACCAGAGCAGTTCAATTTTAGTATGTAATCTGACAGAAAAAAGGCATAGATAAAATTTGCTTTGGAATATTATCACCAGTTTCTTAAATGTCTTTGTTTTTTTTTTATCAAATGTAAAGATTGATACACTGCATATACCTGCTTACAAGTCCAATTTCATATACCTGCACAGATGCTGATCAGATATCACAAAATGTAATGGAAGATTTGAGTTAATACAATCTGTTGGGTGTAATAAATACAACAAAGAATATAGACCATGACCCACCAGTGCATTATACAAAGTCAGATAAGGATCTATGTTATTTTGAAGTCAGACTCAACTAATAAGTGAGTATATTCTGTAGGTATTTTGACAATTTTGTAAAATAAAAATGTCCGTAGATCATGTCTGGATCCTTTAGAGAAGCTTAAAGCAGATCATAAGAACAAACACTGGCACATATGTATCTCTGTCAAATTCAAAATAAGAAAAGATACATGTATCACCAAAACGTTATATCAGATACTATATTAATGACAGAATTACTTAGTACCATATGGATCGATTTTAGTAAATTAAAAATGAAATACCTTCTAATAATGTATTATTGTAGCATATATAAAATATATTAAGATATCTGAAACACTGAAGTCCAATTCAACATGATCTATTTAACATTACCTTCCAGTATTCTAGAGAAAACCCGATACAAGCTTAATTATTTTGAACAAGTAGAAAGCAAAGTTTTTTTTACTAAATTGTGTTTATCCGATAATTCTTCATGATCGCATAACATTAGGATAATTTTCTGCTACTTCAGAATCCAGCCCTCACATATTGATGAAAACTGACTTTCTGTTTATAGATTATATAGACAATGGGAAGCAAGCATGGGTTAACTCCCATTTTTACCCACTAGGTGACCAATGGTATACCTGGATGTATCAGTGTATTCACTTGATGAAAATCATAAAGGATGCTTGCATTGTGGTGAAAAGTGGGACGGAATATTTGTAATGTCATCAGGTAGGTATTATTGGTGAAACACAATTTACTAATAAATTTACTTTCTCTTTGAAATGCATCACCTGATTTCATTACATTAGAACAAAATGATGAGCATCCTACACTAACAATGTCACCTAGTAGGAGCATGATTGTTCTACTAAAAGGTTAAATGTCTTCCAATGTTAGTTTAGCCCATCAAAAGACAATTTATTTCAATCAGGGGGATTCTGCACTTGGTTATTGTCTCCCAATAAAAGGTTTCCCCGCTGAATCCATCATATGGCAAATACATCTATGGGTCAATGGTTGTGCTTTCATAAATGGGGGATGGTCACTATGTGTGCAGCTACAATGAAGCCTACGAGATTAATTCTTTCATTAATGAGGAGACTGCTCAGGTGGCCTTGTGGTTAGAGCGTCTGCCTTGATAGCAGGAGGTTGTGGGTTCGACCCCTGGTCAAATCATACCAAAGAATTTTT
Organism: Unio pictorum; assembly: GCA_030141615.1. NCBI lineage: Eukaryota > Metazoa > Mollusca > Bivalvia > Unionida > Unionidae > Unio > Unio pictorum. The sequence goes on along the minus strand of JARLTB010000131.1, from coordinate 3,157,790 downwards.
AAAATGGTACTTTTAACTGCTGCCTTGCTAAGTGTTCAGCATTAAGAGGTCAGTTTTAGGACTGGTCAGCCTGATATCAGAATAATGTGACTGGGTGAGACATGCTACATATGTCTGCAGCATGATGTCACAGTGCTAGACATCACTATAAACTGCCACACTGCAGACATCGCAGCGATAAGACTGCATTTTTTTAAAATGTATGTTAAAAATCCAAAACACACACATTAATGAAACCATTTCATATAAATGGAAGCTAGAGATGACAGATTGGACATGCCCGACAGCAAACTCTGCTATGTCTGAATGAGGCATTACACAGAAGTTGTTTAAAGTTGACTGAGCTGAACGAGGCATTACATAGAAGTTGTTCATAGTTCATGAGCTGAAGAATGAATCTGATTGCTCAGTTCTGTTCTTATGCACAACTTCAAGGGTGTATTACAACCATTCATTACAATATACCCCATGTGACAGATCTTACTACCCAATCTAATATTTAAAAATCATATCCATGTAATCTAGCCCATCAAATGGGAAATAACTTATTTCTTCTAAGAACCCACTTGACCGACCTGTCCAACTGGAAACAATATAAACTTCTAAACAGAGAGAGAGAGAGACAGAGATAATTTAACTTTTCCAGGAGGGATAAAATCAGAGGTTAGCAGAAAGATTGATCAGGTAATGTACATGATGGGAAAATGTGTCAATTAAAGTAAGAAGTATAATTGAAATTCCTCTTAAAAATCTGCCATTTGTTTTCAAGTAATTGTAATTTCTGCAAGGTATATTACCGGTGTAACTGGTATTAAGATTTGCAAATATTTTAATTCATACATGGGCTGAACTAGTAAAAGTATAACACTATACTAGTTTTACCAACAATGTCATGAATTTTTTTTTAGATAATGTTCAAATTTTTTGTACATGTCTTAATAAAGTAATTCAAATTCACTCAAAAATGTTACAATGAGATCAGTTATCTACATATTTCAGATGGGCTCGAAGGTATCAATGACTGACATGTCCTACCTGAAAGCTGCCTTACTTCAGAAAGGTTATTAAACCTGACTGCTCGGACTCTATTCTTTTCCTGAATATCTGCAGAAAAATGAAAAAAATTGAAGGAAAAAAATTACAAAAAATACATTAATATGGTTACATTACTTTTGAAACAAGAATTATGGTTTAGAACAATACAACAAATATTAACAGTCTCCAGCATATAAAGGTCAACTGCTAACAATGAGCACATTTACTTGCCACAATGAGCAAATTTACTTGCCACAATGAGCACATTCAAGTTTTATCTTAAATTCATCCTTTATAAATGTCACATGTATAGAGATTTCCAGCTAAGTGTGGACAGTTGTCACAATCAAAGGCTTAATATAAATATATAAATGCATCCATGTATATTTTAACTGGCACTAATTCTACAGATCTTTCACATGTACATGTAAATGTTGTGAAGTTACATTTCATTTTAGTGGTGGCTTTATGTACAATTAACAAAATGATACATAAAGATTCGACTCTATTTTCTTGACTTAGAATTCTACATGCTGCTTCAACTTCATCCATGTTTTCCTTCCATCTTTTGTTTTTTAAGTTGCCTGGTTTGGTGACCCTCTTAACAATGCTTGCTGTCCATTAGAGCCAGTGAGTAAAATGAATCAGGGTTATACAAATTCACTTACCCAACTCCTGGGACAAGCTCAAATTCTGCTTAGGGCACTTTTACAAGTCAAAAGACAGACAGGTAGAAAGAGAAAGGGGTTGTGTTCAGTTCACAGTGCCTTATGTTCTGCAAATATTTTACCCTGTGATCTTATCATGGTACTCATATCAACACCATTTTTGTAGTACATACCAAGTCACAGTTTCTTTCAGTTATCAATCCTTTATTTCAACAATATATGCTGTCTAACTTGACAGATGTTGTTGTCATAGGGTTTAAAGCCATTTTTCAGCACAAGATAGGCTGTACATGGCAGCCAGTATTAATGGTGGAGGAAGAACCTGGGAAAAGTCCAGAAATAACCAGTGACCCACGAGAGCTACGCAAGTTTTCTTACATACATGTATCCACACTGGCAGAGCCCAAGACTTGAACACACACAGACAGAGGTGAAATGGCAGTGATTTGTAACTCAGGGCCCCTTGCTGTCAAAGTTTGTTTCCTATGATGTAGTGTGTATCAAGGTCAGTCTCTCTTTCCAATGATGTAGCCAGTATCAAGGTCAGTCTGTCTTTCCTATGATGCAGTCAGTATCAAGGTCAGTCTGTCTTTCCTATGATGTAGTCAGTATCAAGGTCAATCTGTCTTTCCTATGATGTAGTCAGTATCAAGGTCAATCTGTCTTTCCTATGATGTAGTCAGTATCAAGGTCAGTCTGTCTTTCCTATGATGTAGTCAGTATCAAGATCATCTGTCTTTCCTGTGATGTAGTCAGTATCAAGGTCAATCTGTCTTTCCTATGATGTAGTCAGTATCAAGGTCAATCTGTCTTTCCTATGATGTAGTCAGTATCAAGGTCTGTCTGTCTTTCCTATGATGCAGTCAGTATCAAGGTCAATGTCTTTCCTGTGATGTAGTCAGTCTCAAGGTCAATCTGTCTTTCTTATGATGTAGTCAGTCTCAAGGTCAGTCTCACATTGCATAGACTCTATGTTGTGAATATTTATCATTTAAAGAACGTTTTGACAAATAATTCTTCATCCATTAACTTAACAGCTACATTTTAATCATAATATTTGTATGTATCTAGGATTCATTGACTTTTAATTCCTAACCAATCCTTGAGCAGTTTAGGAGGTTGCAAAACAATTAGCTTCTCAGAGATTGTGTTAATGCATGCCACCATTTCAATGTAGGTGATAATTGTTTATATCATAACTCGTCAGATTTCTGTCTTTTGTATTTGTAAATAATTGGCACTTGACTCCCAACAATTAAGCACCAAGGCTTCATGACAAGTGTGATCAATGTAATGAAAATTTATCATACAAAAGCAGTGTTTATGATCAGTTGTTTAAGTTATATTTAAAGGAGACTGAAACTAACTTTTTGGCAAAATATTCAGTGGATAAAAATAAATTTAACCAGATCAGTCTTGAAAGTTGGCTTGTCAAAGATTTTGCTGCATATATTTAATCTCAAGGGGGCAAGATGATAATTACTAAATAAGTGCTCATAAATCATTATATTGTGAATATAAATGGACCAATGTGAGCAGTCTAGCTTTCAATGATATATTTTACGAATTAGTTTTATGTACGCAGAATAAGAAAACTTGATATGATGCTAAAATTCTGCAAGAAAGTTCCAATCATCGTGCATTAATTAGCATCCCAAATTATAGTATGACTCAGAAAATGATCTAATGTTCTATAGCCACTGCAGAAAATATCCCAATAAGTAGCTGCTGAAACCAAAAAAAAGGATAAAATAGGTAAAAAATATGTAACAGAAATTATGAATTTAAAAACTGACGTATTGGCAACCATGCATTTGATAATATTTCAAGCCCGATATGTAAGGTGCACAATAAAAATGTTATAACAAAGGACGACTATGCTTTAAGAAATATTGAAATAAGCATACATATACTTACTCAGAGTTTCTTCACACTCTGTGTCACTGCTTTTGTCCTCATATTTCAGTGGAACATAAATAGGATCACCCTAAAGATTTAATAAATAATATACATATACAAATATATATATATATATATATATATATATATATATATATATATATATATATATATATATATATATATATTTGTATATATATATATATAAAATAAACTGAAATTACTAAACTCTTTGATGTTGAGCAATTTGCTGATGTACACATGCACCTCCCACTTCCCACTCCTAACCTATTATGGAGAAGAGTATTTAGTTAAAACAAGAGTCCCTTGAAGGTACTTATGCTCTACTGGCAAAAGAAGGTCCAGGAATTGAAGATTAGACCATTTCTTCCTTTTCACTGTAGAATGTTGAAAACATCTCTGATATTCTTCAGCAATAACAAGGTTTTCAAATTAACTGCTGTGGTGACAATACTGGACATCAGATGTAAGTATGTAAGTATGTAGTGTATTACAGCACCTCACCACAAAAGTGGCTCAGTAAATGCAAACTTGAGTATAACAATGTAAATTGTTATTTACTCATTTTTTTCTCTGTTGACTTTACATTGTTAGAAAAATATTTTACAATACAATACTGAACAGCTTATACTGCATGAAACATGCATTTAAAAATAGTGCATAGGAACTATTTTGTTAATAAGCTATGTAGACTCATGTTGAAGACATTTTAGGTTTTAGTGTATTAGATTTATTTGTTAATGAAAAAAAGAAGCTGTTTCATCTATTTGAAAGTAGAGATGATAAAGTGAACAATATGGTCGAGTTTACTAAATCACAAATTAAACTTTCAAAGAAGCAAATCAATGAACATGATATTCGCAATGTCTACAACAAATGTGAGAGATGCAATAATTGAAAATACCATAATTCTGATCATTTAAACAGTTATTTAGAAGAAATGTTTGAAACTTTTTGTCAATGGAATAGTTCAGTAGTTGTGGTGTCCTGGGATAGGTAACACCTCTGGCTGGCTAAACAGTTGTACTCCTCCAGGTTAGATCGCCCACCTTTGGTCCCCACTTGGCACTCAGCTCTCACCTGCAGCTCCAAGCGGCCACATCACAGAAAACAACCTCAAGCAGCTGGCTAAACCAGGCTGAGGGTAGCTGACGGGTCTCAAACCCTCAGTGAGTTAGGCTTTGTCTACCTAGCATCAGAAGACTGGATTCGGCAGCATGCATGGAAGAACCACCAGCTGGTCAACGGGCAGAAAGGCGATTCTCAACAAAGCGCAGTGGAGCACTAAGAGCTCGACGAGACACATAGTATGTCCTGGTCATCCACTGCATTTAACTCCATCTCCGGCCATCTCGACATTGATGTGCTTCAGGACTCTTAAAACAAAGTCAAAGTGCAAGTCATTCCCGTAACCCATGCATCCCATTTCATCACCCACTAAAGTCCTGTGGCAACAGGCAAGTGACGAAGTGGCAGGCATGAGTACACTGGCAGCTGTAGCCGCAAACCTGCACACAGGCGGCTCAGGCCATTAGGCGCTAGAAAATGTGCCCTAAACATTACCTGAACACACAAAAATTCACTAGCCAGCATACTGAGGCTGGCATTGAACCTACTAAAGTGGTCAAAATACAAAGAATGGCGCATGGAATTTGTGCACCCTACTGGACAGAGATGATGCAGAAAGACCTCAGAGGAGAACTGCCGTAATAGGAAAGGAACTTGCCAGAAAAAATGTTAACATTGCTGCCTTGGGCAAGAACTGGCTTGCAGGAAAAGGCAAACTCTGTGAAAGAAGCAACGGATACACTTTCTTTTGGAGTGGCTGAGGAAGTGAACAACACTGTGAGGCTGGTGTTGGCTTTACAGTGAAGACAGCACTGACTCTCAAATTGGCAGGACCTCCAAACAACAGATTCATGACCATGATACTCTCCCTCTTGTCTGAAAGAAAGCACCTTACCATCATCAGTTGATTTGCTTTAACCATGACAAACCCAGATGAAGTGAAGGTCAAGTTCTATGAGGATCTTTATTCTATCATTGCTGATGTTCCAATGGCAGATAAGCTCATCATTCTTGGCGATTTCAATGCAAGATCTGACTGTAATCATGTTGCCTGAGATGGAGTGCTAGGAAAGCATGAAGTGGGTCACTCTAACAGCAATGGTTTTCTTTTGCTCCAGACTTGTACTGAGCATGAACTGCTGATCACCAATACAGTCTTCCACCTCCCTACCCGTAACTGGACGTCATGGATGCACCCTCGCTCTAAGCACTGGCACCTCATCGACTACATCATTGTCAGGAGGAGGAACAGGCAGGATGTACATGTGACCAAGTCCTTGTATAGCACTGACTGCTGGACATACCCCTGCCTCATCATCACCAAGCTCAACATCTGCATTCAGCCCAAAAGATGACCATAGGGAAAGAAGGCTCCTTAACAACTAAGCATCTCCATGCTGAAATGCACCAGTACCAAACAATCTCTCAGGGTTGTCCTGGAAGAACATCTGAAATCCACCACTCTCAACAATTAGAACTTGGAGACCAACTGGGCAGATTTCAGGCAGCTGGTCTACAGCACAGCTTCAGAAATCCTAGGACCCTCATCCAGACAGCATCAAGACTGTTTTGTTGAGAACTATGAGATCAAGCAGGATGCGAAACACAACCTCTTTCAAACATATCTCAACAACCCCAAGTCCACCTCTAGGAAAGATGTGTACAACAATATACACAGAACTGTACAGCAGAAACTCCGTCAAATGCAAGACACATGGCTGTGCAACAAAGCTGATCCAGTGCTACACAGATGAATTTGACATGAAGAACTTCTACAATGCCCTCAAAGAAGTGTATGGACCAACATCATCTGGATCATTCCCACTTCTCAGCACAGATGGGAACACACTAATTACTGAAGATTCTTCAATGATGGGCTGAACACTTTGACAGTGTCCTGAATCGCCCTTCATCCATCAGTCAGTCGTCTCCCCCCAATTACCCATCAACAAAGCACTGGATGACGCTCCAGCCTTGCTTTAGACATAGAAAGTGATATGTCTGCTCTCCAGTGGCAAAGCACCTGGTTCAGACTCCATCCCAGCTTAAGTCAACCAGGAAGGGGGCATAGCCCTCATAGAAAGGCTGCACCAACTGTTTTTACTGATGTTGCGAGAGACGATCCCCCAGGAATTCAAAGTCGCTTCCATAATCTACCTGTATAAGTGCAAAGGGAGCCACCAGGCCTGCAACAACCATTGGGGTATATTCTTACTCTCAACTGCAGGAACGATAGTCGCCAGAATCCTAATGAACTACCTCACTATCTCTATGCACCTTGACAAGGGACTACTGCCAGAAAGCCAGTGTGGATTCGGAAAGAACATGGGACCATCAACATGGTGTTTGCTGCAAGGCAGCTACAAGAGAAATGTCAAGAGTAAAACACAGGCCTTTTCTCCATCTATGTTGACTTTACAAAGGCCTTTGATACTGTCAGCAGAGAAGGCTTGTGGAAGGTAAGTACAGATGCCCAAGAAAATTTATATCCATGATGCAGTACTTCCATGATAGCATGCAGGCACAAGTCTAGGACAACGGCGAAACATCTGAGCCATTCCAAGTAACTTTACGCATGTGAACCATGTACGGTGTACCAATACCATGCCAGGAAGCTGAACCACTTTCACACAAGTCTCAGGAAAATCCTCAACATCAAGTGGCAAGACAAGGTTCAGACACTGAAGTACTCGCCCAAGCAGGTCTCCCCAGCATCCATACCATCCTGAAGCAGTGCCAGCTATGCTGGGTGGGACATGTTGTACGCATGCCAGACTACTGGCTGCCTAAGAGACTCTTCTATGGCGATCTATGGCAAGGACAGTGATCCAACGCATTCAGAAGAAACGCTTCAAAGACAATCTGAAAGCTCCATTGAAGGCATTCAACATAAGCTCTGGTTCCTGGGAGCAAACAGTGGGTGATTGATTCACTTGGCATTCATCTGTGCACAAAGGCTCCAAGTTGTGCGAATCTAGCAGGACAGCAGCTGCAGAGCTTGAGAGGCAAACCAGAAAAGCAAGTGTCAACAACCCTCGTGATCACCTGTCCCTTATGCAAACAAACATTCCGTGCAAGGGATGGCCTCATCAGTCACATGCACACACACAGAATGGAACCAGCCTTTCAAACCCTCAGATGACTAGAGAGGTCCTCGTTGAATCAATGGACGAACAACAAAAACATGTGTGAGAGAAAAGGAATGAAAAGCAAAATGAACGTTAAAGAAGCCATGCATTTTAATTAGCCACCTTTAGTAATTGCATAGAATAATAACATTCATCCATATTATGCTGAAAAACAAAGTTTCATTATGTACAAAATTATTTTCTATCAATGGCTTACATTCTATTAAAATGGGGCCTTTAATCACAAGATGGCAGTTGTTCTGAATAATACTTTCTCACTGACACCTTGTTAGATTACAAATAAAAACCTATTGCCAAGAAACATGCAAAAATGCGTATAAGAAGGTTAGTTAGAAGAAACCTTTGCAAAAATGTTTTTGGACAAAGTTCAGTGTGATTCATCTTTGCCATAAAAGAGTAATTAATCCATTTTGTGCTTCATCAACCCATGACACTTTTAGCCAGATGAAATGGTATCTGCTGTATCACTGACTGGATGTTGCTGAAAACAACTGACTGATTCTCTAATTGATAAAAATGAATTTCCATTAATTCAACATAAAACTTTTATACATTTTAACTGCTGATAGCTGAAATCATTCCTGATAGTCAAAAAATAGGTTTTGTGTTTAATTCATTGATATGGCAGCCATTTTGGATGCAAGACCAGAACCATTTTCATTTTGGATCCATATCAGTAACAGTCATCTCAATATGAACATCCATTGAAGAGTGATAACAAAGACTTTTAGATTATCAAAATGGCAGCCACATTTGTGGTTGATAGGTACCATCTTAATCTACAACCAACTAGATACCATAAGAACTCTTCTGGAAGAACCTCATGTCAATTTGACTTTTCACTGAGAAGTAGTAGTATAATGGATGTGAGAGTGGCAACATTTTTATTTAGGTCAAACTCGATATTAGAAGAAGTCATTTGGTGAAAACCCCATACTGAAAAAATTATCCGTCTTGGAGGAGAAGCAATAAGACTTTTAAGATGGCCACTGTGGTGGATGATGGACAACAGGTCATCCAATCAGCTCTTCTGGTCTATCACCAGTCTGTCTGTGTCTGTGCAGTCCGAAGTTGGACTGGTCTTATTAACAAGTATATATGGTAGCTTACCATGAATTTCTCCTGTTCTATGTCTGTTTCACTCTGTTGACAGGGACTCATGATAATGGCCTTCTGAAATGTAAATATGCAGTGCATAACTTGGAACACAATGTCTACAACATGACCTAATAGTATACGTCTTTAAAGATCTTTTTTTTAAAAATACCAATATCATAAAAAGAAAATCAAGAGATGCTGCTTTATTTTAATGTCGCAGTAATATATATGACTGGTCAAATTACTTTGTTGCTGTTGTTGTTGTTTTTGTAGGGTTTAACACCATTTTTAAGCACACGATAGGCTATACATGGCGGCCAGTATTAATGGTATAGGAAGAACCCCGGAAAACCCACAGAAAAACCACCAACCCACAAGAAGCTACTGGCAAGCTTTCTCACATATCCTCATTGGCCAAATCTGAGACTCAAACCAATGCAGACAGCGGTTATCTGTAATGAAGAGCACTTTAGACCACTCAGGACCCTCAAATTACTTTGAGTTTTACAACTAATTTTAAGGATATCACACAGATAAAGGGCAATTTCTCTTGCCAATTACATCTTCTTACCACCACTAGGTGCCACCCATTTTTAAGCTGAGTGAACAATCAATTAGGACACTTACATAGTGGACTGGTTGGAAGGGGTCTTCAAGTAATATGACTGGGTAAGTATTCTGGGATAAACATGATTCATTATAAATTCGTTTTCTCCTTTGAATACATTCACCAGATTTTATTAACATGGAGGGAATGCTAAGCATCCAATCTATACCTCAGATATCCATCTTTGAAAGAAAAAAATATTTCCTAATAAAAGATGTTTCTTCGAGAATACTAACCCAAACTTGGTACCTTAGGAGAAATACTATTACCTTGCAAAATCAAGCCCTCCCAGATACTTCTTTTAGCTAAAGGGGGCTAAATGTTGTGTTATATACGACCACAAATATTAAGTTAACATTATGATTATTTAAATCTTCAAAACTCACAGGTAAATCTAGAAAAGCTATGAGGCTGTGTTGATTTAATTGTCTGGTGGTCATCTGGCCCATAGCCACTGGACACAATTCATCTGGTCCATACCAACTGGACCTACCAGAATTAAATTTCATCTCTGTAAAGCTTAATTCTTGAGATAAAAACTTAAGGTTGATTATGCATGCCAACCAATAGCTTCAATGATGTCTTGTTGAAACATTGTGATCAAATGTGAGGATATGAATTTTATGACCTGAAATCCTCATTAGGCAACTTGGATCTGTTTGTCATTGCTTGTCTCTGTGCTTCTAGTAGTGCTTGAGAACATGGACAGAAATGACAGCTACTCTTGACTTATCATTAGACAAGAGGGGGGATATAATTCTCTGAGCGGCCATTGATGGTAAACACTTCTTGGCCACAAAGACTGATCGTCATGATGTACATGATCCTCTCATTGCCTATTAATGGTAAACGGTTTTTAGCCACAAAGACTGATTGGTATGATGTGAATGATTCTCTCATTGCCTATTAATGGTAAACGGTTTTTGGCCACAAAGAATGATTAGCATGATGTACATGATCCTCTCATTGCCTATTAATGGTAAATGGTTTTGGCCACAAAGAATGATTAGCATGATGTACATGAACCTCTCATTGCCTATTAATGGTAAATGGTTTTTGACCACAAAGAATGATTAGCATGATGTACATGATCCTCTCATTGCCTATTAATGGTAAATGGTTTTTGACCACAAAGAATGATTAGCATGATGTACATGATTCTCTCATTGCCTATTAATGGTAAATGGTTTTGGCCACAAAGAATGATTAGCATGATGTGCATGATTCTCTCATTGCCTATTAATGGTAAATGATTTTTGGCCACAAAGACTGATCGTTATGATGATCACCAAACTATATGATTTGAATTTCTGATAGTAATGATTGACAGAAAGGGCATATATCATGGAACGGTAGCCTTTGGTAATAACTGTTGCCTACTTTATCTCCTCATAGAATGTGAGCAAAAAGTTGGCTAGTTACAGGATTAAGATACTAATCATAAGCCTTCTGAGAGAAGGGCCTTATTTTTATTCCTTCCACCAAACAAGGTCTAAATTCTTTCTCTTGCAAGGCAGTCCTCTGAAAAACCAAGCATTAAGGAAATCTTGGTCAGGGCATGGTGAAACACCTGTGATCTTGGTTGTCTGAGATGATTCTGTCTGGCCATAATCATTCTGGGTAGGTCTATCACCAATGTGAATTAATCATTGACCCAGGACTTGTCCCATCTGGGTAGGTCTATCATAAATGTGAATTAATCATTGACCCAAAACTTGTCCCATGTCCGATCTGTTTTGGGCATTCAGAATTATCTTGCAATTCTGACACCTTATTTTCTGTAATAAATACAATTTCAGTACTAAGACTGGGAGGTGGGAGAGAGTTAAGGTCCAGTTGTGTCCCCCCTCCCTAAGGCTCAGAACTGATTATGCATTCAGAACACAACTTAGTACATTACTGATCATGGTTGCCTTTCCCCTTTTCTTTGCTTTCTGCTGATTTATGCAGTACAGCTGACCTGGTGTCCTTGGACCACAAATTTTACATGCTACAAGAGGAAGAAGGGGTACATTTTGGTACATGCTGGGCAGAACTTGTGGGTTGTATTCCCCTGCATTTAAATATGTTTCTGAAAGGGTAATAGAAGCAATAACTTTAACAAGTCAGTGCATTAATAATTTACTAAATAACGTGTTGTAAACAGACTGTATGAAGACTTGAAAGTCAACACGCATCAATGAAAGTGTGTGTATCATGCAGTCTAAAATGACAAAGTTTGAGAAAGCGATAAATTTAAGCAGTCTAAAATGACAAAGTTTGAAAAAGCGATAAATTTAAGCAGTCTAAAATGACAAAGTTTGAGAAAGCGATAAATTTAACAAAATATGCACCAAACTGAAAAATAATTAACAGCATCTGTGTATGAATCAATATTAATTCAAATAAATTACAATTTTAAATTGATGGCATTGATTTCACACATTAAAGATCTGGATTAAATGGGAGGTTTATTCTGTACTATGTTATGTACAGAAGTGTACCTTAAAAACTGAAACATCCAGTGGTGATAGGAATGTAATGGGCAAGAATTATTCCCCTTTGTTTATATGATACAGACAGAAAAGATTATTTTTCTGTCTTTTTAGTAGCATGCTTATATTCCCTAATATTAATGTGATCAGGTAATATATTCAAAGGACAAAGGAAAGAACTATGAAAGAGTGTGCATTTTAGATTGTCATTGTTGCTTTAACAATTTTCCAATCATATTGTCATGATGTTTACAGTGTTCAGTTTTTAGTGACGTCTATCTTGCTTTTAGTGACGTCTATCTTGCACTGGGGAGTTATGCCACAAACATGTATTATCATGTCCAACCAGTATATATATATATATATATATATATATATATATATATATATATATATATATATATATATATATATATATATATAGTGGAGCCTCATTAATCCGGACACATTCATTCCCAGTGGATATGTCCAGATTAACGAGTTTTCCAGATAATTGAATCATGCACATTTTTTTTATTTTACGATATCATCACACCGTATATATGTACATGTATATGCTAGCTTTAAATGTAATGTGCTGTAAAAAGTACAACGAATACAAATTGTTATCTCAGTTTAATGCATTATGGTAAACTAATAAAATGTAGTCATTTTTATAAGTCGTATTTTACAGCTGTTACAATGAGGAGTTTAACTGTTTTTTTTTCTGCGTGTATCGTGGTATAAACTGTCAGTTGCCGACTCACACCGCAAATAACGCCCAAAATTTCAATTGTTCGCAATGTTTTTTTGTTTCCATCATTAAGAAACATAAATCTTAATTGAGAGTAGTAATTCATGTTTTGGTGGTTTTTTTACGTAGCTATTTATAGCACTTAGGGTTGTCCTGTTTGATCATAATAAGGTCATCATAATACCAGTCCATGATTCAATGGAAGCCTATGTATGGAATTTGAACACTGCTACCACGATTTTGATATTTTAGCTTAATGGACATGTGCATTCAAAGTGGAGCTCAATATTTAAAGTCAGGATTCATGGCCAAGAATGTTTTTTTATTTGGAAATAAAGCCCTATACTGTCCACACCTTAGATCATTCAACTTTGTTTGTACAGCCATCAATAAAATTTTGTTACATACAATTGGTAAACAACAAAGAAGCTTAATGACACTTTTAATCTATTTACCATATGTTATGTCAAAAATCGTGGACGATTTGATCCCAGTGTGTTTATATAATGATTAACACACACACCCCCCAGTAGCTAAAACAGACATTGTTTATACAATCGCTGGTTACAATATGGTTACACTACTTAGTTATTGATAGTGGCCATAGATTCTCATGGGCTTTACTATTGTGTTTTATGTATTATTCTACTGAATGTATTTTCATATACAATTTTTCGAATTTTCTTATTTTTGAACAGATTATTTCCAGATTATCAAGACAAGTTTTAATGTAATTTTACACTTTGGTCCCCGATTTTGATTTCCAGATCCAGAACGCAGATTTCTGGATTAACGGAGCAAATTAACGTTTAGGAATTCCATTCCCGTTGAATTATGTCCGGATAGCGAGGTTTCCGGATAAACAGATGATTGCTTGTAAAACCCAACTCAACAAACCAAAATACCAGGCACTGTTAAGAACTACATTACTTTTCCAATAATAATAATAACATAAATGATAATGTAAACACATAAAATAAAGTTAAAAAATACATGATGCAGTTCACTATATTTTAATACCTTAATGGCATTGTGAACAGAGTTTTGCATGCATAATCATTATTCAATTAATGAGTGAAGATTAATTGATTTTAAACCTTGAGATGTGAGATGATGTTGGACCTATGAGACTTTGGCACATTCCTGAACTATGCCACCCACCCACCATTGTTTAGTTCGCCATCTGCATCTCTTATAGATGTGTGCTATGCCACCCACCCACCATTGTTTAGTTCGCCATCTGCATCTCTTATAGATGTCTGTGTTTTATACCAAATGTGAGCAAAAATTGCTCTGGTCCTCATAATGGAATGCTGTTTTAATGAGTATCAATGAACTGTCAAGGAATTCATCTAAAGACATCAAAAGTTCTACAAGCCCTGGAACATGCCAGTTCCTGGTTATGTAGAACATGTTATTTATCACTAATGTGCAAAACAGTATGCATTTGATAGGGACTCTTTCTAACCGTATCATGACTCATTGCATTATAAGTACATTGCACTCTCACTCGATTCACATTGAAATTTACTTGTCCATTTTGTTCAGTTCTACATAATCATAGGTATGAATATACAAATAATGTGTGTGTGATTTCAGTTTCTCACCAACTGAAATTGGCCAATGCTGAGACTTAAACCCACAAGAGGAAGATTCATAAAGGCAAACCCATTAGTCCACTCAGCCACTCCAGGCTGCTACATGCCAGTGCTGTGAACCAACTTCTGCATTATTATCATAAAACTGGAGGGGCCCCGAGTGACCAAGTGGTCTAATGTGCTCAGTGTTACGGATCACTGCCATCTCACCTATGTCTGCATAAGTTCGAGTCTCGGGTTCAACCAATGTAGGTATGTGAGAAAGCTTGCCAGTGGTTCTTTCCGGTATTTTCATGGGTTCTTCCTCCACCATTAATATTGACCACCATGTATAGCCTATATTGTGCTGAAAAATGGAGTTAAACCCTACAACAACACCAACAATAAAAAAATTGGTGCAAAGAACATCTCAGCAAGGTAAATAGAATCAAATCTGCACACTGCAAGTCAAATTAATTGGACATTTCAAATGAGAAGAAATTTTGAATAATATCAACAGGTTACACTGTTTGTTGAATTCAGAAACTATTTTATGTGCCCTACTCATTTTTAAATCCAATGGCATTGGCATCATTTATGAACTTGTAAATCAAAAGTCACATTAAATGTGCATTAAATGAGGACTATGTAAATGTCATTACATATCTTTTGATTGCAGTAATAAAGAATATGTAAGCAACTAAGCTATCACTGCTACATGTATTATTATTATTATTATTATTATTATTATTATTATTATATTATTATTATTAATATTATTATATTATTATTATATTATTATAACTATTATTATTATTATTATTATTATTATTATTATTATATGTCAAAGCTAATTACTTTTAAAAATTGAAACAATTATCTAAATTCATGACTTTCAAATGAACACAATACCACAACAATAACAGCCATAAATATTGAATATTAATACAAACCCCATTTTTAGTGCACTGGTCCCTCCAACTTTTCCACATAAGGAAGCCACTGAGGTAAAGCGTGAACATGCTTATCTTTGCATAGGTGGCAAAGAATGCCTTTTCAAACTTGTTTTCATTGTAAAGATACTGGAAGAAGAAAAAGGATGCATGTGGAACAATATCAGTATTAAAAGTATATGCATTATTGTTGATACATTTACAAACACCACCAACACTATCAGTAGCATTAGCATCACCATCATCGAAAGAAAAAAAAAATAAGGAAATAATATAAGCCATTATTTTGTTTCTTCTTGGTGCCATTTTTTCTCACTTATAAGTCTGACTGCAAACTGAACAGAACAAGAAATGGGTCTGTGCAGATTGTTAGGAGTAATCAGTAGAACAAACAAAACAGATCCTTATCTGTTAGTGCATTATGTGACAAGTGATGCTTACAATGATTTTCTCATTCTAAGTCATGATTTACATTTCATGATACATGCACTTAAACCTGTCCTAATGATCACCTGTTTACAACGGCCATTCTATTCCCCAATGACCCCAACAAATTTCCAATATAAATGTCCAGATATAACAGTCCATTGCATTCTGCATTGAGAAGCCTGATGCTTGCTACCAAAATAATGTTTTCTTCCAACGTTATGCATTTACCATAGCTTAATACATGTATCTACATTGACAATTCTGTCTATGCAAACTGAATTTCTGCTTCATGAAGATGGCAGTTTTTAGATAAAAGAATGTCATTTGAATTTATGAATAAACATTTCTTATCTTGCTTGTATTTGTAACTCGGTAATGATGTCAGAGTAACTCAAAGGTGTTAATATATGAATTATATAAAAGTGAGGCAGTTTTTATTATTAGGGTAGAATACTGAAGCAATGTATCTGCTGGATTGTGAAAAATGTTGTGTTATCGAAGTAGAAATGGAAGTAGTTGTTGTTGTAGAGTTTAATGCCATTTTTCAGCACAATATAGGCTATAAATGGCGGCCAGTATTAATGGTGGAGGAAGAAGCTGGGAAAATCCACGGAAATAACCACCAACTCACGAGAAGCTATGGCAAGCTTTTTCACATACCCACATTGGTCAAATCTGAGATTCGAACCCATGCAGATAGAGGTGAGATGGCAGTGATCCGTAACGGATAGTGCTTTAGACCACTTGGCCACTTGGGGCCCCAGAAAGAAATGGAGTAATCTTTTATTACGGTGTGACAGCAGGTATCGTTAGATATCTTCATCTATTTGCATGTGAATTAAAAAGATCTCTGAAGAAATATGTTTATCTGAGAAAATATACGAGTCATATCTTTTCATTAGGGTAAGGGTCATTTAGTATTGTGTCTGTAAAGGCAGGTGAAGTTTTGTTTCATGGGTCACAAGTACATGTACTTAAACTGGCCTAGATTTTGGTCAGCTGGAGACAGCTATCATCTTGCTGAAGCTACTCAGGAGAAGAGACTATTGATTGAGAATTGGAAACTGGAACAAATTAAAAAGCTTAACAAGCATCTTTGCCAAATACCACCTTCTTCATTTAATGTGATGGGTTTTATTTATGGTTTGAAAAGATTGGAAATTTAAATTGCATTAAATGCTGCTGATTGGAAATTTAAATTTCATTTAATACTGTTGTTGCTAGTGACTTTAAACATAATTTCCCTACAAAAATTACACTTTCATGTATCAATCAATATGTTCCAGTCCCTTTGGAAATGCAACAATATATCAGATTCCATTTCTTTTATTTCAGTTTGGGGCTGACTTCCTTGAATCGAAGGTTATTCGTTTTTATTGAAGACTTAACAATTAAAAACATTTCTACTGTCTTTAACACCTTAAAAATATTTCTACTGTCTTTAACACCTTAAAAAGATTTCTAGTCTTTAACACTTAACAACATTTCTACTGTCTTTAACACCTTAAAACATTTCTACTGTCTTTAACTCTTAACAACATTTCTACTGTCTTTAACACCTTAAAACATTTCTACTGTCTTTAACACCTTAAAACAGTTCTACTGTCTTTAACACCTTAAAAACATTTCTACTGTCTTTAACATCTTAAAAACATTTCTGTCTTTAACACCTTAAAAACATTTCTACTGTCTTTAACACCTTAAAACATTTCTACCGTCTTTAACACCATAAAAACATTTCTACTGTCTTTAACACCTTAAAAACATTTCTACTGTCTTTAACACCTTAAAACATGTCTACTGTCTTTAACACCTTAAAAAGATTTCTACTGTCTTTAACACCTTAAAAACATTTCTACTGTCTTTAACACTTTAAAACATTTCTACTGTCTTTAACACCTTAAAAACATTTCTACTGTCTTTAACACCTTAAAAACATTTCTACTGTCTTTAACACTTAACAACATTTCTACTGTCTTTAACACCTTAAAACATTTCTACTGTCTTTAACACTAACAACATTTCTACTGTCTTTAACACCTTAAAACATGTCTACTGTCTTTAACACCTTAAAAACATTTCTACTGTCTTTAACACCTTAAAACATTTCTACAGTCTTTAACACCTTAAAACATTTCTACTGTCTTTAACACCTTAAAAACATTTCTACTGTCTTTAACACCTTAAAACATTTCTACTGTCTTTAACACTAACAACATTTCTACTGTCTTTAACACCTTAAAACATGTCTACTGTCTTTAACACCTTAAAAACATTTCTACTGTCTTTAACACCTTAAAACATTTCTACTGTCTTTAACACCTTAAAAACATTTCTAGTCTTTAACACTTTAAAACATTTCATCCGTCTTAATACTTTAAAACATTTCTACTGTCTTTAACACCTTAAAACATTTCTACTGTCTTTAACACCTTAAAAACATTTCTAGTCTTTAACACTTTAAAACATTTCATCTGTCTTAATACTTTAAAACATTTTCAGTCTTTACGACTTCAACACATTTGTACATTCTTTAATACTTTAAAACATTTCTAGTCTTTAACATAATAAAATATTTGTACAGACTTGAACAGTTCCAAGCATTACATAAGTTTACTGGATTTTTGTCACTGTGAATTTACTTAAGGACACAGGCTGTATGTTTAAATCATACATACCTGAGTATCATACATACCTGAGTAGCATACATACCCGAGTATCATACATACCTGAGTCAACTCAGAGGATGCTACCCATATGATATCTACAATAATCAAGACAAGGATTCCAAGAACTAGGCGTCGTGTCTTTGATAAAGTACTCAGGCCAAACATCCTCTTGAAGTTAATATTCTTTTACACCATTTCTGTCTCCTCTAAAAGAAAAAAAGGAAGATGGCAAATTTTTATAAATATATACAAACTTTTTTTATTTACTTAAGACCTTTTACTTTTCAGGATAAAATCAAAAGGGTTATTCCTTACCAAAAGTGAAAGTCATCCACAAAGTTCAGTAACTACAGATGGTGGACAAAGCAGATTACTGTGCGGGGAAATTGAATCAGCAAGAGATGGATGGGTAGGCAGCAGAAGTATATACTACATACTGAGTATTGGTAGGTATACCCACTCTTTCTCAAATCAAAACACACCCAAGAAAACAATGCTGGTACATTTAATTAGTATTGTTTAAGCAGCTATAAATATTCTTTTTATTCTGATCCTTAGAGATGGCTCAGTCTGATTTAAATCCAAGTTTATATTAATCCATCTGATTTTAATCCATCAAGTGTAATTAAATTAATGAAGTAACTTTAGCAACATTAGTATTTATGCTTGATATCCCCTTGCAATAATCAGGTTAGAACTTATAAATCAATGAATGATATGTCTAAATTATGTGCAATTTTTATATCCTACGGCCTTCTGTTCTTAAAATCGGTCGATGGTACAAACTGCATGGTGTGAGAATACTATAATACATAATCACATTTCCCTCGATAAGTCGCAACATCCTGAATCCACTTAAAACACTGCAACAGATATGAAATTTATATTTCATATTCTTGATGCTTTTTGTTTTTAAAATTGGAATTTTTTTTAACAAGTAGATGGGGAGAGTAATGGAATACTATACTGGGCAGAGGTGACTGTGCTCTCTTAATGTTGAAAAAAGCAATAACCTGATGAAGAAAAAAACATACAATGACCAAATAACCTCAGATCAGAGTGTTGGGTTACAAAGATCCAGTACACAAAAAAAGACCATGGTCCAGAAAGGACCATGACAGAAAAGGACCAGACAAAAATGGTCAGGGTTGGAAAGGACCATTGAAAAAAACTTGTTCATTAATATTTATAATACATTTAATAATGATCTCATTGTCTTCACTGACATTTTTATATACAATTAATTAGAACATGATTAAGCATCAAAACATGAAGTACTGGTCATTGAAGATTAAAACCAAGACTCAAGTAAACCACTGACCGGAAACAGTTGACCTGAGCAGATTATACAAATTGCAGTGTCAGTATCAGGAATCAATATGTGATCAAATTTTACCTTTCACACTTCTTTTACCTGTTTTCTGTCTCAGAAATATTTAATGTCAGAAACATTGATAATCACAAGACATAAATGCAAGTCTTTGCAAACACAATTCTTTCCTATGCCTCCAGTTGGAACAAAATTTACGTGTCATAAGATTTTTTTTTTTTTTAGAGATTACTGAGACACTCCTGACTGAACTGCCCCAGGTGAATATCACTAAACTTCAGATACCTGACATCGGTTTGAAACCAGTATCTTTTGTGGCATTTTTAATTAACAGTACTTAGCAGTTTTTATTCTAATAAAAGGAAATCTGATTCTAGTAAGCAGTGCAAATGTAACATTCCTCCACCTGAATCTTTAAAACTTGATTAAATAAGGTGGCTGACATGATAATGTGAGAGAGAGAGAGAGAGAGAGAGAGAGAGAGAGAGAGAGAGAGAGAGAGAGAGAGTAGTATGAAATATTTGGTACATGCAATTTACTATGTGACTTCTTACTTGCTATCTGTAACTACAAAAGATAAAATAAGACATGGATCACAACTGAGAAATTATATTTGTTGATTATGAGGATTCTGCTCTCTTTTCTTTTACTTTTGGCTCTAAAGCACCTACACCACTTTTCATACAAGATAAGATAAGAATTCTTTATTTCAGACTACAAAGTCCATACCTCTAAATTAAAAAATAAAGTTTTATAAAAATAAAAAAAAACATTTTAAACATAAAAGTACATATATATATATATATATATATATATATATATACACACACACAGAGCAACATCTACAACTATTAACTGTGTCATGCATTACGTATTAATAATAAAAATTAAATGACACATTTAAAGAGTAATTTGTTCCATCTACTAATAATATGAGAATTTACATAAATGTCATAGTTCCAAAGAGATTTCAAAAGACAGTTCTTACTATTAGATATTCTTGTCATCATTGAGAATACATACTTTCTCATTATTTCATCAAAACTGAATACATTATAGTTAACAAACATGTTGGAGGCACTGTTCCACCTTGGAAGACCTAATAGAAAACGAAGACTATTATTATGACCAATAACTACTTTTCTTTTCATACATTCACTAAAGTTTGTCCACAGAGGAGCGCAAAGAATGGTGCAGCAATAAGATTTGAATAATCTAATTTTTATATGCAATGAACAATTCTTGAATTTACGTAGAAGCATGTTTGTTCGAGTATACAGAGATCGGTAATGTCTCATCGTATCTTCATTATCTGACCGATTGGATTTCAAAATATGACCCAAATACGTACAAGTGTTAACATAGATAAGAGAATTGCCGTTAAGATATACAAGGGGAGGAGATGGTAATTTGAAAGAAGCTGTCTGAAAGACCATGCATACTGATTTTTTTGTATTATACATTATACCATTCTCAAATGCGTACTGTTCACATATCTTTAATAATTTCCTTAAACCTGTTATAAAAGGACTTATCAATGACATATCATCAGCAAAACTGAAATTGTTAAGAAATAACACATTTGGTGGCAGACGTAACCCTACGTTACACTGACTGAGCCTACGATTTAACTCATCTATATATATATATATATATATATATATATATATATATATATTCAATAACAAGGGGGACAGAATTCCCCACTGCCTCACCCCATTGGTTACATTAAAAGCGATAGATATTACACTTCCCCATCGCACACAATACAACTGTTTCCCATACCAGTTAACTAAAGTATGAACTATGTAGACAGGTATTTTAATATCAATCAACTTTTTAAAGAGTGTCCAGTAATTAACCCTATCACTCGTCCTGCTTGTTTGCTTTTGTTATTTATGATACAGAACAAATTATATAGCTCCTATTTTCTTGATGCATTTTATTTGCTTTCTTGTATTATTTTATATACCATTTGATAGCAGATGGTGCATAATGTCTTAAGAGTCCAACTCCTTCTCTGTTTCATTTCCTAGTCTGGTATTTTCCTTCTCTTCACTCATAAGATTTCCTACATCTTCATGTATACCTTTTTTTCCATTGCGTAAATCTGCTGGTGAACTTTCATTATTTACATGTTCTTGATATTTTTAATACCTTCTATGTAGATAATTTATTTATCTTTCAGATAATTTTTTAGTATTTAAACGTTCTTAAATGTTCAAAAAAATCATTGGTTCTTATTAGACTCCCTGATAGGTGCGTGTTTAATTACAAGTTATGAATCTTTGTATTTTCAGCTTTTCTTTCTGCCCAACTTTTGTACGACTTCAGATCTACACTGGCAAAACAAAGGCGTGGACATTATTTTAAAAAATCATATGCAGAATATTAGTAATGTCAACTTCTATAATGTATTTAAAAAATAAACATATTTTAGATCTACTTCTACCATATAAGATTAATGAGAATTTAATATCCCTTATTATCACTTAATCATTAATGTTGGTATTATTAATAGATTTATAAATCTGATATTGTGTTAGTGGTCTTTTTTTTCTTTTCTTGTTAATGCTAGTTAAACAGTGAACAGTAATACCTTTTCTCCTTGCCTTTCTATCACACCACAAGAAAATATTTTAACAAACCCTTAAATCTCTTCTAATTTGGCTTGACCTTTGTTGCAACTACAATGCAATAACAATGACTAAAATACAACTGGGAAAACATTGATTTAAAGCAGTTATATCAATAAAAATAAACTACACATAAACATTTATTGACAATACTGAGCATATCTGAAACAAGAAAATATTCAATAGTCTTCACCACTAGAAATATGTATCCATCATTAATGGAATCAGTGTGTACCGTATTTTCGTGTGTTTAAGACGCACCTAATTATAAGACGCACCCATATATAAGACGCGGATTTTGACGATTTGTGTAAAAAATATTTTAAGTAAGACGCCCACAAATAAAAGACGCACGCGGCCTAGCCATCTGCCGAACTGAGCAATTTTTCTCCAGTGGTTACCTTTCCTTTATCATAAATGAAAGATTGTCCAATGTTCCATCACCCGTTGGATGCAAACAAGGCTTCATTACCATTTTTAGTTGAGATCAAAGGCCAATAGTGGATGGGTTTAGTACCTGGTATCTAGATTTTAGAAAAATAAATGCCGGATGTAAAGGCGGCTTCATTGATCTGCTAGGCCAAGTCTTCAATGGGTGGGATTAGTACATAGACCAATAAACGCCCGATGTATGCGGTTAGCATATATAAACGTGGGAATAGTCTCTTGTTATATATAAATGAGTGATCAATTTGCTTAGCATTTTTAAAATTTATAAAATTATCACAATGCCAAAGTGAAAATCATATACGGCATGGGAGAAAGTGAAAATTGCGACAATCATCAATGGCTTCAGAAAGTGTGGGAAAATTCCTGATTTGGCTAGCTTTATCAGTTCTTCGGACAACGACTCAGCTGCATCCGATACCACTGAAGCCAATGAGGATCAATTAGCATCAGTTATGGAGTTATTCTGCGATGACGACAGTGAATTTGATTCAAATTTCAGTGGATTTGAAGCCGAAACTGATGATGATGAAAATGAAGATGAATAGAACAATACTATTTAGTAACAGTTTATTATATTGTGAATACCCAATTGTTTTTACAACTAGGAATGAAAATCATGAAACGTGAATATCGACCGCAATAATCGTCCTTCAATATCACACACTGTACCGTTCATTCGTGTTAAAAAATACTTAGATAAGACAGCCATTAATACAAAATGCACCCTGGGTGTGGGGTACGTAATTTTTTTTGTATAAGATAAGTCTTATATATGGGAAAATACGGTAATCATTTATACATGCAAAAATACGGTAATCAAGGCATTACCATAACAAAGTTGGTATGTCTTGTAAACAGTAATTTATATAAGAAATGTCTTATTGGTTCACTTTACTTTGAATGTTTTCTGTCACAATTAGTAATTGGACTTACTTGAATGTTGTCACATTCAGTAATAACTTCAATAGTTTTCTTCTTTGTTAATTTTACATAGAAAAAGTTGGTGTGTAGCAATTCACGACATTAGTAAATTATGAGAACAAAAAACACACTGAGACGATGCTGCACAGTATTCATTGATAGTTCACCAAAAAAATATAGATTTGATATTTATGTATTATAATTTTATTAGTATACATGACATTAGTAATTAGTTATGCATACATAAATGGGTCTTTTTACCGGGCCTGTTAAGCACTAGTCCGTGTTGACCATTGGCCTTTTTCATACTGATCCGTTATGATCCTGAACCCACTACTCTAATAGAGCGTCTTTTAAAGTAAAACGGACTGCTTCGTATATCAGAAAGCGTCAGTCACCTGTGGTACTAACATAAACGAGTGAATGTTTATCAGTTTGTGATAACAGACTAGGTCTTTGACATCACTCGCACTTAAACCCGATGAAACCATAAATGAAACCCTGAAATCATTAAAAGCTTGTCAGTGAAACAAAGTATAAAGAGAAAATGTAAGACGGAATTGGTGTCAAATATTACCGCAACATTTAGTAAATTGAGTGTAGGGTAAAACGGTCCTATTCCGACCACTTTGGAACCAACGCTCCTATAAACATATCCGAATATAAGGCCTACTACGTCAATGGGTCGAAGGTCAACTTTGTATAAAGCCAGCATTGAGATTAAGCTACAAATATCAGTCGCGGATTAAAAAAACAGCCACAGAAAAGATTTTTTTTTTTTTTCAATCTGAAAAATAGGGTTAATTTCGGCCACGTCGTGGATAATTCCGACCACAGAAGGATAATTCCGACCAGCGTGCTGGTAATTCCGAATGGCATATGGGTAATCCCGAGCATCCATGTTAAAATAATATTCACATACCTTTAATTCCATTATTTAATTCGATTCCGAGTAATGTATTATTATCACAATAATTCATGCAAGTATGCAAGATATTTACAAATGTATATTTTCTATGCATATGCACACTCCATAGTAGTAAATAATGTATATCAGCTAGCCCACAACCATGCTAGACGTCTGCATATTCAATGGATTATGTAAGGTAAATTTAGGCATATCATCGGTGGCAGTTTTGGGCGTTACAATGCGTATGTATTTATATCTGTCTTATGGTTTCGTTTAGACACACACACACACACACACACACACACACACACACACACAGAGTGTGTTTTAACTCTACTTCTTTTTTATTTTGTGTGTATTTATGTTGTATTGATATGTCTTGTATTGTGTTAAAGGCACTATAATAATTAATATTGTTATTATAACTTTCGATAGAGATCTTTATTTCATTATATTTTGGCGTGAAATGTTAGCAAATCGGTCACAATTTAGAGGATAACAATGATCAATGTTTTCAATGAAAAGACTGGCATCTTCTTAATGGGAGTATTATAGTATTCATCTGTTAAATACTTTAATTTCGCTTTTACCCTCTCCCCCTTTCAAGTTTTCCTTCTTCGTCAATATATAGCCAAAATGACTAATAAAAATTTGCATGCAATCAAGAGACAGTTGTTTCAACGATCCAGAAACTAATGAGCTATTTATACTACTACTACTACTACTACTACTACTACTACTACTACTACTACTACTACTACTAATAATAATAATAATAATAATAATAATAATGACTTTGTGTAGAGCCTAATCTTTAGAAGCCCTAAGCGCGCTTTACAACATATATAATGTTATGACTACAAAAAAAGTACACCATGAAATTAGGAGAGAAAAAAAACGTGCTGAAAATATTTAAGGTAGGAAACAGTTTTAGGTCTTTAAGTTTGTTCTTGCAATCGAAAAAGGTGAGTTTTAAGAGCACTGTTGAAAGGGATCGCTGTGTCATTGTGTCTAATTTTTATGAGCAATTCATTCCACGTTGCTGGGCCCTGGTACATAAAAGAATTTTGTCCATTCGACTTCGTTTTCATTGTGGGAATGAGTATACGATTGTCAGAAGTAGCGAAAGTATATTGCTGGTGTGTATACATAGGTGAGGCCAGATAGGTATGTTGGACTGGAGCCTGTCAGTGAAGGCATGCATTAAATGGATAAGCTACAGGGTCTGAAGTTGTCAAATTTGTTGAATTAGGTGGTATGTGACAGAGACTACTGATTGATGATGTCGTTGAAAGTGCTGGCTCAGGCTGAGGACTATCATACGGTACTGATATAAAGAAAGCACCCTCTGGCATAGCTGCTGAAAAGAGACCAGTTCCTTTGAAGCCGCTTAGTATGCTGCTTGATGGGAACGTCTTACCATGCCAGACGGAATAATCATGGCCATGTGGTCTTGCTGACAAGTAATCCCAGATTTTCTGTCAGGAATTCAGTGCATACCCTGTTGCAAGCTTTATTGAAAGGCCCGAAGAAACTTCTATCTAACAGGTGTAAGTAGTGGGTGGAAATGCTAAAATTTGGATGCTAAAATTGCTTCTTCTAGTAATCCATTGACTTTATGCGACCCATGAGAATCGAGGATCTAAAGCGGTGGTCTCTGAGGGTCACATTTCTTCAAGAAAACTCCCCATAATTATTCTTCACCTAAAATATCACACATCCAAGCTTTGCCCTGGTAAATCCATGCTGTACCAGATGGTGCATCCATGCAGCTAAATGACTGCAAACACTTCTGTGTCTTTCCCCTGGCATTTCAAATGGGATGCAATGCTATTCCTGTTGCACTGACACGGGCGAGGATTGTAACATGTTCTCTAGAGTTAGATGTTCTGCCATTTACACTTTTGGTTCATTTCTGGCACACACATTTGTTGGAGTGTGTTCAGACTGTTTGCCTGTCTCATTATAAGTCCATATTAAATGAGGATTTGTAATTATTTCTTGAAGATCTTGGAATAAATTATCAACAAATGTGAGGTTCATCATTCTGGAACGTAATGTCAACAACTTCTCAGTTTCTGAGTGCCAATTTAGGATATCGTGCCTATTAAACTTTCCACGAATCTTCTGGCATCCCTTCTTGAAATGGTGTAAAAATTTTCATATTTTTGCATAATTTGGCGGTCTTCATCAACAGCTACTTCTTTTTAATCCCAAATCATTTTGACGATGCTTCCAGTGACGTCGCAAAAATGCCTTCTTCAACCTTTGCCGTTATAACCTAAGGTCCTTCTGACATATAACGACCAGTCACATGGTCCACTAAGGTGGTTTTGGGGACTCCATATTTGAAGATGGCTTTCCAATAGCTCAACCTAGCGCGGCTTCTAAATTTTTGTAAGCACAATGCATATTGTTTTTCTTCATCTGGTTTGTTTCTTTTGGCATCCTACAAGAGTATAAGCTTATAAATAGATAGACAAAACACGCACGCACACACACACACACACACACACACACACACACACACACACACACACACACACACACACACATACATACATACATACATACATACATACATACATACATACATACATACATACATACATACATACATACATACATACATACATACATAGAAAAAAGATTGATAGCTGTTTTGATGGGTAGATGGATAGATGGAATTATAACTACTGGAACACAAACTTGACTGATTTTAAATACATGGGGAGAACGTTTAAATAACATTAACATAAGTTTGATACATGATAAAAAAAAATCAGCCACATCTTAATACTTTTGTGTATCAATACATATATTAAATATCTAATGATCAAGCTTTTAATTCAGTATCAAAATTTATTCATTGCTCTGAGTGTCAGTTTATTAATGTATGCATAAAACTAGATACAACCGAATAAAGAGCCTAAAAGGTTTGATCACATGCAAGACTGATCGGAATTAGCAATGGCACAGGAAAATTTGAGTAATTCTGACCATTTTATATCTTTGGAAATATTGGAAAAATATAACCAGTTGGATTTATAGTTAAGTTTAGATTGCAAAAATAAAACTCTGTGTGAAGAATCAATTATATCCAGTTATAATATGATAATATAAACCTGGCATGCGAAATATGCAGATCCAATTCTTTGATAAAATTTGAAATTTCTCGCTTGCAACACTTTACCGGAATAGCACGTGACATAACTTTGCATTAGCACGATCTCGCGATAATTGGTACCGTTCTCAAAGAAGAGGTGGAGTCAGCGATTAGAACACTGAAGAAAGGGAAGGCAGCTGGAGTAGACAACATCTCAGCTGAACTTATCAAGAATGGGGGGCGGGGTAATCAGTGATACGGCTATTAACAAACATCTGCAACAAGATCTGGCAGACAGGTGAATGGCCAATCCATCGGACCCAGTCGCTGATTATAACACTCCCCCCAAAAGGCAATCTCCAGCTTTTCCAAAATTACAGAACTATCAGTTTGATCAGCCATGCTTGTAAGGTGATGATGAAGATCATCTTGAACAGATAGAAACCACAAGCAGAATAAATAATCGCCGAAGAACAGGCAGGGTTCCAGAGTGGAAGATGCACAACATAACAAATATTCTATTCCAGGGTTCTGTGCGAAAAGTACTCACAGTATCAACAATACATCTATCACCTGTTCATAGATTTCAAAAGGCTTTTGACAGAGTGTGGCATGTGGGCCACAATGAAGAAGTACAAAATGGGTCAAAAGTTGACCAATACCATTAAGCAGCTGTACGCCAAGGCTACCAGTGTAGTAATTGCTCACGTTATGTGGGGGACTTGTTCAAGACAACAGTTGGAGTACGGTAAGACTGTCTCCTGTTACTCACGCTTTTCAACATCTACTTAGAGCGCATCATGAGCGAAGCCCTGGAAAACCACTGTGAGACAGTCAGCACTGGAGGGCGTAACATCACCAACCTACGCTTTGCAGACGACATTGATGGGCTGGCAGGCAGTGAAGACGAGCTTGCCACCTTAGAGAAGAACCTTAGTGATGAAACATCTTCCAGATTTGATATGGAGATGAGCGCGGAGAAGACAAAGCTGATGACAATTAGTGCCAAACAAATCTCAGCCAAGATTAAAGTCAGAGGACAGGCACTGGAAACAGTTGACCATTTCAAATATCTTGGTTCCATAATCACCGAAGAGATTCATGAGCAGAAATTTTGTCACGAGCAGCACAAACATTTCAAAGCGCCTTCTGGAGAGACAAGAATTTCTGTCTGAAAACTAAAATCAGACTATTCATAGCACTAGTCATCACAGTCTTTTTGTATTCATGTGAATCTGACAGCAGAATTATAACGAAGAATCCAGGCACTTGAAATGAGATGCTACAGACCCATCCTTAGCGTCTCTTGCATAGACCACATCACAAATGAAGAAGTGCGTAACACCATCACCACTATGAAGACCTTCTCACCACTGTCAAAAAGAAAAAGCTGAAATGGTATGGCAATGTCACTACTGTCAACAGTCTGTCCAACAGCGTCCAGGGTGGCAGAAGGAGAGGTAGACAGAGAAAACAAGTGGTGTGACAACATAAAAGAATGAGCCAGGAAACGTTGTGCGGAGACACAGACATTGGCACTTGTTACGTATATTTGATTTAAGTAATTTTTTTTATTGTTTGTTTGTCAGATTCAAATTTGACATTTTAAGTTTCATTCATTGGGAGATATATTTTTTTGGAAAAGTGGGATGACAAATAAACACCAGGTGTTTACCTCATTTCTGACCCGGCTTCAGAGTTGTAAACAAGCTTTTAAAATGATTGGTTGATTCCAAGGACATTATGGAGCTTTGTTATAAACATCTTTCTATTTTTAGTTGGGTCATACGGTGTGTACGAGATTTTTTGAACGTAAATTTGTTCTAAAAGATTCTAGAAGATCATGTGACCCCTTTCTTGTTTACGTAAAAA
The DNA here is from genome assembly GCA_030141615.1 of Unio pictorum. Taxonomy (NCBI): domain Eukaryota; kingdom Metazoa; phylum Mollusca; class Bivalvia; order Unionida; family Unionidae; genus Unio; species Unio pictorum. The sequence goes on along the minus strand of JARLTB010000131.1, from coordinate 3,128,185 downwards.
CGGGTATATAAATTATGTTTTGGAGCGAACTATTTAGTAGAAGTTGGGCTGTTAGAATATTAAGTTGTGTCGTTTTGAGTTATTTTAAATTACCTTGTATTGGAAATTATTTCAATTCGTTTGGATCAAGAGGATTTATTTTGTTATTTATCTGGAAAATAATTGTGCTCATTGAATTATATTACCAAGAACTGACTTCATCACGTGACATCGTCTTACATATTGGATACTTCGCTGGGATTCGGACTTGGAATTATTTGGACATTTTATTACCAGGACTTTTGCAATTTCTCTAGTGGATAATATTTTGAATTATTTTTTGGATTAATTTTGGAATTGATTCTTAAAACCGTAAGTTTATTTTTCTTTTCTGGAAAATATTTGTACTCAATAAATTGTTTATTAAGTTTTTACAAGCTTGTTATTTTCACTCTTTCTATGTTACTGTTTATTCGAGCCTAAGCACGTAACACACTTGATCGACACAAATGGAGACAACTGGTCATATGTTCAGCAGTACGGTGATTCAACGACCAGACTAGGTCAAGAGACTGATGATGATGGTCAGCACTTCAAGTTATAGAGATGCTTTTCTTTTTTTTTGGTATTTGTTAATATTTATCTAATATTTACTTTCTGTACGTTTGAATTATCCTGGTGGTTTAATAAGACTCATTTATCCTGACCAGCGAACCGTCAGGTGAACTGGAAATATAATGTACAATAAAAACCAAAAAAGCAAATACAAATATTCTAAATCGGACACGGTTCAGAGGTAAAAGTTATCGGTAGTGGGGGAAAAATCAAGGTGAGGTTAAGGAAACCAAGGACAAAGTTAATCTCAGCTGACATATCTTTAGTCCGATAAATCAACCCCTAACCTGTAATAATACTGACAGAATCGTCAGTATCAACACAGATTTGTGTTATATATGTATCTGGTCCCAGGCAATAAAGAAACACAAAGAAAGATAACACAGAGAAAACATACATCAATAAATTCAGTTCACATTAAACTATGCGAGCGAACTTGCATTTTGAAAACCTATACCGCAAACAATATGATAAGTTTTCTTAGTGACATATGCAAATAGTGACTTTAAGCAAATGATTTCTCCATTAAAGAGAAAACCTACAATTGGTCTTTAATTACTTGGACTATATAAGCTTTTGAGTAGATATGTAAATCTTGAAGTGGAAATATTGTCACGTGGCGAAGCCCACTCGTGACAATCCAAAATATTATTTCCACTTCACAAGTTAGATTTTTCTATTATCTGCTCAAAAAAGTATATATTTATTGCAAAAACATTTGATTTGCATGAACGACCCAAGGGACGTAAGAGCATAACCTGATTCAGCAACATTTTTGAATGATTGAAAGTTTAGTAGTGAGAGTTTTGGTTTCAATTTTTTTTTTGCTTCATTTCTTTATCAATGCATGAATTGTGTTGTGGTTTGAATTTTTTCAGAATATCTAAGCACGTAAAGTTTCCGTCATCAATATTGAAGAAAAACGCATACCGGATTCAATCGATTGACGCAAATAAAATACTACAATGATTGCCATTTTAAAAGAGGCAATTGTCACCAGAATATTCTGTTCAAAATAATATTAATTTGGGACACACGGGATACCACCCCTGTGTTTTCTGGACTCGCGAGATGTCGGCCTATTCTGCGCACAGCTTTGAAAATATATAATGCTTATCCATCGGGCAATATAAATGAAGTACATTATTTTGGACTGTTTCTGTCAGCAGTCCAGTCGAATAATTAGGTCAGGTTTATAGCTAGTTTTACAAAATTCAACGTAACAATGCCAATAACTGGCAAGAGATACTGAGCAAACTAAGCCGATCTTGTAAAACAAATTAGTAAAGTTTAACATTTTATTTTATTTTTTTTAAAAATGAGCTATCACGTGGAAGAGAATCAACGATGAATAGCATGTAATATTTTACAATGTCTTGTTTATGGTCAAAAATTGCTAATGAATTTAGAAACGACTATACGACGGGGAATTTCTTGAAAATATTGTTCCAGCGGCAAGTTGACACGTTGTGTAGCAGACGATTTTGTACGTGTGGGACAATTTATTGCACAATTTTAAATTTGGATTAAGATGCAGAAATTTTAAGTTTTACATTTCCATCTTTTAAATAATGTAATTATTTGTATGATTATAATAGATACATAGTAAAAAAGATTTTCTCGGTGACAGGTTCAAGAAAGTCATGAAGTGGGCCTTCACGTTGACATTTAGAAATTACATTTTGGTGTGGATATCGTCTGGAAATGTGAGATATTTTTGTACACTTTATGAATATCACTTTTGATTAGTGTACTATCATTATTTTTTATATGCAAAATGAATTTTGACCCAAAACAACACTTGATCCAATGTTTACAGAAATAACGTATATATATATATATATATATATATATATATATATATATATATATATATATATATATATATATATATATATATATATATATATATATATATATATATATATAAACATTTCATGAATAAATAGAGATAACAGTTTTACTAATATTTGCATTATGTATAATGTACATTCAAAGGATTAATGAATATCGTATTGTGTTTTAGAATTTAGTCCTTTGGGATATATTGTATTAAGACGTTGAATCCAATAGATTTCCTTTAGCATGCGTTCCATTACATTATTATATATATATATATATATATATATATATATATATATATATATTTTTTTTTTTGGGGGGGGGGGGGGCACCAGACAGATGCCCCCTCCCCCTATTGAAAAAACTAATAAAGTTTTATGTGTGTGTGTGTTCCCCAAATGTGTAGTTTTGTGGGTTTTTTTATTATGAAATTCCATTTAATTTTAACCTATCCTTAATTTTTTCCCATCGGGATTATATGATAATAGGAGGATATTTTGGTCTTTAGTGTTTTTCTATGACATTTTCACCCGAGCCCAAAGGCCCATCATGGATGTCTTGTCTTAATTTCTCAAAGTTAACCCTGGCTAGGGGTTTCCTGTATCCTGTGTATGTTATTTGTGTTATGCTATTTGTATGTTGCTATAGGTATACATATGTATACAGTGTATTTTGTTAGGATAGCCATTTTGATCAAATGTCCCAGTTTTTTAATCATATAAATACATCTAAACAGTATTTTTAAAAAATATTTTTTAATTTCATTTAATTTATATTTTTAACAATTTTGAATTTAGTACAAACACATGGTGTATTAAATTTAGTTTAAATTGGTTTTTTACAACCTATTGTTTTAATGTTTGCTTTATGGTGTTCCATGTTTTGTAATCTTCCTTATTTATATAATAGATCACTTGGATCGAAACGGGATCAGTACAATTTCTTTATTTTGTTTGCACTTCACCCGTCTAGATCTTTTTTTGTCATCTGTATTTATTTATCATTAAGTCCTTATTCCATTCCAAAAGAATATTTTATATTTCCCTTTAAACGGGCTTTCTCTCCACAGAGTAATAATTTGTCACCAGTGACTTTGTATGATAGCATGCTTTTCTTGGGGAAAGGTAATATCGTAGCAAAAAAAAAAAAGCCTATATTATCCGCGAGTTGTTTTGATTGTGCATGTTAGCCCCGTGTTCTCATTGCTAGTACTTTCTCCTCCTGAGTTCCCTGTCCCTCCCTTCTATCTAATTTTCCCCATATTTAAATACTGGACCGCATGCTATCATATTCTTAACTATATATATAGTTCCCTGTCCCTCCCTTCTATCTAATTTTCCCCATATTTAAATACTGGACCGCATGCTATCATATTCTTATATATATATATATATATATATATATATATATATATATATATATATATATATATATATATATATATATATATATATATATATATATATATATATATATACTTAATACCAAACGTATTAATCGTTATGTTATATTTGAGGAATAATACAGCTTAAACAATATAATATTTTGTTGTATTTCATAGTATACATGTTTAGTTTATGAATGAAACCAGAATTAAGCGTATTAATATGTTCTATTTTGCTATGAAAGCGCGCATCACCAACGAACAAAATTGGACTTGAATAATAGAATATTATGAAGCTGAAGAAATTTAACGAAATATCAGTACGAAGAAATAAACTTATACGAGTGAAAATTGATTCAGTATAGTAATAGCAATTGAAGTACAGAACAAAAATTCCACGAATGGGCGTCTATATGGACGACAGGGTCGAATCTGGATGAAACTGTCATGGCCGAAGAACTTGTGGAGGGTAGCTTTGAACAGTTGTGTGCATCATTATTGAATAATATTCCTTCTGCTGTTTTACGCTTAGTTTAGAGTCGTATGAAGAGATGGGTGAAATATTTATGTGTCGTGTGATCATCATGATTTTATTTTAATAGGACTCCGGCTTTAAAGCCTGTGGTAACTGCGGTTTTAGTGACAGTGATTCGTGTTTATACTCGAAATCCCGCATTGTGCTTCTTGGTCTTGGATTATACATTTAAAAAACGGAATGATATTCGTATTGAAGCTGCTGTATTTCGCGAGATTCCCAGGACGGGATAAAACTATTCTGAGTGAATGAAAGTGTATCTTTTGCTGGAAACAGAACATGCTCATGAACCGACTGATTGATAAATTGTATACAACGTTAGTATGACGTGCTCTCTCTCTCTCTCTCTCTCTCTCTCTCTCTCTCTCTCTCTCTCTCTCTCTCTCAATTTTAATGAAGATCTATTATTAGTTTCTTTATTCAATCTGGCTAGTGACCACACTAGATTTGCTTTTCAAAATTGTATTTTGGGTGAGAGCTGTATCTATCGTTTAAAGAGTGGCGTAGGGGGGGGGGGGGGCGCATTCGCCCCGGGCGCCGGTGGCTAGGGGGCGCCAAATGGGGCCAAAATCGGCTTAAAGTATCAACATAACTGCGCAACAGGGGCAGACGGGGGCGCAAATTTGGTTGTTTTGCCCTAAGCGCGAAATATCCTCACTCCGCCACTGGGCAGACCAGAAAGAATGTCGTTGGAAGTGGTGTACATATATTCATTAACATCAGCTTGTTCTTAATTTCGAGGAGCTCTTTGCAGATCGAACATTCAGTGCTCTTGGTACTGTTGTTGTAGGCTGATTTTTGCAGCATGAACTATGTAAACTTTGTAACGTTCTTCTTAGCAGCTTTATATATCTGCTTGTTAAGAGTGAGGCTGGTTGAAAGCCAAATCCTCTCGGCCGTACGGCGTTCTCTTTTAACATTGCAAAGCTGGTCCTTAACAATGCAATACCTGGAGAACACTTTGGAATTGATACACTGCGTTTGGTTTCTGATGCATGCATGTCAAGCCAGCACTTGTCAAGCTGTACTGATGTCATGCATTAGTTTTGTTAGGATTGCTTGGATGTCATGCATTAGTTTTGTTAGGATTGCTTGGATGTCACGCACTTACGGTACTTATCATACGAAGGTTTCTCTTAGTTGCAAACATGGATGGAAGGTTAGGGACTGATACGTTGAGCTGGTGATTCGATGTATGTTCGTGCGACACCAATGAAGTATATAGAATATTATCATGAGGTGTATGAATGATCCAGTCTAACACGTGACCTTGTTTATCGGTGGTTTGGCTCTTTGAGGTTGAAATTTGTGAATATAATCTGTTATTTTTTATATGAATGGATTTCCAGAAGAGTCAAATTGGAAGTTCAAATCTCCAATAATAATCAGGTTACTACGTATCAAATTTCCATGCTCCAGGAAGTTAGAAAACTGCTCCGAGAGATTTAGTCAGCCTACTTTTTGGACTAGAATGAGGGCGATTGAGGCATAACAAACGTACTGACCTTTGTTCCATTGTGAGTGAGGTTCGGACCAGCTCAAAAGATATACATATACACCATCGTAAGTAGCCTGACTTTAGAAGTGTTTGTGTAAAGCAATTTGATATACTAGTACTGTGGGTACATCAAATTTGATCTGTAAATGGCGTATGAAATGATGGGATTTCAAAGGTAGACCATTTCCATGTAATTCTCCAGACACACTGATGAATTTCCAGTTTTCAGTCATTAATTAAATCGGGAAATAACGAAAAACATACCGGTATTCGCCATTTTATGTACTTATTCTAAATGAATAAAACAAATTACATAATTACATGAAAACCCCATTCGAAGAAAATCCCACACAAAAGCAACAAGGTTCTCAAACAGACCATTAAAACTTTTTAAAATTCCAAGAGGCGTGTGTTTTGTGACTGTTTAACCGATCATCACAGACATAAAAATTATAATGCTAGATGGAACGAGTGACAGATTAATCTGATTGCAAATAATTATCGTATTTGACGGTGACATGTATCAGATCAGATAGAAATAAACTGAAATGTTTGTATTACCGCCTGTTAATTCGTCATTTCATTTCCTCTTATTTTCCACTCGTTTTTATGTATTCACCGAGGATCGCGCGATAAAATATTCATCTGTTATTCATAGTGAATTTTGTATTTTTAAAAAGAAATGCCTGTAATTAAAAAGAAGCAGATTAACAAAGATTGGGAATAATTGCAGAAATTCTTCCTGCGGTCACACTTCTACGAATAGTGAAGAGTAAACTCCCTCGGAAAATACACGGCTTATTGTTTTCAATCATAATACCGTTGGAAAAGGAGGTAGGTGTGTGTGTGTTAATTTTAGACTGTTTTGTTTTCTTTGCGATTTTTTTTTTTGTTTCTTCGTTCTATGGATGTTTTTTTTTTTGTTGTTGTTGGTGTTCATTTAATATTTTTTTCTTCACATCTGTATCACTATTATTGGTAACCGCGAACTCAGAGAAAGAAATAAAGACTGGAAGTGAAAGCCACTGTCGGAATTCGTGTTATATGTTAACATGTGACGTAAAGTCACAAACGTGTAGACAATTATTTTTTTTTCTCTCCAAATATTGGCCAGAGACATCGCAGTTCAGTGCTTAAATTGACAATCGTGTATGGTTGCAGGGGGAAAAAAATCGAATGGACAAGGCAGAAATAGAACCTTTCGGCTAATATTAAAGCATTTATACTAGTTAAAAAGCTGGATTAAAACGTGTGCGGAATAATTTTGACACTCTAATGCATTAACATCATAAGCTAGACAAGGAATATTTTTGCGATCATTAGAGTTGAAAATGGGTCCAAAAATGAGCAGTTTCCTATCAATGATTGAACAGCATGCAGCCGACATATGCACGTCTAAGTAAAATTTTATAAAACTATTGGGCATAACCTTATGTGGACAAGACGTTTCTAAATGTGAAAAACAAGAAAAGAAACATAACAAGGTTTCGTACAGCTGATGCCCAATATAAATAGGTAATGGTGGATTATTTGAAACAAATCTCCAGGCAATATAACATGCATCAAATCAAAGCCTATTATTAACAACAGCAAAAACGTTGGATAGTGAATAAATTTGGTATATCGATATGAAAAGACTATTTACTGGAGCAAATAAATTGACATAGAAAAGTCGCGTGGTCCAGTCTACTTCTAGCTTCTTCTGTCATAGTGATGTCAGATCAGATTTAGAGTTTGTTTTAAACAAAATTACGTCAAACAGTGTGGCCGTAAGATTAGTTCCATGTTTTTTATAAATTTGTGATATAATATTCTTAATTACCAATTAATTTATAAAAATTTATTTAAATACAAATTTATGACGTAAAGATCAGAGCCTCTCTATGAAGTCAATTTAATGACGTCACGCCATTGTTAATGTCACACTGACAACTGCACACTTAGAGCAAATAGCGTAGAAAGAGAGACAGAGTCAAAATGGGTTCAAAGTTATCTCACTGTATTCCAAAATGGTTCAGAAAGAGTAAGAACCAGGTAGAAGGCATTGTTGTTGTTGAGAGCATAGAAGAGTGTCAGCCACTGCCCCAGAGAGAAGAGGAGGGAAATTTAGAGAAAATTTACTCAAAACGAGAAGTCATAAGCGACAGTTCTGTAGATGACAAGACTGAAGAATTTGCCAAAACAGAGGACAAGGAGATGTTGAATAGCAAATGTATTTCGAATTCTGATAGAAAAACACATAATCCATTGTTTGAAACCAAAGTTAAAAGGTTGAGACCGAATTCGATTAAGGGATCAAGAAAGGTGACGAGTCAAACAAGTTATGAAACAGACATTAATAAAAGTGATGTTGATACTTCTGTTGCGGGTTGGAGCAGATATATGGATGAGAACGTTCGGAGCCCAGCAACTGACAATGTCAACCGAGCTCCACCCAAACCTCCTGACAGAAGGAATCGCCCAAAAGCTGCAAAAGGTTGCCGCATCTCACTGTCCAACAGAGATGAGACTGCCCAGTTTGAAAGCTCTCCTGTCAACACACGAGATCGACGATTTCGTCCCAAAGCAGCAAAAGGATACAGAACCCCTATGTCCATCACGCAACAGGTTCAAGAAAATGGAAGCCTAGTCTCGGATGTTTCTGTTGCCTTCCATGCTTGGCCCGCCAAAGTGACCCGTCCACACCTTACTGTGACGGCGGTGAAATCAGCCGAAGATAAGATACTGGACCAATGGGTTGATAGGCAGCTGTCAGGACCAAAGCAAGAAGACAAATAATACAAGTTGTACTGTCTTGTTTTGTAAATACGTAGCTGTAATAAATTTGTGTTCTTGAAATAGAAAACTATTTATCTTCTTTGCTGGACCTCTCTCTCTCTCTCTCTCTCTCTCTCTCTCTCTCTCTCTCTCTCTCTCTCTCTCTCTCTCTCGCATGCATGCATGCATGCATACACATACATACATACATACATACATACATACATACATACATACATACATACATACATACATACATACATACATAGGTACGTACGTATGTACATGCATACATACATACATACATACATACATACATACATACATACATACATACATACATACATACATACATACATACATACATACATACATACACAGGTACGTATGTATGTACATACATGCATACATACATACATACATACATACATACATACATACATACATACATACATGCATACATACATACATACACAGGTACGTACTATGTACATACATGCATGCATACATACATACATACATACATACATACATACATACATACATACATACATACATACATACATACATACATACATACATCGATTCATACATCCATCCATCCATCCATCCATCCATCCATCCATCCATACATACATACATACATACATACATACATACATACATACATACATACATACATACGCGTTTAACTTTGCCATTCTGGGGACGAAGGTTTTAATTTGGATATTGCAAGGACAAAGTCGTGCACCGTTTGATCGCTGTTATTATATGTCTTGTCCGTCTTCCTTCTTGCTTGAAGAGTTGAAGAGAGTTGAAAGAGATAAGTTTTCATCGTTTTGTTTAGAATTTTTAAAAGCGAGGAAGATAAAAGCCTGAGACAATATTACATTGTTCTTTTTCCCTCTCCGTTTTTCTCTGTAGGTCTGTATGTCTCTGATATCTCATACACATACATTAACTTATATGGAAACATATTTGTTAGCATGCAAAAATACATCAGGAATAATTTGAAATAAAAATGCCCGAGACTGCATTACACACTCTCTCTCTCTCTCTCTCTCTCTCTCTCTCTCTCTCTCTCTCTCTCTCTCTCTCTCTCTCTCTCTCTCTCTCTCTCTCCACCATGCACACACTTTCACAGACATACATACGGACAGACACACACACAATAAATTATGCCAAAATTTTATATAACAACCAATAATAGATCAGATATAATTTATAACTGCTTCCTTTCGTTTTGGGAAGAGTTGGTCGAGCATATCAACTCGTAATCCATTTATCGCAAGTCCGATACCTACTAAGGCCAGCCGTGGTCGGCTGCTTCTGTGTCCGTGGGTGTCCGCAGGAATTTTTCAGGCGGGGGAGAGGAGGCCAGGTGGGCAATCAAAATCACATATATAAAACTGGGAAAACATTGTGAAGTCACTTGTGGAATCCTGTTATTTTTTGGGGTGGGAGTGGGTGGCGTTTCAGTTAATAGAAAGTAAACTTTCAATTATTAAATCGAGTTACAGTTTGATTTGCGTGATGTCTAGGAGCAGGAGGGGGAAGGGGGCTCTCGATTTGTACTGTATTATCTGACAAATAGTAAACGCAAATATTCGAATCATGGTGTAACTGTGTTAGTCCAATCTACAAATTGCCCACTCCTTTCAAACTGCAATACAAGACAATTTCCAATTGCCTATTCATCAGTAAGTTCCCTGGCAAAGTACACATTACCAAAATATCTAGCTTGTCGGGGCATTGATGTCTGATGGTACTACATCTATGTGATTGTCACTATATAACGTACAGATTTAGGTCATCATAACTTCAAATATATCCGATCAATTTGGAGAAAATTCCGTTTTTGTCGGTCCTTTTAAATTCGTTGAACTTGTATTTCTTTACAGGTCGACCATTTCTCGGTGGTGATTTGAATCTGTAGTTTGTAACACTTAGGAAATCCAATCCCACTAATAAAGTGAATTCATCACAGTTTATTATGTTATAATTTATACTATTATGAAAAATTAAACATAATAAAAAAAACTGTTTGGAATAGAGCATTTATAAACATTTTTTCAATGTAAAACGCTCTGCTTTCGAGTATGAAAGTATCTTTAAACAAAAAAATGGAAGCTATAGATATCACGGGTGTTATTGTAATCAATTTCGATGTCCACAGTGAATGTTTACAAATGAAGATATTAATCGACTTGCAACAAAGATCCGTTTTAACAATAGTTGTTACAAATTTTAGAAATCAATTATTTTCTTTCGAAACATAAAAAAAAATATTAAGGACAAGCATTATTGAATTAATCTGCGAAATCAGCCCTTCCCCCACCCCGCCAGACAGACGTTCAAAGAAGAAATATGAGTTGATACTGACGGGATAATTGGGATCTGATGTCACCGGTCGATTCAAATGTGCAATTTTGCTGAAACGAATATGCCCAGAACACATCCGTGTATAGTTTAGACATTTGCCGGTATTTGTTAAAAGCCAGGTGTTGCCACTAAATTCAGATATGCCACAGGGCATAGTGTTGTCATATTCCACTTGGATTCACAAATATTTTTTTTTGTTTGTTTGCTACAACGTAAGCAGAGTATCTTCTGTTTTAATATTCGTTGTTTACTATTTGGCCATGTATATGCCAATTTGTACGTATTTCAGCTGCCACATAAATGACCAAATAAAAAACGAATTTGAAGTCTGATGAAATTCCATCTACTAGTATCAATAACGTAAACTAGTACATACAAATTAGATATTTCAGTATATTCCGATAAATTAGCCACCACCACCGAAAATAAAAAAAATAAGTGTTGATACTGTGTACCTAATCAAGATCGATACCTAATTTTGTTTATGTTACAGCAATTAAATTTAGTTCGTACATATTTTTGTGTAAAAATAATCTCGTACAGCGCTTTGCATAATTCAGTGTGTAACGAAACAAATTCACGTGAGCGCATGCGTGATAAATATTATTGTCCTCTGACGTAATCGAGTCTCATGGGGGGGGGGGGGCGCTCACCAGTTATTATGTACTTTTGGGAGATTGATGTATGTAAGATGAAGTTTTTTTCATTTGAAACGTGCACAATGGAGAGAATGTTGATATAACTGTATGCTACGTTGAAGTAATGTGGCTGACATTTTATTTGATAATTTACTTATGGAAATAGTATATAATCTAAACACTGAAAACTAAAATGACTGCTCCCTTGTTCTAAATGAATCAGCCTGAATCAGTCTAAAGGTCTCACTGGACAGTTTTTTTGCCCAAATTTTCATCCGACAATGACATATTGCAGAAAATTATAATAATATTATTACAATAAAGATACAAATAAAAACTAATTATATTTGTTCAAAGGATGATTGTAAGATTCTGACTGAGGTATTAAGATGAATTCCTTATGCAGGAACAAACTTAGATACCTAATTATGTTTTCTACCTTATATGTTTTCAGCATGTTTTTATGTTTTTCAATTTCATGGTTTTTGTGTTTTGTTTTTCTGTAGTGTAGTCATATCATTATAGATATTATTGTAAAGCGCTTAGAGCTTCTAAAGATTAGGCGCTATATAAAGTCCTCCTCCTACTCCTCATTATTATTATTATTATTATTATTATTATTATTATTATTATTATTATTATTCAACAGGTGGCTTTTTTTATACTGAACCAACACTGCCATAAACCACACTTTTTACATACTTGACATGAAAAAGCTATTTTGAATATTTTCTTGTCACAAGACATCTAAAAGAATCAGTATGTGCCTTATGCATGAATAAATTTCACTAGTACTGTAACAAATTAGCATACTTTCATTACCCCTCAACCATCTAGATTTATAGATGCTTACCTCTGTACCAGACACATGTAAATAAACCGAGCTGGCTGCTCATTTGCAGCCCAAGTTACGCATTTGATCTCCAATGCTAGTCTAACTGATAAGCAGCCACGAACAAGCCAACCCATTTCCAAGCCTAACTCAAAGTAAATGTAAACCACATTACATATTTAGCGCATGTGTGAACTGACAAATGCTAGGATTGTGATAATTAGGCTCATGCCTTCTACCTTAAATATTAGGAGACCAAAGTACACCGTCTTTATTTTCTATTAAAATAGAGAAAATGAATTTTTCCGCACAAGACAATAATAGCTTCTGAAAGAGCAATGGATGAATTGTCAAATATATAAAATGTAAAAATGAGAATGTAAAGGGCTGTTTATTTTTCTTCTTCTCACAGTTAACCTCTGAAGTCTTAAGTGAAAATGACCAAGCGGAGCTACCAGTTCTTTTTAGAGATGCACATCTGAACTAAGGCCATGCTGTATACTCTATAGTCCATATTACACCCATCCACCAAAATAAATGGAATTAAAGGTTCGTTGAACAATAAGTAAGATATATAAGGTCTTTTGTTTTTAAATCGCCAGTATGTCCAGTGAGGAAACCCGGGAAAATTCTTTTTATTTAAAATTATAAAACAAAAGCTTTGGGACCAATTATTCTTTAAAGAATAAAGAAGCTCATAAGGGGTCATTCAGCAGATTTAGAAGCATATATGATGGGGTGGCTTCTTGTGGGGGGGGGGAGGGGGGCGTTCTACAGATGTGCTGAACTTCTGCTAGAGTGGCAGGTGTAATGTGAAGTTGTTGCAACATGCACAAAGGGGGGATTGGTATTGCTCTGTTACATTCAAGACCTGTGACTGAAATTTCATAGGATATTGTACTTATGGAAATTGAAAATGATTTAAGAACACAGAAAACTAATATCCCTCGTGCTGAAAAAAAATCTGCCTAATTTGTCTAAATTACACCATCTTTAGCAGCCATTATAATAGGAAAAAATAATTCTGCCAGACTTAAACATTTCCAGCTTCTGAGAGTGCAATGAATGAATTGCCAAATATGAAAAATGTAATTAAAAAAGTTATCGACTTTTTTAATTTTTAAAAAATACAATCAATCTCTGCAGTCCATGAAATAAACATGACCAAGCGGAGCTATCAGTTTTTTGAGAGTACACATCTGAAGTAAGGCCATAACCTATATTACACCCATCAATTATACACCAAAATAAAGGGAATTAAAGTTTCTTTGAACGACAACAAAGACATATATGATGTCTTTTCTTAAATAACCAGTATAGCCAGTGAGGAAACCCTGGGAATTTTTTTTTCTTTAAACTTCTAACTCTATTCTAAAGCCACCTAACTAATCGACAAACGATCTGAAGTCAGAACGTTATTTATCAGCTAGATGTTAAGAGATGTATATTACCCTTATATAAATCAGTATTAGACAATATACTTCTGGGTGAAATTGTTATGTAAGAAAAGATGTTGTTATTGTAATAATGGTTGTTGTACGGCTACATCTTTGAGAGAGAGAGAGAAAGAGAGAAAGCTCTCTTAACCTCGTGCCGTCACAATGTTAAAACAGCTACATCTGCATAATTATTTTGCCTGTAATAAGAAGACAAAACATCTATTTCCTCTGTCGGTACGGAACTGACTTTTATTTAATTAAACAACACAAATATATTGACTACATTCTAGAAACACATCTAAAAACTTTACAATAAAAGTTCATGCAATACATATTATATTTTCCTTTTCCCAGCTTTCTAACTTCATTTATTCGTATAACTTCTGCATTTTAGAATATTATACAAATGGTTAATTCTCAATCAATTTCAAGATAGCCAAAAGTATAAAAATGTAATGACCATAATTAATGTAACAATTAATTTAAAGAAATGCATTTTACTTATTTTAAAATAGAATATTGATTTAGAATATATTGCTAGATAATATTCTTTCTTACTTAAAGAATACTTTATTTCAATATTAAATCTAACATGAAGTTGGTAGCAATCTTAACCTTACAATAAAAAGTACATAAATATAATTAAATATAAATTATTTAGAACATTTAAACATTCCGTTACAATATATTATAAATAAAAGAATTCAGTAGCAATGTTGCACACAAAACAATTTTACCATTAAAATCTCAATCATTAAAAATACTTATTTCTAAAGAAGTTACGAATATATAATTATTTTACCTGTAATAAGAAGACAAAACATCTATTTCCTCTGTCGGTACGGAACTGACCTGACCCTTAAATGCGTGGTCTTTTATATGCATCCTGTGTCAGGTTAACGTACCCTTGAAAATAGATGTTTATTCTCTCATCAAGTAAAAGTCAGTTTTTCCTGGTCCAAACCAGCTTAATTTGACGTCATCTGACATAAGGTACAACTCAGATTTGTAGTTCGTTTGGCATTAGTTACGTCCGAACATGATAATCCCTAAATATTCTAAATCAGCAACATGTTTAATATATTAAGCCAGCAGCAATGTCCGTCAAACATTAGATACTGTCCAACATTTAGACATGAACCATTCTGTATTTACGTCAGTACGGAAGTTTGTTCTGTGTTTTACCGATAAGACTTTAGGGGTTGACTAACTTCAGTAAGATTTCTGCCAATGCCTGGTTTTACAAAATATATGTCTCACTGATAAACTTAAGAGCTGACTGATTTTTGCTTTATAACCTATTTTCACACAATACTGTATATTCGTATAGCTAATGATTTGCGTTGCCAACTTATGCTTCGTATATCAACTATTTTCCTTCAATTAATATATAGTTGTGCTTTGGAAATAAATGAAATTAATCTTAACACACTTTTAGAACTTACTTAATATAAACAAATAAAACATTACTTTAATACAATTTAAAGAAAATATCAATGTTATTAATTTTACTAAAAATTTAATCCTAACAAAATTGATAATATAGTAGAGAAAATGAATCATACGTCCTAATTGTGTATCAGTCCTTTACTTTCACCCTTGCTGACATCGTTATTGCTGTTAATATTTGTGTACAATTTTATCCACTGATCGTTCAGGCTGATAGATGCCATATATCGATCACATTTTGTGTACGCTCTATTCGTTGATTTTTGTTTGATTACATGTTGAAGCTACGTGTTCTGATTAGTTTCTTCTCAGAACGATATAATTTCCTCATATATGGTAAATGATCTTGGTGCGCATCATTATATTAAATGACATTGTTGGACTTCATGTCAGGTTCACGGAGAGGTTATGAATGAAAAAGATTACTTCAGTGGCGTTCTACAGTTTCATATTTTGCATAGGTTATATTTTTATAAAAAAAAAAAGAATTGACCAGGTTTTCCTCACTGCTTATACTGGCTATTTAAAAAAGACCTTGTATATCTTAGGTACTGTTCGAAGAACTTGTAATTGCCTTTAATTTGAAATGATTGTTGCGTGTAACATGGGTACTAGATTATATACATCGCTCCTAAGTGTGCGGATTTAACACCCAGCGATTACTCCATCAAGTCGTTCCCCCGCAACTCTCGCGGAGATGGAATTGCTGTAATTACAAAGAATTCCGTGATCAAATGCCTTAAGTACAACACAACCTTCAATTTCTGCCACACATCGTTTGAACTAGTCCAAACAACTCTCACACTGGAACAAAGATCAGTCCATTTTTTTGTCTCTACAGTCCTCCTCTTAGTAGAAAAAACAAGCTGACTGAATTACTCTTTTTGGAGCAGTTTCCAAATCTTCTAGAGTATGGAAATTCGATAGGAGGTAACCTAATTATTCTTGGAGATTTAAACTTTCACTCTGACTGTCCTGGAAAACCATACACGTCAAAACTCCTAGATTCCATTCATGTTTTCAATCTTAAACAGTCAGTTAACCAACCTACCCATAAACTTGGTCACATTTTAGACTGGTTTCTTTATAGACCTGATGATAATATTCTGCAATCCACCCTTGTATCCCACGAACTTGCATCGGATCACCTCTGTATTGTATGCCATCTCGACCTATCAGTCCCTAACCTTCCACCTCTATTTACTACTAAGAGAAACCTCCGTATGATAAATAGAACCAAATTAATGCATGACATCCAAGAAAACCTAACAACTTTCTTACATCCAACAGCGGAACAGCTTGATAACTGGCTGCGTTCATTGCTTGAAAAACATGCCCCAGCCACCAAATGCAGAGTATCAATTTAAAAAAAAGTGTTCTCCATGGTATAGCAGTGTTAGGGACCAGCTTCGCACAGCTAAAAGACATCGCCGAAAAGCAGAGAGGCTTTGGCTTTCTACCAGACACGCTATTCATAAACAAATCTACGAATCCGCTAAGAAGAACGTCACAAACATAGTCAATTTAGACAAACTATCCCCCAGAGTACTAAGATCACGGAGAGTTCCAGCTGCAAAGAGCTCTTCGAGATAACTAACAAACTAATGTCAAGGAACAAATGTACATCACTTCCAACAACCTTCTCTCCACTAGACCTTCCAGACCAATTTGCAAATTTCTTCCGTGACAAAGTACAAACCATTCGCTTGACAGTACAATTTCAACTAACTATTCACCATACAGTTATGATGCAGAATTTCAGCGACAACCGTTAGGAGCATTTGAACCTGTTTCTATTGATTTAGTACGGACAATCGTGATGAAAAGTGCACCAAAGTCTTGTGAACTTGATCCAATTCCGACATCACTGCTGCTTGAGTGCTTAGACCCAATATTGCCTTCATTAACTGATGTTATTAATATCTCCCTCTCATCGGGGAAATTCCCATCATTTTTCAAAACTGCCATCGTAAAGCCACTGCTGAAGAAACCAACACTTGACTATAACGATACCGCCCAGTTTCTAATCTCCCATTCATATAAAAAAATCTTAGAAAAGGTTGTTCTAACTCAACTTGTATTGTAACGTGCCAATGGGTCACGGTCAAATAAAATGGAATAGATGGACAACTCACGTCTTTTTCAGTTACTAGATCTCTTCAGTGAATTGTAGTGTCAATAAATGGTGTGTTCACCACAATGGTCCTATTTAGATAATAAACACAAAAAAGAAAACAAATATAAATAGTCAACACAGTTTATTATATGCCTTGCAGGATTGTATGTGTTTGCCCACAAACTTAAGGGCACAAAATACTGAAATATAATATTTACTAATTTTCAGAACATTTGTTTTGATAAAGCTTATTAAAACACTAGTTTCAGTGGTATATTGCATGTAAAAATCAGCATCAATGTTCACTTTGTCCCAAATTAATCTTGTACACACACAACAACAACAAAAATAAGTTAGCAGCTCTCAAAATGTGTTTGTATGACGTACCGAAGTGGTAAGGAAATTTGTGCATCCAATCAATGTTCGGAACCAGACCCAGGTTTGTGTTTATCATACAATGGTATATGTGGTAGAGGCACAGTCTGGAACCGGATGTTAAGTGTGTCGCATTCTTGACTGAGACACAGTTTGTCGTTTTGAGAAACACAGTTGTGTGCAACTGGATGTCAATAGTATGCGTTTGAATTGAATGTGACAATGTGTGTCGTTTTGTGACAACAAAGTGTGTCGTTGTGTCGGGTATATTATTTCGCCATCGAAACGACACAACCACTACAAATTGGATGGGAATTTTATATCTCAGAATGATACACGTAATTGAGTAGGAACTTTGATAGTGCCAATCCGAATACTAAATTTCCAATGGATAGCCTATGGCTGTGTTGATGACGACACAGTGACAGTGTGTCGTCAGCTTAATCACTTTATGAGGACTTTTATTTAATATAAGAAGGAAATAAGCGTGAAACAATATCAGAGAAACATTATAGTACTCATTATGAGTACTAAATTTAATGTGTCGGTAGTAAGTTGTCTACATTGCTATTAATGCTTGAAATTATCAGATGGGATGACTAGAAACTTTTGTTCTGTTTGTTTGATCTTGAGACCTTTACTGGAGTCCAGCAGAACCACAACTGCCAAAACGGCGGATCTCACCCCTATTTATAGGTTTTGGGAACACACTCGGGAAATTCACGACAATGTTTTCACGAAAATGACTATATAGGGAAGAATTCGGAAAGATTAACTCGAGCGCCTCCTAGTGGAAAGCCGAGCGCCCAATATACACAGTAGTAAACATGGCGCCCGATTTCATACGACAAAGATAACAATAATTTCACAATAAATGATACAAAGATTCACATTGATGATGAACAGTTTCATCATGCTGGCGACACTTATGAACTTACATGAGTATTACCTTAATTCTGGAGAGAAAAATGGATACAATTACCTATTTCTCTCTCAAAATAGACGGTAAGTAATAACAATTTACAATCATATCATGTACACTCTGGGCTTCAAAAATCTTTACCCAGATGATTGATATTTAAACAAATAATTTTTATATGATTTACATATTGTATCAGATTACCTTTGTTTTGTACAATGGTCATATATCAAAAACTGTTACAACAGTTACTATTATTTGCATTGGAAACAGTCAAAACTTTACAACACGAAGGGAATGTAAACAATAAAAGAATATTATAAATTCCCTCAAACATTAATGAAATTTGCAATTGCACTTTATAAAAAAAAATATAAATTGACAGGTAGTCAGGATTGTTTCAGTATCTCATTTGAATTCAAACAGTATTTTTAGCAATGTACAGTCTGCATATTGCCCTTGCCACAGTACGGAAACTACTCTTCTGAAAGTATTTAATGAAATTCTCTCTGCTTTGGATAGTGGAAAGATTACAGTCCTCACTCTCCTAGATTTATATGCAGCATTTGACACAATAGACCATGATATATTACTTCACCGTCTCCAGCATCTATTTGGCATTCAGAATATAGCCTTACAGTGGTTGAAGTCCTACTTAGTGAACAAGACACAAATTATATCTGTAAATGAAATACACTCCAGCCCAGTTGCCGTATGTTGTGGTTTTCCACAGGGATCTTTTCTTGGACCTGTTCTCTTCATTCTGTACACACAGCCGCTCTCAAAGTCATAGATCGTCACCCAGTGTCTAACCAACTGTGCGCTGATGACTACCAAATATACAAGTCTAGCCACCCAACTGAAGTTGATGCTACCATCCATGGAGTAGAGAGGTGCATTTCTGATGTGAAATTATGGATGACATGTAACAAGCTGCAGATGAATGATGATAAAACTGTGGCTATTCTGATCACAACACAAAGACTTTCTCATAAAAGATTATAGCGTTTCCCAACCAATTCTTGGTAGTAATGTCACTGTTAGGTATTTATACGAACCAGGAGAGCTTGAAGGTGGCAGAAAAAGGGCTACTGATCCTATTTGGAGTGTTACTGCACACAAGATATCTACTATAACACGATCAACTGGTAGACCTCCAATCTATAAATTGGATTCAACTGCCCCTCAGCGGGGTTTTACACGCGAACAATTACAAGTGATTCCTGACGATACTCAATTGCCACCGCGGGGTCTTAACTAGCGCCGTTGCGTCTGTTGCACTCAAGACAAGTCAACATCACATTGTTTCTGACATGACCGAGACTGTTATTTTTTCTGTCTACGGTAAAATGGCGAGGATCTTTATCCGAATACTGCCAACGCATTATACAATTGCAACTCGCGCAGTGATTATTCTGTTGTTGTTTCAGCGTAATTATTAATTCAGCATCAATGTCAAATTCTCGTTGTTTTTTTTTTGTCTTGTTGTTTGTAACCGGAGAGTTATTTCAATAATTTTAACATCAACGATGCTAGCATCATCCATTGTGGTGTCATCATTGCCTGACTCTGTCAAGACAATTCTTCGAAGCTGATTTATTTTTCGTACTCTGGATACTGCGAGATAGACTAAATTTGACCATTCGATGCGATTATCTACCATCCAAACAATTGTATCCGATATAGTTAATTCTGTGAAGAGTGTATTGTCGCTGCGTAACCTAACGTCCATGGGGATTTATCAGCACGCAATGCATTTTCGACGACGCTGATAACAACCAGCACAATATCATTTAACACTAGAATTTGTTTTTCACGCTGTCCTGGAATATCAACTTCAATGTTCTGTTTTCGTGTTTGGTCTCCACGTTTACCAAAAATCATTCATGGGAGTTTCTGAAATTATTTCACGCGCTATTTCGCATTGGATTCTATCCGGTTGTAATCTGATTAGTTTCTTAAATTATTTTAATTCATTATCAAGTGATCTATAATCAGTGGTAATTTCTTCATAATAGTCTACAAAACCCTTTAGCCATTCATGTGGAGATGCACCGATAAATGGTGGTGGTTGGCCGTGATCACCGCACATGACGACCTTTGTATTTTTCAATAACAACCACTCGAGAAATGTTTGTAATACATCTAATGACACTGTGCATATTTCATCCCAAATTATGATTTCAGAAATGAATTTATCACCCATACGCTCAGGAGTCCATTTGTCACCCTTCTATCGAAAAAACTGTGATAGGTACGGGCATTTACCCCTCGCTGTATCATCTCTCTGGCGAGTCTGTGAGTTGGTGTTAGCACAATCATGGTTGACCGACGAAATAATTCAATTGCACGAGTTGTCTTTCCTGACCCACCACAACCGTATAAATAAACTGTCTTGTATCTACATACTGGATCAGATACCGGTGGTGCATTAGAAAATTCTGATTGAATTTCAATGGGGTTACATGAAAGATATTTATCATCCATGGTAATATCTGCGGATTGACAATACTCATGTAGCGTTTCCTTTTTAAATCTCCAACGTCTCCACGCTTCCTCCGGATCTGTGAATTTAGCTACAGCTGATTTGTATTTATTGTGTATATACATCGAATCAGTAGCTACTCTAACTGCGGTATTAGGAAATCTATTTATCATCGAAAATAAATTGATAGAAGCATAAGCTAGCATAGAACTTTTCAAATGCGTATATTGTTTAATATATCCATCACAGTATGTAACAATTTACCTAATCGTCTTCCATCGGATAGGAAAGCGTCTTTACGATTTACAAGTTTTCCCTGTTTCGTTAAATCCGTTACAATAAAATCGTATTCAGCGATATCTATGATCAACCGCGAAGAATATTTTGCATTGTCGTATCTTCCACCCTGGGTAAATTTACCGATTATTCTTCGTCCAAAATCTTTTGCTTGTTCTTTTTTAATTTCAAATAACTTCTTAGACCAATTCATGATTTGTTGTTCATTGAAAATCTCCGATTTTCCATTCGAAGAATTTCCATCTGGAAACTGTTTTCGCTGTTCGCTAATTATACGATCTAGATCGGGTTGTGGTAGCCAAACTTCTTTCTGAGCTCGATAGCATATAATAGCTTCGGAAACAATCAACGATATTAGCATACCACAATCAATCATATATCGTAGTAACACTATTGGCATCCAGGCCTTTTCAGATATATGTCTACCAAGCCAAAGATAACTACACGGATGTAACCCTGTAGCGAATTCGAATGATATCACACGAGCGAATCCAGTTAAATCAAAATCAGGCAATGGACCATTAATCGCAACACGAGTCATTTCATGCGTGGGGTGTCCAAATCGTTTAAAGTACTCATCACATTCTCCATACCCGAGGAAACTTCCAGGATAACACGCGGATATATCAATTGAAATCATACCATCACGATGTTATTTCGTATTCCACAGTCCTCCATGACCAAATTCGACGCAACTCAATTTAACGTCCTCGAGAAAATCACTTCGTGTTGGACGCCAGGAGTTTTTTTTTCTCTTGCGAAGTGAGCTACCACTGATGGAATAGTAAAACTATCCGTTAATAGTTTTTCATGGGAACTCTTAGGTGAAAAATCATTAGCGATTTTTCTCATTCTGTTATCTAATTCTTCAACGCGATATAATTCACCATTTGGTCTTACAAATTGATCAAATCCTATTTCGGGATCTTCATCACTTCTAAGTAACCACACTGACACAGGATCATCTTTACACAACGCATGAATAGCATCAAATAATTTCTCTTCATAGAAAACATCCCCGACGAATTCCTCGGGGATATATCTCACGGTTCGTTCTCGTGGAAATATTGTTACTGCAGGCGTCCACGCGTGTTTGTTATGATCAATAATTTGTATTGGCGCTCCTCGCGATTGATATTTCGGTTCGTATAATACTTCTCCGGTTGTTGTCGTTACTGATATTGGGAATTTTAATGATGCTTCTAATTTAGCTATATCAGAAATCTTTGCACCATGCTGTTTCACTGTCAGTTCCCATTCGGTTATTTTCCAACGTCGCAGATCAGTTAGTTTATTTCCTCGGGATGCATTTGTGAAGTGTTCCATTACCCGTGTTGCTACACAATTCAGTGAACTAGAATATTTCATAGGAGCTAGTTTTGCAATATCGGGTTTATCATTTAACGGATATATTCCATAAACGATTGCTGTTACAGGATAAGATCTCTCGTAGTATGGTTTGTCAATTCCAGTTAGAATTCCTGGTTTAGAATCTCTACTCACAATGACAGTTTTTTATCCTTGAGGATTGGTTCAAATTTATCCCTGATAATCCATTTGCCTTCGACTTCGATAATGAATTTTATTCTGAAAAAATACTTCTGTTGGGAATTACTTTGTTGAAAATCTTTGATTTTCCATGAAAATCCTTTGGATTTTACACCCTTGGATTTCCAGCCCCTTGGCGAGCCAAGGTGTGAGATTATCTCAGCTGCTCTTTCATCGTTCATAGTAGCATCGATGTTGGGTACATTGACATCTTCATGAATAATTCGAAATGTCGACCGACAGTATGCTGCACCGTCTCGGTAGAATTCATTAAAACACTCCCTGATTTTACCCAGTATAGTTCTATCACCGATTAGACGTTTTGGTGTATCAGAGACTCTATCGAGATTGAATTTATTATTTTTCCAGGGCCTAATTTTCGATAATCTCTTGAACTCTTTATCGAGATTGAATTTAACATTTTTCCAAGGCTTAATTTTCGATAATCTCTGGAATTCTTTCATGGTATAATCAATGAATTTAGCATTTTTCCAAGGCTTAATTTTCGATAATCTTTGGAATTCTTTCATGGTATAATCAATCAATTTAGCATTTTTCCAAGGCTTAATTTTCGATAATCTTTTGAACTCCTTCAGTATAATTCTATTACCGATTAGACGTTTTGGTGTATTAGAGACTCTATCGAGATTGAATTTAACATTTTTCCAAGGCTTAATTTTCGATAATCTCTTGAACTCCTCCATACTATAATTAAAACAAGCATTTAAATGAAAGATTTATGTATAATGAATCACTGCAAATGGCTCATGATTGGATCAGTGACACCGTGTAACAAATCATGCAGTAATGAATTCTGTGGGTATCATATGCAAAGCTTTCGTCGTGGAAGCCTTGGTCCGTTACCTTGTATACGATGTGGGGTTGGGGTTAGGGGAAAATCGCAATTGTGTATCGGTTGTGGTGGAAAGCGATACAGGGAGTTGAAGCGTTATTATGATAAAAGAATCAAAAATGGATTTTCAATCAAAAAATCTGACCCTGACACTGTCAGAGTCAGCGACAAAATCATAAGAACTCCTCAAGACTACATTGAAAGATTCATTATTAAACCAAACAATGAATTAGACAAACAATAGTATTATGTATATAAATGAACCAAGAATTCAGACCACATCCCTTGATTAAAAATTATGAAGCATCCAGTGATGGTATCGTAAGAAACCGTAGACTGAAGAAATCAGTTGGTGTTGTGAGTAATCAAGGGTATTTGAGGTTTACTGTATGGGGGAGGAAAGAAGAGAAAACTTATCACAATCATCGTTTCGTATTTGAATGCTTTTATGGATTGATCGAGGGTGATTTTGTTATTGATCATATCGATTCTAATCCGAAGAACAATTCTTTATCAAATCTGCA
Source organism: Unio pictorum (assembly GCA_030141615.1). Classification (NCBI taxonomy): domain Eukaryota; kingdom Metazoa; phylum Mollusca; class Bivalvia; order Unionida; family Unionidae; genus Unio; species Unio pictorum. The sequence goes on along the minus strand of JARLTB010000131.1, from coordinate 3,103,718 downwards.
AGCTGTTACCCCAAGTGAGATTTCCAAACGAGGTTGGACTGGGAAATACTCGAAAAAAGCGAGATCTGTGAAATCATTTAATACAACAACTAAAGAAGAAAAAATATTTCAATCCATAACAAGCGCCGGTAGGCATTTCGATATTTGTTCACCTTCTGTTCAAAAAGTTGCAGAGGGAATAACCAAGACGGCGATTTCAAAAAAGAACGGACAGAAAATTCAATTCAGTTATGTCTAATGCGTCATATTTTTCATTTAGAAGTATGTCATTGTTATAGAATATGAATTCTGAAAATATGAATAGCATTATTGATGAAATTCTAAAATTGAAAAGTCGGGATATCAAACTATCAGATGGGTTAAATCCTGATCAAATCATGTCAGATTTTCAGGATATAGAATACGGAGTTAACAACAATAAATATATGCTGTCAAAGAAATACGCGCTCATCAAAAAAATTCAGAATTCTATTCGAGACTCTCTTACATTTTCCAGTGAAGTAGGTGTGTTTGTTCCGTTATGTACTATCGTATTGGGAATACGAAAAGAATTAGGTAACGAATACGAATTGAAAAAGGAGGTTAATTCTAAAATTAGAAATCTACGGGCGTTAATTCAAGAAAATGAACGATTTTGACCGTGACCGACCCTCAAAGAGATTTTGTCATTTTTTGATTGTGACCGACCCTAAGAGAGATTTTCATTTTTTTTAGCATTTTTTGATTAAAAATGTCAAAATCAGTGAATAAAAAATTGATGGACGGTTCAGAATGAGGGGAGTGTCAGAATTATTTTATTTATAGCAATTATGTGACTTTCCTCATCGATGATAGAGCTGTTAAATACTTCCACGGTGGTGTTAAAAATCATCCGACATGTCAAATGTTTTCGTCTGTTAGGTCAGGTTCGGGAAAATTGTTTTACAATTGAAAAATTGTTTCTGATTTCAAAGAATGGTTAATGAAGCATTAACAACTAGATTGGCTCGTGAACGACTAGATGCAATTAGGAGATTTATACCAATTCGCGACTCTGTAAGAAATAAATTGCAACAACGATGTCACAGAATTAGGCGAAAATTGAACTGATTTTTGTTGTTCTTGAATTGTAAACGAAACTCACCATTTTCTTGATTTCGTCGTACACGCATTACCTGGGGTGATTAAGTGCTTTTCTCCAGGGTAAGCGGCGTGTAGCGATTTGCATGGGCTTGATGTTAATTTACATGGAATCCGGAACTTTAGTTTCACGTGGTGCACAATAAGCTCGATGTGATTTATGTTCACCTATAGAGAGTATATAAGGCTAAGGATTTCTCATTATTATTTACGGGAACCCAAATATCTAATCGAAGGATAGATTACCTCGTCTTGCAAATCTCCAGCCAAAGGGGTGAGTGTTAAAATTACATTTCGTTTTATTGTGAATTTTATTCAGATTATCATTTCGTATAATGATGCCTTTATTGCAATGAACGTGGAATATTTGGAATTACTAGTCACTTTTAGACTTTAAATGAAATATCGTAATCTACAGCGTAGATTATTTTTGAGACAACTATTATTAGTCTGGTTTTGTTTATTATAGTTGATTCCGGAGATCTAATAACATCGTTGATTCCGTAGATCTGATAACATCTGACAATCATTGATTCCATCGTTGATTCAGTCTGATTCCAGCTGATTCCGTCGTTGATACCGTAGAAGTACATCACTGATAGCGCATCTAATAACATCGTTGATACCGTCTCTGATACCGTAGCTGCTAACGTAGTTGTTACAATGTTTCTGATACCGTAGCTGCTAATAACATCGTTGATACCGTAGCTGCTAATAACATCGTTGATACCGTAGCTGTTAACACATCTGATACCATCTTTTGATAAACGTCTTTGATATCGTTTGATTTGTTGTGGGACATCTATTGTTTGTTCTGGAACATCTCTGTATAAATATCTGAATGTGCTTGTGCCGTTAATTTGTGCAAACGGAATTGAAGTATCTGTCTGTGTGTCGAACTGTCTGTTCGTCAATATCTGCGTAACGTGTAAATATCCGGAAAGCTAGAAGTCCGAGTGTCGGAGCTGTCTTAGAGTTGTAAAACGTCCGGGTAGACATCTAGGGGAGTGAGGAACCGTTGGTTCGGGTAGATGTTGTATGCTGTCTGAACGTATAACTGTGGTGGATCCGTGTAGGGTAACGTCCGATAATAGTATTGGTCAACCCTCGGTTCTCGGGGAAACTGGGAGACGATTCAACTGTTGCTGAATCGTGCGGTTATACAGGGGAGACACATAGGTGTATTGAAATTGTAATATAATTTAATACATTGTTGTATTTGCATGCTTATGTCAGATCACAATAATATTTCAAGTGATCACATAGATATCAATAAAAGCTAGCAACTTGATTGAATACAAGTATATGATCGTGCTAGTTATCGCAATCCATCGTGCGATAGATAGTTTGTCGTTTGTGTTTATTTTTTTTCGTAAATCATTCTTGCATTTATTTAACTTTCGTAAAGGATTCTTGGATCTATGTATAATCCAAGAGATCCCTTTACATCTGAGATTCCTTTTGTATTGTTATTTAATTTGTTCATGTATTGTGAATGGTTGTGAGTGTAATTGTGGGTTGAGTGCATGAATTATTGTGTTGTTACATCTGTATTTTTTTCATTTATAATTTATTACATAAATTTATATTTTCTTTCACAAATTGTGTTTGTATTGTTCATTTAATCCACCCTCCTCTCGGTAACAATTCTGTTACAATGGTGTCAGAAGTGGGATCGTTGGATTAAGTGAACTGTCAATCATTTTTGTGAAGGTATACATTTTATGTTTATATTTGAGCGTGACCTTCTGTTAAGATAATACTCTAGTTGGAGTTTATTTTTGTTTAGTTTACCTAGGTCCGTGTGTCCAGTATAAACGTGTTTACATTATTGGTTTGGTTATATATCTATATTCATATTACAATTGTCATGTCATCCCTTAAGGACTTGGTTGCCTTAGGCAAAGAATTTGGATATGAAGGTGAAAGCTTAAGGAAATTTATTCAAGAAGAACAAGCCCGGGAAAGGGACGAAAGGGTAAGAGCAAGGGAATTAGAAAGGGAATCCGATGAAAGGAAACGGGAATTCGAAAGGGAAAAGATAGAATTAGAGAAGCAGGCCGAAAGGGAAAAGATAGGATTAGAGAAGGAAAAGATAGAATTAGAGAAGCAGGCCGAAAAGGACAGGATAGGATGGGAAATGGAAGCGGAGCAAAAGCGAATAGAGTTAGATAAACTAGCTAAAGTAGAAATGTTAGAGTTAGAAGAAAGATCAAAACAACGGGATCATGAGCGTAAGGTAGAATTAGCGACATCTGGAAGAGAACACGATTCTGCCACTAACAAATTAAGGGGCCCCAAATTACCTCCCTTTGACGATGAAAAAGATAACATAGATAGTTATCTTCATCGATTTGAGCGGTATGCCGAAAACCAGAAGTGGAGTCAAAATGACTGGGCGCTGCATCTGAGTGCTTTATTAAAAGGTAAAGCACTGGATGTATACTCGCGACTTCCTAGGGACGATGTGTTTAAGTACGACGTCCTAAAGGAAGCACTTCTCAAAAGGTACGAGCTCACTGAACAAGGTTTTCGTAAAAAGTTCAGGTATAGCAAGCCCGATAAGGGAGAAACCTTTGGTCAGTTCACCGTCAGAATTGCGAACTATTTTGAGCGGTGGATTGAATGCGGCAAAGCGGTGAAAACGTTTGAAGGGTTGACTGATTTCTTGCTCAGAGATCAATTATTTAATACAGTTGGGCGAGAATTAGATCAATTTCTGAAGGAGAAAGTCTTCACAAACGTAAAAGATATGGCTAAGCAAGCCGATTTATTTGCCGAAGCTCATGGGGGAACCCAGAACGTGGTTTTGAAAGATTTTAAGTCTGGAAACCAGTCTGTAAGACCTATGCCTAGGGAGCCTGTAAAATCAGCTGAGGTAAAAAGGTCAGTTGGGAATCCAGTTTTTCAGCGTGTGCGGTGTTTCTTGTGTAATGCATTGGGTCATGTTCAAAAAGACTGTCCTAAAAGAAAGGCACTTATACATAAGGTAGCAGTGGCTATACAAAGTAAAGGTATAACTGATAACATCGTACAGGTAGAACCTTGTATTCATTCGCTTGGCACGTGTTTATTTCCTGAAGCGCGTGTACCAACCGCGAGAGGGTTTGTCAACGGTCGAGAAGTCGTGGTATTGCGTGACACTGGTTGTACGGGCGTAGTGATCAAACGTAGTCTCGTGCAGGATAACCAAATGCTCGGGTGGGAATCCCCATGTATGTTACTTGATCAGACGATGGGTCGCATTCCCGTAGCAAGGATCACAGTAAAAACACCTTTCTTAACGGGAACTGTTGATGCCCTTTGTATGGACAATCCTATTTACGATCTGACGATCGGTAATGTTGAAGGTTCCCGTCTTCCAACCATGGCCGATTTTAAAATACCTTTGGCCCAGGCAGTCGAAACGCGAGCGCAAACACGGCGAGAGAAAACCGCGTTTCATAAATTAATAGTCCCTGAATCGATCTCAGGAATTTCCCGCGATGATTTCAAACAAGAGCAAGAACGTGATGAATCCATCAGAACAATTGTTGAGAAAATCACGTCCGGCGCGATTAAACATTGCAAGCGTGGGGGTAGCTCTAGATTCGTACGCAAGAACGTATTAATTCATAGGGAGTTTAGCGCTCGGGAGGGTAAGAAGTATTGGCAAGTGGTCGTACCCCAGAGATATAGATCTCAAGTACTTAGGGTGGCGCATGAGTCAAGCATGGCAGGACACCTAGGTAAGGCTAAGACCACTAGCAGGGTAGTCGCTGAATTCTACTGGCCAGGTGTTAATGGCGATGTCACACGGTTCTGTAGGTCGTGCGACGTATGTCAGAAAACCGTCTGTAAGGGAAGGGTCACAAGGGTGCCCTTGGGACAGATGCCATTAATAGATACACCGTTTAAAAGAGTGGCAGTAGATATTGTAGGACCAATACACCCGGTTACCGAAAGAAAGAATCGGTATATACTTACTCTGGTTGACTACGCAACCAGATACCCCGAAGCCGTAGCGTTACCAACTATTGAAACGGAAAGGGTAGCTGAAGCATTAGTTGATATCTTCAGTAGGGTAGGGGTGCCAGAGGAAATCCTCACTGATTGTGGTGCCCAATTCACCTCTGACCTCATGGGTGAAATAAGTAGGCTGTTATCCATCAAACAGCTAAACACTACCCCATACCATCCGATGTGCAATGGACTGGTAGAGAAGTTTAATGGTACCCTGAAAAGCATGCTGAGAAAGATGTGCGCGGAACGTCCGCAAGACTGGGACCGTTATTTAAACGCTGTTCTGTTCGCGTACCGTGAAGTACCGCAGGAAAGTTTAGGGTTTTCACCCTTCGAACTGTTGTACGGTAGGACAGTTCGAGGCCCGATGCGGATACTACGCGAACTATGGACTGGTGATGTCGCGAACGAGGAAATAAAAACGACTTACCAGTACGTGTTAGATCTAAGAAATAAACTTGAGAGTACATGCCAGATGGCACGTGACGAATTGATTAAATCGGGGCGCAGATATGCCAAGTATTACAACCGCAGAGCGCGTAATAGGAAATTTCTTGTGGGAGATCAGGTGCTATTGCTTCTTCCAACGAGTTCGAATAAGTTATTAGTCCAGTGGAAAGGTCCATATGAAGTTAAAGAAGTAAAAGGAGACATGGACTATAAAATTGACATGGACGGTAATGTAAAAACATTCCATGCGAACATGCTCAAGTTATACATCAAGAGACAGAGCGACAATGTCAATAAGGGGAGTTGAAAATATAGGCGCAGAGTACTTGAGTAGGGCATGATGGGAAATTTGTATGAATTTGCCGAGTAATAAAATCCAGTTTGTAGTATAACCAGTGTAAATGTTGTAAGATATCATCAATAGTTATTTTTCTTCTATTCTGTGTTAGTTTTAAAAATGTGTACATTTTTATTCTTAGGGGGGAGGTATTGTCACAGAATTAGGCGAAAATTGAACAGATTTTTGTTGTTCTTGAATTGTAAACGAAACTCACCATTTTCTTGATTTCGTCGTACACGCATTACCTGGGGTGATTAAGTGCTTTTCTCCAGGGTAAGCGGCGTGTAGCGATTTGCATGGGCTTGATGTTAATTTACATGGAATCCGGAACTTTAGTTTCACGTGGTGCACAATAAGCTCGATGTGATTTATGTTCACCTATAGAGAGTATATAAGGCTAAGGATTTCTCATTATTATTTACGGGAACCCAAATATCTAATCGAAGGATAGATTACCTCGTCTTGCAAATCTCCAGCCAAAGGGGTGAGTGTTAAAATTACATTTCGTTTTATTGTGAATTTTATTCAGATTATCATTTCGTATAATGATGCCTTTATTGCAATGAACGTGGAATATTTGGAATTACTAGTCACTTTTAGACTTTAAATGAAATATCGTAATCTACAGCGTAGATTATTTTTGAGACAACTATTATTAGTCTGGTTTTGTTTATTATAGTTGATTCCGGAGATCTAATAACATCGTTGATTCCGTAGATCTGATAACATCTGACAATCATTGATTCCGTCGTTGATTCAGTCTGATTCCAGCTGATTCCGTCGTTGATACCGTAGAAGTACATCACTGATAGCGCATCTAATAACATCGTTGATACCGTCTCTGATACCGTAGCTGCTAACGTAGTTGTTACAATGTTTCTGATACCGTAGCTGCTAATAACATCGTTGATACCGTAGCTGCTAATAACATCGTTGATACCGTAGCTGTTAACACATCTGATACCATCTTTTGATAAACGTCTTTGATATCGTTTGATTTGTTGTGGGACATCTATTGTTTGTTCTGGAACATCTCTGTATAAATATCTGAATGTGCTTGTGCCGTTAATTTGTGCAAACGGAATTGAAGTATCTGTCTGTGTGTCGAACTGTCTGTTCGTCAATATCTGCGTAACGTGTAAATATCCGGAAAGCTAGAAGTCCGAGTGTCGGAGCTGTCTTAGAGTTGTAAAACGTCCGGGTAGACATCTAGGGGAGTGAGGAACCGTTGGTTCGGGTAGATGTTGTATGCTGTCTGAACGTATAACTGTGGTGGATCCGTGTAGGGTAACGTCCGATAATAGTATTGGTCAACCCTCGGTTCTCGGGGAAACTGGGAGACGATTCAACTGTTGCTGAATCGTGCGGTTATACAGGGGAGACACATAGGTGTATTGAAATTGTAATATAATTTAATACATTGTTGTATTTGCATGCTTATGTCAGATCACAATAATATTTCAAGTGATCACATAGATATCAATAAAAGCTAGCAACTTGATTGAATACAAGTATATGATCGTGCTAGTTATCGCAATCCATCGTGCGATAGATAGTTTGTCGTTTGTGTTTATTTTTTTTCGTAAATCATTCTTGCATTTATTTAACTTTCGTAAAGGATTCTTGGATCTATGTATAATCCAAGAGATCCCTTTACATCTGAGATTCCTTTTGTATTGTTATTTAATTTGTTCATGTATTGTGAATGGTTGTGAGTGTAATTGTGGGTTGAGTGCATGAATTATTGTGTTGTTACATCTGTATTTTTTTCATTTATAATTTATTACATAAATTTATATTTTCTTTCACAAATTGTGTTTGTATTGTTCATTTAATCCACCCTCCTCTCGGTAACAATTCTGTTACAAACGACAGAGTTTACAAACTGACTTTGCTGTGGGATCTGAAGAATTGTTTAAACCAGTAACCACAGCAACGTACGGGGTAGAGCGTGCTATGCGGGGAGATGTTCCCGAGACGGGGAAATCTGTTATTGGTGAACTTGAAAAAATAGCAGCGAAAACTGAACAAACAAAACAGGCTGTACAAAAAATGGAATCAAAAAGAACAGTAGATGATTTACGCGTGAGATTTAACGAGGACGGGTTATCAGAAATTGATAAGACTGATCCAACAGAAATTTCTGCGCTTGTTGTTACGATTATGAAAACAGAAAAAAAAATGTTGAAACCAGAACATCATAAGTTTGTTAAGAATTTCACTCATTGGGCTGATATATTCTACAAAATCAAAACTAAAACAAGTCAAATTAAGACAGATAGTGCATCATACATTGAATATATCAATGCGGTGGATATAGTGTATAAACAATATGAAGAGTTTAAACAACAACAAAAACCGCAAAAATTGCAAAAGAAAGCGACAGCAACCTGCAAAGAAAGTATTCTACTCGCCTAAAAAAACAACAACTACCACCTGATGATGATGATGATCTTGATTATTTACAAGAAACAGATACAGAAAAACTGGATGAAGCAACTGGTTATAGCGGGAAGGGATTAAGAGATTCCAGTGAAAATCCAAGAATTTCATGTCCTGGTAGTGTTCTCAGTGATATATCACGATTAGAAGTTCTTGTAGGAGGGTTCCGAGCTGGAAATAACTCACCGGAAATAATTAATGAAGCAGCTGATATATGTAGACGGTTATTTCAAGGTGGTATCATGGATATCAGCACATATCGAGATTTCATTGGCGAGTTATCAAGTGGGTATCACAGTGATTAATCACCGGGACTGAATTTATAATCGACAAATTGTTTTACAATTGAAAAATTGCTAGCAATTTCAAATAATGATCATACACTACAACCATGACAAACCAACCCCCGTCTATGTAGTTAATTCACGGTTTCCAGTTTATAGAGCATACTACGGAGATGGTTTCGGTAATACAATTGCAGGGTTATTTGCGAGAATGGCTCCAAAAGTGATGCCGTTAGCTAAACAATTATCAATGAAAGCAATTGATGTTATTCGTGATAAGGGTATTAGTGCTGTTGGAGATCTTGCCGGAAAAGCGTTTTCAGCCGCGAAGAATAAATTAACAGCGCTAGTGAAATCACGGAGAAAGAAACCGTTACCGTCTACAGCGGAAATGCCTGCAAGTGTTAGTAAAATTATAAATAACGCAGTAGATGAAAAACTAGCGTCGTTAATAACCCCTGACCAAAGCAATATTGCAAATATGATAGCAGGAAGTGGCTTTAAAAAACTACGACGATGAAATCCTACGATTCTTTTACGATGAAAATCGTTTACGATTTCACGATTTAGACTCTGATAAATAGAATAAAATGTTCAAAAGGTCACCTGATCCAGCGTTTGATATAGACGCCCCAGTTGGCAAGGATGATTCTGTACGCGATTATCAATATTACGCCTATCATGCAATAGACTCAAATAGTCGATCGCGAATTGAACTTCAAGTCCATGATACCAGTAAGTATTTTCTACCCGCTGAAGCGTTTATTGAAGTAGAAGGAGAACTTGTAACAGCTGCTGATACTCCTGCTGTACCAGCACCGTATCCAGTTGGTACTCAAGTCGGGTTTGTCAATAATGGTATCATGGCGCTATTTGAGAGTGCTAGATACCTCATTGATGGAAAAGAAATTGAGTCGATAGATCGTGATGTTGATGTGGCTACAACAATAATCGGGTTAGCAAGATATTCCGATGATTATACAAGATCAGCAGGACCTTCTATGATGTTTGCAAAAGATGTTAAAAATACCGCTTGAGGAAATCAATTTGTTGTAAGACGACCAAAGAATAATGCTGGTAATGCTAATATTGATGCCGATGATATGATTATAAACAACGATCCCAATTTCAATCTAGGAGCTGCAACACGTATGTCAATGTTGGAAGGGCGGCGTAAATTATTTGGATGCGCTATTCCACTGCATCATATATTTGGATTCTGTAGAAACGTCCGAAAAGTTATTTATGGAGCGAAGCATACAGTAGCACTCGTGCGAAAGGGTGATGATAATGACGCAATTTGGAGGATTCCAGCAAACCCAGCTGCAGATCATGTAAATGATGATGCTGGTAAAGTCATTTTAACAAAACTATCATTGTGGATGCCAATGTTGACTCCATCAATCACCGCAGAAGAACGATTACTATCATTTATGGACCATGGAGGAAAATCGTTACTAAGTTGGCTAACGGTAAGTACAGATGTTAAACAATCAAATATGAATGGAATATTCACGTGGAACCTAGCATCAAAACAAGGCGTTTCTGCGCCACGTCATATATTTATTGCGTTACAGGATAACACACGAGTTGGCAATCAACTCTCCAGCCATATGATATTTGATCAATTAGGTGTTAAGGACGTCTCACTGAGAATAAACGGCCAGCAGGAACCATCTGAGGATGTACAACTTAATTACACAGAAAATCATATTGCACGCGTGTATCATAGATTGTTGTCGTTTATGGCACGTGATCAAAATGTTGATACTGGTCTGCAAATATCACAATTGGATTTTAAGAGTTTATATCCTATCTATTACTTTTCGCTGGAACATCTTGATTTAACAAGACAGTCTGTCGTTGATATACACTTTAGAGCTAATGTGCTTCGTGGTGCTATTGCTAATTATAGAGCGGTTGCTGTCATTCTCAGTGATAAATCAATGCTACTCGAAGGTGTTGGAGGAAGAATGAGAGTGGTAGATGCGCCAGTGGAAAATCTATGATTTTCAAAAACATGTAATTGAAATCGTAAACGATTTTCTCGATTTTTCCATTAGATCAATCTGTTATTATATAATGTCGTATAGTAATATCAATGTGTCTTTGACACCCGGTCAATTAAAAAAATTACAATCCAAATCAGCTAAGCAATGTAGAACCACAATCACGCTGAAACCCAATCAAATGACTGGCGAGGCAAATAAATTGTCGTTGACAACTCGTCAAGTAAAACATTTCATTGATGCACTTGTAGCAAAAAAAGGTGTTCAGATTACTCTTTCTGCGGCTGCTATCAAAAACATGATTAAAACAGGCGGTATATTCCCGTTGTTAGCTGCGATTACAGCATTGATTGCGGCAGCAGCCCCAGCGGTGGCTAAAGCGGCAGCGTTAGGTGCTGTTTGTACAGCGGCAGGAATGGCGCTAAAGAAAGCAACCGGGCAGGGTTATTAAAAAAAGGGAAAGGGTCTAAGACTACCAGGAACCCCGTATTCATGGTACAGCGGAAAGGATCTAAGACTAGGACCGGTTTATTAATTGAGGAACCTATGGTTCCCAAATCTTCGATTGTGGAATCTTTGATTGAAGAGTCTTTCATGCCAATGTCCAATTTTGATTTACTCGATGCTGCTAAAAAACTCGCGATTAAAAACTTCAGAGGTGTTTTTATGAAGGATCAATTACCGACACAACCCAACAGTGTTGAAACCGGTATCATTAATCTCGATAACAGCACCGGACCTGGAACTCACTGGGTTGCATACGCTATTGATCCACGTGGGATTGTCTATTTTGATTCATATGGATTAGCACCGCCAAAAGAGTTTATGCGTTATATAAAAACTTTTCCAATAAAGACTTGGTATTCTACGCTACCAACACAACAAATGAATGACCCACCAATATGTGGCAGCGAAGTATTAAATGTCCTTAACGCTATTTCTAACTCCTTGGGTAACCCAAGGGGGAAACCACCACATGTTGTCGTAAATGAATACACTAGTAGTCGCTGGCAACGACGGATTCGTCAAAAACGATTTTAGAGAGAGAAAAAGTTTTACAATAACATGATTGATATTTGGGAAAGACCTCTGAAACCCAAACCCGATGACACTGCAACCCTTGATTCTATCAAGGATATAAAACAAATAATTGAAGATGAAATCGCTGAGAGGTTGAACTTAACAAGTGTTGACCCGAATGAAATAGTTGTATTTCAAGATCTCCAGGGTAAATTGAAAACCAGTAATGTGTCGTTGGATGATATTTTGATACGGCAGCGCGACGCCGCTGAAAACTCTATTGCGCTGTATTCCAGCGGTGGACGACTTAAAACCAGTAATATATCCGTGAATGACATTTTGATACGACAACGCAATGCCGCTGAAAACTCTATTGCGCTGTATTCCAGCGACGGACGACTTAAGCCAGGTTCACTCGTGTCTACGATCACCGACGCGATTGCCGCCCACGGCCATGATCTGGATAATTATATATTGGAACTAACAATACTTCAATCTAAAATTGAAGAACACGGAAAACAGTTTACATCATTTCGTAGAAATATCATCGAGAAATTTCTTGGAGCCTCGTTGGATAAAATTGAAATAAAACTCCCTGATATTAAAAAATCCATCGATGAGACGAAAAACTTCATCGAAGCCATCAAAAATGATTTTTCGAGGATGATAACAATCATTGAAAAAACAAAAATTCCTCATGGGAAAACCAACAACGTAGTATACAAAATCCAACACGGATCATTTGCGTGGACACCTATAAACAACAAATTAGATATCACTGCAACCGTCAAGGGTATTTATCGATTAACTCTAGTGACAACGACTCAATTTAATATTTCATCGTCGAGTTCATCTGGGGTCAATAATGCGATTTCAACGATCATCGACAAGAATACAACCGAACAGTTCACGCTAACATCTACTGATAAAAATTTGGTTAGGGTTTCAACAACGTGGTATGTGGAATTCGTAGCGGATTTAAGTAAATAACGGTTTCAATTGAAATCGTAATTGAAAACACTAGCGTTTTTAAAATAAAAATTATTTCATCATCGCAATATCGCTATAATCAGGTCAGAGAATTTCAAACTAGACTCAAAACCCTCGCCGAGGAGTATCAAATAAAAATAAAAAAATACCGACGAAGAATCACCGCAATTGATGTTACTATGTACTCGGTGTCAGCCGTTCTCGCTGGCGCCGGAATAATACTTGCATCGGTTACAATGATTGCCCCGGTCGTAGTTCCAATTTGCATTTCTGCAGCGGCTACAATCGCGGGTATATCAACCGGGATAGCAAAAAAGATATCATCATGCAGCCAGAGTAAACTGCAAGATTACTTAATTCAATTTCATGCTGTATCAACCGCGTATTCGCAAATTTCCTCGTTGATATCGTCATCACTCGATAATACAATTATATCAGATAGTGAGTTCTCAGCGATGGCCAGTATTTATGATTCCGCGATATCGAAATTAGAGCGACAACATGAATATAATAACAATGACAACACCGATGGAATTGGAAAACACGAACCCGAAAACCAGAATGATCTCAATAACCTCAACGATATCAGATAGTGAGTTCTCAGTGATGGTCAGTATTTATGATTCCGCGATATCAAAATTAGAGCGACAACAACAGTATAATAACAATGACAACACCGCAGGAATTACTTCAACAAATAGTGGAAAACACGAACCCAGTACAAACAAGCATGATATCAATAACATCAACGAATCCTGAATTCAGTGTAAATTTCCCTAGCCCAGTCCCCGTGAAGGAGATAGCGCTAGCAAAACTACGAGTGTATCACAGTTGGCCTAATATCAGATCGGTAGCATTTGGTGGTCAACAACCGAATAATTCACTGGTATTTGCGAATAAGAATAAACCCAACGGGACTCCAGACTGGAACGTTGCTTCGATACCAACCGGATCATACCAAATCGAACAAATCAATAATGAATTCGCGCGTAGAATAAAATCCATTACTGGAACAGAATCGAAAATCGCTATAACGGTTCATGAGCCGACGCTATCATCCGCAATTGAGATAAGCACAGAAGGATACGTCGTAGATATCTATCAGAGCTCTATTAGAACCGTACTAGGATGGCCTGAATTACCACCAGTGGGGAAAACCGTTGATTTACCAGAACCACAAAAAACCGATTATATCACAGACAGGATAAAACCTGATAATCCAATAAAGAGTTATAAAGATCACACAATTACTATAGAGTTTTTTGGTCTCGGATATCAACCAACTGGAAGAGAGAAGGAAGGGGATAGAATAGAGGGACATCATTTTGTTAACGAACCTAAAATCGTTAAAAATTTCACAGCAATGAATAATGATTTTCGCTGTTGTTAATATCTCTTAAATCAGGTACTCTTACCCGAGATGAATTTATCAGCGTCGTAGAAACATGCAACAAAATTATCGACGATATGGAAACATTTAATTTAAAAATTATTCAGGATATATTAGATGACGATAATCCCCTATCGAGAACAAAATTTGCAACAGACTATAAAATCCGCGTTGAAGATATTCCAGTATTTAAACTACCAGGATATAACGTACCGGAACTAAAAAAACTTCTCAGTGACACCATCGATGTTGGTTTTAAAATAATTCATGATGCATGGAAAAAAAACAGCATCACCGGAAATAAAAATCCTCAAACATAATAATGACCCAGATGGTGGCGGCAGACATATCGCTCCGTTCAACGTGAATATATCCTCCGTGATTGCGCTCAATTTAGTATGTGATGTTATCGAAGGAAGCTATCAAATTAATCTCGAACGATCAAATCAAGCTCAGCAAGGATATATTCTTTATTCGTTTTCACCAATAGCCCCTCCAGGATTTTTAATAATTGAGTCTTCGGTTAATCCAGTCTATATGCGGTGTCATAATGATTCATTAACCAGAATTAATTTCAAACTCACAGATCAGTCCAATAATCTAATTGATCTACAAGAGGAGGTGTTAGCGATTAGTCTGTTTGTGAGATCCTAAGGACTTGATCAAATATTCGGTTAAAATCATTTATTAAGTTTGCTAACCAGAACTGAAAGTTCCAGCAGCAGAGAGTGTGAACGACAACAACGTTGCGACCAAAATTGATTGAAAAATCGTAAAGTCTCCGTTTGCTAAATGGAGACTTATGTTTTTTTCGGTTAAAATACGAATCAATTTTTTTGTCGGAAAAGGGTGGTCTGTTCACCCTCTCTCTAAGGAGACTCTGTAACAGCCTATTATGTGAAATAGTTTCGGTTTCCGTAGAAACCTTATTTTTGCTTGAAAACTTGGTCTGTTCACCCTTTCTGCTGCTCAAATAACTGCTTTTTATCTCGTGCAAATTCGACATTAGTTTGTCCAGCTTTATATATATATATATATATATATATATATATATATATATATATATATATATATATATATATATATATATATATATATATATATATATATATATATATATATATAGTTTCAGAATTTTGCCGATAAGCCTCGGAATAACTCATAACCCCTTAAGATGCTTTCCTCCACCAAATCATAGTCAGCAGTTTATACTGACCGGGGTGCATAGCTTATTCGAGCTTTGCCAAAAAGTGTACACTGTAAAAATTGAGTCTCAGCAATTTTTTCAAACTTTTTGTAACATAAAAACTCTAATTTGTATCTAAACTACGAATGTGCTTTTCACTTGCCAACTCCATTTGTTTTATTCTAAATCAATGTTCTCTCTCTCTCTCTCTCTCTCTCTCTCTCTCTCTCTCTCTCTCTCTCTCTCTCTGATTGTAAATGTATTTGCTCTTTCTTTTACTGTATGTGCTCTTTTTGGTAATTGCATTTGTTCTTTCTATTTCTCCAATTGCATTAGTTCTTTCTCTTTCTCCAATTGCGTTTGTTCTTTCTCTTTCTCCAATTTCATTTGTTCATTCTCTATCACTAATTGCATTTTTCCCCTCCAATTGCATTTGTTCTTTCTCTTTCACAAATTGCATGTATTAGTCTTTGTTTGTCCTTATAAAACTCCCTATGTCCCTATCAAATTCATTTACCTAATTACCTACTTACCTACCTACCTACCGCCAGTAGCGCGTATTCAAGTCAGCCACTCAATCTCTAGTAAAAATTTACCATAAAATACAAAAATAGGGACATCTAAATAAGGGCATAAAATGAGCATAATTAACGACACTTTCGAACTATATAGAGACAAAAAAAAAATAGACATACAAATCTCATGGATATAAAATGTAGCTAACTAATCAAATTTATAAACAATCCACCTGTAAGTAACGACGAGATCTTATACTCGGTTCAACTAAATATCTAAGCTTGTCGAATAAATTTCTTCGTCTTACTTAACTACGAGATCTTCTGCTCTGTTCATTTGAAGCTCGGAGTAGTGTGTGTGTGTGTGTGTGTGTGTGTGTGTCTTGTTGTATGTGTTTGTGTGCTCGTGCACGTTTGTGTGTGTAATTGTTTGTTTTCTCCTTAACAAAAAAAAAACTTGTCCCTAACCAGAAAAATAGCGTTTGTCTGTATGTATGTGTGTGTTTGTGTGTTTGATCGTGTGTGTGTATATGTGCGCGCTTACATTTGTGTGTATGTGTGTTGTTTTTCATAACAAAAAAACACTTGCCCCAAAACACAAAATAGTGTGTATGTGTTTTTGTATGCATGCGTTCATTTGCGTGTGCATTTTCTTTTCGCATGTATTTTGTTTGTGTACGTGCGTAAATTATTACGTTTGTGTGTTTGTTTTCTCCCCTTAACAAAAAGCTTATCCCTTAACAAAAAGTATGTATGTATGTATGTATGTATCTTTGTATGTATGTATGTATGTATGTATGTATGTATGTATGTATGTATGTATGTATTTGTACGCACGCGTTCGTTTGTTTGTGTGTATTGTGTATGTGTGCGGGCGTACGTTTGTATGTGTTTGTGTGCTTGTTTCTTTCCCATTAAAAAAACCCTTTGTTTCTGCTCAATGTTTGTATTTTCTTCTCTTAACAAAAACCTTTTCCGTTAACTAGAAGGAATATGTGTTTATGTATGCACGCGTTCGTTTGTGTCTGTGTTTTTATTTTGTTTTTGTGCGCGCGTACATTTGTATGTGTTTGTTTTCTTTTTCCTTAACAAAACAATCCTTGTCCCTGCTCAATGAGCTTGTTTTGTGTGAAAGTGGCTATTGTGACTATAAACACTAACTCTTTTGCTGATGTAATTGTAGGTAATGGTGTATTTTGTAGATAAAAAAAGTTCCTTCTCCACAATGTATTCATAGTAAAAAAAACGTGGATTTTGTTAGTATGAGTGTGTTGTTTTGTATAAATATTAAATTTTACATTAACACTCTCATTACTATGGATTATTTGGTAGCTGATTGATTGATTGATTGATTTGATGAATTTAAGGTGATTCGTCCTTTACGGCTCTTGTCACCGTTTTATCTCCCAAAGGGGAGTTATTTACTTTATCCTGAGGGGAAGGAATTGTGCCACATCCCCTGCAGGCATTTATACACTCATAGGAGTGCTTATTTACTTAGGCCGTCACCACGGGGCAATTATTGAACTGCCACTGGGTGTGGCTTCGGCCGTCACCACGGGCAATAATTGTACTGCCCGGGTGAATGTAAGGCCATTAGCCATGGCCATAGGGTGGGTAGGAATGGAACCTACTCACACCCACCCCTATCATTCTGTTCCCACCCCTATCATTCTGTTTACTGGTGTTCTGCAAGAGCAGTGAAGCGAGAGAAAAATAGTTTTCTCATATCGCTTATGGCGGCGCAATGTGGTCGTGCAAGCACGAGAAATTACTGCCGCAGGGAGTAAAGGTTGCGAAAGCTCAAGCCCGCACCTGTATGTCAAATTCAGTCCAGTTGTACTAATGGACAGCCTAACAACCAATAATGTGTAAGCCACCTGTGCAATTAACCTAATATCGTAGTTAAAAATATTATTTTATCATCCTATAAAAATAGGGACTAGTACTAAGTGTACATATATAAGTCCCTATTGTATTTAAGCTAAAGTGTCTAAGCGACACATAAAAGTGTAGTCAATGGTAGGGGAGTTTGGTTATAAATTTGTTTCGCAGTGCCAAAAAATGTCATATTAGTTCTTTCAGGGCCAAATAGTTAGTCAAAAAGGGATACTCTAAGCCAAATGAGTCCCCTATGTTACCATTCAAGCGGTCTAATGATGGCAAGTCCCTTTCATCATGCTCGTGAACGTCTTTTCTCGGCAGTAGGTCGACTGGTTCAGCCGGTTTCCCTTTTGTTTCTGCGTACTTGTGGATGAATGTTTCTGTGTGTCGTTTCGAAACATTTCAGGTGACGTCACTGGGCCCGGGTAATCCTTCAGCGAGTAAACGGCTTCTTGAATTCCACGTGGCTCTCCGTCCGCCAATTCGCCTAAGGCATCCATTTTCTGCAGTTTCAATCTTTCTGCCGTGGCTGCTGGCCTAGGTTACAGTGGGTGTCATTTCTAACACTAGGCGCTCATATGGCTGTATTATTTCGTAGTCCTAATTGGCGCCTTTCCTCACTGCCTTTGTCAGCTAGCTCTCCGTGCTTCAAGACCGGTCCGTCCACTTCAGAGCTCTCCTCTTGAATGATGCTGATGATGATGATGAGGTAGCTGATTCGATATATATAACGTTATATATCTTGCCCCGCCAGATGTTATAGATTTTTTCCCGCTGTCACTGCTACGTCCAAATGAGGTCAGCCACTTTGCACCATTGTTGCCAATGTCCATTACCATGACATTACCTATGTTCCATTCCCTTTGAGTCTAGATAACCCCAATGTGCTCCATGTCAAATTTCCGTTATGAGTCCAAAGTGCCTGAATCCTATTTTAACACGGAAGTCTACGTGAGGCTATAAATATTGAGGCCATGGTGCCGAGACAATATTTAACATATCAGTCTACGCGAGGCTATATCGCCTATATTAAGTCTAGACAGGTACAATCCATTGTCGCTATGTTCCATTTTCCCTTGTCGCTATACAATCTGAATCCTTGTCGCTATGTTCTATTTTCCATTGTCGCTCTACAGTCAAACGCATGTTAATAATTTCTCATGTTAATTTCCCCTTGTCACCAATTTCCCATGTTAATTTCCCCTATTTTAACACTAAAGTCCCGTTGCGACTAAATCGCTTATATTGAGCCTAAACAGTCCCAGTTCCTTGAGCCGCTATAGTTCCACCCATTTTAAATTCCTCTTGAGGCTAAAGTACAAACACCCAAATTTAACACCATGTCCCGTAGAGGCTAAATTATCCCATTCACTACTCATGGTGTTGTTTTCTGAAAGCCTTTTGGCAATTAGTTTTAAACCATATTATTATTATCATAATTACAAATAGGATTCAAATTACCTAATATAAAACATTCTGACGCAGTGTCATTGATTAATGATGATAGAGAAAATATTCATATATATGTATTATGGACAAATATGTACATCCATATTCTTCTATATCTCTTCTACTTTACCGTGATCAATATTGTTTTAAATTAAATTCGCCTTGATATATTCTTACCATATCGGTTTTGTATTAATGAAATATTATCAACAGGTAAAAGTTTAGTTTTGTGGTAAAAACTAAACCAAAACTTGTAAATTTAGACCAAATTTAGACCAGAATGACCAACTGTGAAAAGTCAGTCACGTTCATGCTTACGGAAATTATTATTATATTTTATAAAGTTGCTAGAAATAAATCAACAGTCAATAATATTCCATTTAGTCAGTTCAGGAATTACAATCTTAAGTTAAAAGTACATGTTTGTTTAACGAACACGTGATATATATTAACTTAGTACATGATAGTATCCATTTAACCTCTAGCAGGCTCGCACCTAGGAAATTCTGGGCCCCAGGCAGCTGACAGAGTTCGGGCCCCTTTCGTGTTTCAAATATGTGCGTATATTTTAAAACGCGGGCCCCTTTCTAGCTCGGGCCCCTGATAAGTGACATGGTTGTGCCCCCCCCCCCCCAGGTGCGGGCCTGCCTCTAGTATAAAAGACTGAACCTGATGGAGGAAAAAAGAAGGCTCCAAAATAACTTTTATTTAATATAACAAGGAAATAAGCGTGAAACAATATCAGAGAAACATTATAGTACTCATTATGAGTACTAAATTTAATGTGTCGGTAGTAAGTTGTCTACATTGCTATTAATGCTTGAAATTATCAGATGGGATGACTAGAAACTTTTGTTCTGTTTGTTTGATCTTGAGACCTTTACTGGAGTCCAGCAGAACCACAACTGCCAAAACGGCGGATCTCACCCCTATTTATAGGTTTTGGGAACACACTCGGGAAATTCACGACAATGTTTTCACGAAAATGACTATATAGGGAAGAATTCGGAAAGATTAACTTGAGCGCCTCCTAGTGGAAAGCCGAGCGCCCAATATACACAGTAGTAAACATGGCGCCCGATTTCATACGACAAAGATAACAATTATTTCACAATAAATAATACAAAGATTCACATTGATGATGAACAGTTTCATCATGCTGGCGACACTTATGAACTTACATGAGTATTACCTTAATTCTGGAGAAAAAAAATGGATACAATTACCTATTTCTCTCTCAAAATAGACGGTAAGTAATAACAATTTACAATCATACCATGTACACTCTGGGCTTCAAAAATCTTTACCCAGATGATTAATATTTAAACAAATAATTTTTATATGATTTACATATTGTATCAGATTACCTTTGTTTTGTACAATGGTCATATATCAAAAACTGTTACCACAGTTACTATTATTTGCATTGGAAACAGTCAAAACTTTACAACACGAAGGGAATGTAAACAATAAAAGAATATTATAAATTCCCTCAAACATTAATGAAATTTGCAATTGCACTTTATAAAAAAAATATAAGTTGACAGGTAGTCAGGATTGTTTCAGTATCTCATTTGAATTCAAACAGTATTTTTTAGCAATGTACAGTCTGCATATTGCCCTTGCCACAGTACGGAAACTGCTCTTCTAAAAGTATTTAATGAAATTCTCTCTGCTTTGGATAGTGGAAAGATTACAGTCCTCACTCTCCTAGATTTATATGCAGCATTTGACACAATAGACCATGATATATTACTTCACCGTCTCCAGCATGTATTTGGCATTCAGAATATAGCCTTACAGTGGTTGAAGTCCTACTTAGTGAACAAGACACAAATTATATCTGCAAATGAAATACACTCCAGCCCAGTTGCCGTATTTTGTGGTTTTCCACAGGGATCTTTTCTTGGACCTGTTCTCTTCATTCTGTACACACAGCCGCTCTCAAAGTCATATATCGTCACCCAGTGTCTAACCAACTGTGCGCTGATGACTACCAAATATACAAGTCTAGCCACCCAACTGATGTTGATGCTACCATTCATGGAGTAGAGAGGTGCATTTCTGATGTGAAATTATGGATGACATGTAACAAGCTGCAGATGAATGATGATAAAACTGAGGCTATTCTGATCACAACACAAAGACTTTCTCATTCACATCCTTTACCTCAGACAATAAATATCAGCAACACCAAGATTAAATTCTCACAGTCAGTACGTAACCTAGGCGTTACTCTAGACAGTACTCTCACATTGCACCAGCATGTCATGAACATATGCAAGGCTGCATATCTTGAATTGAGACGCATCAGTTCTATTCGTAAATATCTTTCAGTTGATGCCACTAAAACACTTGTTGTGTTCATTAGTACTTTCAAGACTGGACTATTGTAAGTCAATTCTGTCTGATTCGTCACAATATTTACTCCAGAAACTTCAAAAGGTTCAAAACACATCTGCATGGATCATCTTTAGAGTACCTCGATCAGAGCACACCTCACCACTGCTCTATACCCTACACTGGCTATCGATTCGATACAGAATCAAACACAACATTTGTTCTCTGTGCTATGTTGCACTGACAGACTCCAGTCCAACATACCTATCCAGCCTCACCCATGCGTAGACATCAGCTAAATACTTAACGCTCTTCTTCTGATAATCGTATACTCATTGTTCCCACGGTGAAACAAAGTCATATGGACAACGTTCGTTTGCATACCAGGGCTTGGCTACGTGGAACGAATTGCCTATTGAAATTAGACACAAAGACACAGTGGTCCCTTTTAAGAGTGCTCTTAAGACTCACCTGTTTCGACTGCAGGGACAAACTTAGCGATCTATTCATGTTTTGTATCTTATATGTTTTCAGCATGTTTTTATGTTTTCCAATTTCATTGTTTTTATCATTTGTTTTTCTGTAGTGTAGTCATATCATTATTGATGGTGTAAAGCGCCTAGAGCTTCGAAAGATTAGGCGCTATACAAAAATCTCATTATTATTATTATTTTCACTTCCTTGACTTCAGAGCAACAATTATATTAAACAACGATTTTTAAAAAATATTTCATATTTCATTTATTGCACTTTCAGAAGCTGGTACTGTCTATTCTGGAAAAATATATTTTCTCTACTTTAATAACTGCGGCAGATGGTGTATATTAGACTAATTCAGATTAATTTTCTTTGAGCATATGGGAGCAATCAATTTCCAAAAGTACTATATCCAATTAAATATCTGCCACAGTACTTGAATGTAACTGATTTATACCAACCATTCTCGCCAGTGTGCATGTTGCAAATGCAAACAATTTCACCTTACACGTGGCACTCTCTCATTAAGTCATACTATTTGTAGAGCGCCCCCATAAATTCTAGGTATGGTCCTTAGGATTGACCCACATGCACTTGATTCTGTGAAAATTATTGGAGAGTGTACATGTTAATTTCCCCGGAATCATGTGCCTGTGGATTCACCTCAAAGTTACGACATTTGTTTCATTCGTAAAACTTCGTTAACCCTGCAGTCAATTCATACATTGAAATTGCCGATGTGATCAGAATACCTTTATATTTGCTGGGAAATTTATGGCGAACGAAATGTGTGATTCATCTATAAATTACTGCAACGACATACATTCCAGGTATCATTTTGTCTCGCAAATAATCAGATGTAATTTCGGATGGAAATTCCGAATGAAATGGTGTAGGTGTAATCTTGCCGTGTCACCGTTGCATTGAAATAATGTAACGAAATTAGGTTTAGGACCACAGTGTGCAAAAAATATGTGAGGCAGAACGTACCTTGCGCACCAATCATTTTAATATTGGTAAATATGACCAAGAGCAGCTACTATATTAAACTATCTTACGTAAAACTACTCGGGTTTGTTACAAAGAAAATTAGGAGTTTCCGTCCATGACTTAATGGATGGGAATGGGGATCTAACAGGTAACAATATAACACAAAGGAAGAACGAGTCCGCACTCTTCGGTAGTTCCAACCCGGCTAGTTTATCTTAATTGCGTCTGCTAATTTGCAACTTAAGCCAGTCATACTCAAGAATAGTTCAATTTTCAAATATATCGTCGTCTTTAATATCATTATCCTATAATACCTTTAACAAATAACAGAACCCCAAAATGGTGCCCTATATTTCCGTCCTTTTCCATTCCTTATTTCTCTCTGCAGTGTAACGTCCATTGCTCAAATCCCTAGTCCCCGTTCTACCCAATGCAGTAACAATTGTGTGTGTATGTGTGTGTTACCCTTCGTTTGTACCAAAATTTCATACAAACATTACAAAGACATAGTAACCATGACTTAAACGGTTTAATTTTTCCCCATAGGTGTAAGTCATCGTTCTCTGCAAGTCACTTTTGGTCTCCTAGGTCGTAAAGCATAATCTTCATGAGACACCAAACGAATTTCCTTCTCTTGTCTTCTTGTTTTATTGATCCTGTCATCCTATCAGATTTACCAACATTCTTTCTCTCTCTCTCTCTCTCTCTCTCTCTCTCTCTCTCTCTCTCTCTCTCTCTCTCTCTCTCTCTCTCTCTCTCACAAATTGCATGTATTAGTCTTTGTTTGTCCTTATAAAACTCCCTATGTCCCTGTCAAATTCATTTACCTAATTACCTACTTACCTACCTACCTACCGCCAGTAGCGCGTATTCAAGTCAGCCACTTAATCTCTAGTAAAAATTTACCATAAAATACAAAAATAGGGACATCTAAATAAGGGCATAAAATGAGCATAATTAACGACACTTTCGAACTATATAGAGACACAAAAAAATAGACATACAAATCTCATGGATATAAAATGTAGCTAACTAATCAAATTTATAAACAATCCACCTGTAAGTAACTACGAGATCTTATACTCGGTTCAACTAAATATCTAAGCTTGTCGAATAGATTTCTTCGTCTTACTTAACTACGAGATCTTCTGCTCTGTTCATTTGAAGCTCGGAGTAGTGTGTGTGTGTGTGTGTGTGTCTTTTTGTATGTGTTTGTGTGCTCGTGCACGTTTGTGTGTGTAATTGTTTGTTTTCTCCTTAACAAAAAAAACTTGTCCCTAACCAGAAAAATAGTGTTTGTCTGTATGTATGTGTGTGTTTGTGTGTTTGATCGTGTGTGTGTATATGTGCGCGCTTACATTTGTGTGTATGTGTGTTGTTTTTCATAACAAAAAAACACTTGCACCAAGACACAAAAAAGTGTGTATGTATTTTTGTATGCATGCGTTCATTTGCGTGTGCATTTTCTTTTCGCATGTATTTTGTTTGTGTACGTGCGTAAATTATTACGTTTTTGTGTTTGTTTTCTCCCCTTAACAAAAAGCCTATCCCTTAACAAAAAGTATGTATGTATGTATGTATGTATGTATGTATGTATGTATGTATGTATGTATGTATGTATGTATGTATGTATGTATGTATGTATGTATGTATGTATGTATGTATGTATGTATTTGTACGCATGCGTTCGTTTGTTTGTGTGTATTGTGTATGTGTGCGGGCGTACGTTTGTATGTGTTTGTGTGCTTGTTTCTTTCCCATTAAAAAAAAAACCTTGTTTCTGCTCAATGTTTGTATTTTCTTCTCTTAACAAAAACCTTTTTCCGTTAACTAGAAGGTATGTGTTTATGTATGCACGCGTTCGTTTGTGTCTGTGTTTTTATTTTGTTTTTGTGCGCGCGTACATTTGTATGTGTTTGTTTTCTTTTTCCTTAACAAAACAATCCTTGTCCCTGCTCAATGAACTTGTTTTGTGTGAAAGTGGAGTATTGTGACTATAAACACTAACTCTTTTTAATTGTATGTAATGGTGTATTTTGTAGATAAAAAAGTTCCTTCTCCACAATGTATTCATAGTAAAAAAAAAACGTGGATTTTGTTAGTATGAGTGTTGTTTTGTATAAAAATTAAATTTTACATTAACACTCTCATTACTATGGATTATTTGGTAGCTGATTCGATATATATAACGTTATATATCTTGCCCAGCCAGATGTTATAGATTTTTTCCCGCTGTCACTCTTACGTCCAAAATGAGGTCAGCCACTTTGCACCATTGTTGCCAATGTCCATTACCGTGACGTCACCCTTCTATGCCCCTTGAGCCTAGACAGGTAAAATCCCTAGTCGCTCTATATTCCCTATGTTCCTTTCCCTTTGAGTCTAGATAGCCCCAATGTGCTCCATGTAAAATTTCCGTTATGAGTCCAAAGTGCCTGAATCCTATTTTAACACGGAAGTCTACGTGAGGCTTTAAATATTGAGGCAATGGTGCCGAGACAATATTTAACATATCAGTCTACGCGAGGCTATATCGCCTATATTAAGTCTAGACAGGTACAATCCATTGTCGCTATGTTCCATTTTCCCTTGTCGCTATACAATCTTAATCCTTGTCGCTATGTTCTATTTTCCATTGTCGCTCTACAGTCAAACGCATGTTAATAATTTCTCATGTTAATTTCCCCTTGTAACCAATTTCCCATGTTAATTTCCCCTATTTTAACACTAAAGTCCCGTTGCGACTAAATCGCTTATATTGAGCCTAAACAGTCCCAGTTCCTTGAGCCGCTATAGTTCCACCCATTTTAAATTCCTCTTGAGGCTAAAGTACAAACACCCAAATTTAACACCATGTCCCGTAGAGGCTAAATTATCCCATTCACTACTCGTAGTGTTGTTTTCTGAAAGCCTTTTGGCAATTAGTTTTAAACCATATTATTATTATCATAATTACAAATAGGATTCAAATTACCTAATATAAAACATTCTGACGCAGTGTCATTAATTAATGATGATAGAGAAAATATTCATATATATGTATTATGGACAAATATGTACATCCATATTCTTCTTTATCTCTTCTACTTTAACGTGATCAATATTGTTTTAAATTAAATTCGCCTTGATATTTTCTTACCATATCGGTTTTGTATTAATGAAATATTATCAACAGGTAAAAGTTTAGTTTTGTGGTAAAAACTAAACTAAAACTTGTAAATTTACGAGGAATGACCAACTGTGAAAAGTCAGTCACGTTCATGCTTACGGAAATTATTATTATATTTTATAGAGTTGCTAGAAATAAATCAACAGTCAATAATATTCCATTTAGTCAGTTCAGGAATTACAATCTAAAGTTAAAAGTACATGTTTGTTTAACGAACACGTGATATATATTAACTTAGTACATGATAGTATCCATTTAACCTCTAGTAGGCCCGCACCTAGGAAATTCTGGGCCCCAGGCAGCTGACAGAGTTCGGGCCCCTTTCGTGTTTCAAATATGTGCGTATATTTTAAAACGCGGGCCCCTTTCTAGCTCGGGCCCCTGATAAGTGACATGGTTGTGCCCCCCCCCCCAGGTGCGGGCCTGCCTCTAGTATAAAAGACTGAACCTGATGGAGGAAAAAAGAAGGCTCCAAAATAACTTTTATTTAATATAACAAGGAAATAAGCGTGAAACAATATCAGAGAAACATTATAGTACTCATTATGAGTACTAAATTTAATGTGTCGGTAGTAAGTTGTCTACATTGCTATTAATGCTTGAAATTATCAGATGGGATGACTAGAAACTTTTGTTCTGTTTGTTTGATCTTGAGACCTTTACTGGAGTCCAGCAGAACCACAACTGCCAAAACGGCGGATCTCACCCCTATTTATAGGTTTTGGGAACACACTCGGGAAATTCACGACAATGTTTTCACGAAAATGACTATATAGGGAAGAATTCGGAAAGATTAACTTGAGCGCCTCCTAGTGGAAAGCCGAGCGCCCAATATACACAGTAGTAAACATGGCGCCCGATTTCATACGACAAAGATAACAATTATTTCACAATAAATAATACAAAGATTCACATTGATGATGAACAGTTTCATCATGCTGGCGACACTTATGAACTTACATGAGTATTACCTTAATTCTGGAGAAAAAAAATGGATACAATTACCTATTTCTCTCTCAAAATAGACGGTAAGTAATAACAATTTACAATCATATCATGTACACTCTGGGCTTCAAAAATCTTTACCCAGATGATTAATATTTAAACAAATAATTTTTATATGATTTACATATTGTATCAGATTACCTTTGTTTTGTACAATGGTCATATATCAAAAACTGTTACCACAGTTACTATTATTTGCATTGGAAACAGTCAAAACTTTACAACACGAAGGGAATGTAAACAATAAAAGAATATTATAAATTCCCTCAAACATTAATGAAATTTGCAATTGCACTTTATAAAAAAAATATACGTTGACAGGTAGTCAGGATTGTTTCAGTATCTCATTTGAATTCAAACAGTATTTTTAGCAATGTACAGTCTGCATATTGCCCTTGCCACAGTACGGAAACTACTCTTCTAAAAGTATTTAATGAAATTCTCTCTGCTTTGGATAGTGGAAAGATTACAGTCCTCACTCTCCTAGATTTATATGCAGCATTTGACACAATAGACCATGATATATTACTTCACCGTCTCCAGCATGTATTTGGCATTCAGAATATAGCCTTACAGTGGTTGAAGTCCTACTTAGTGAACAAGACACAAATTATATCTGCAAATGAAATACACTCCAGCCCAGTTGCCGTATTTTGTGGTTTTCCACAGGGATCTTTTCTTGGACCTGTTCTCTTCATTCTGTACACACAGCCGCTCTCAAAGTCATAGATCGTCACCCAGTGTCTAACCAACTGTGCGCTGATGACTACCAAATATACAAGTCTAGCCACCCAACTGATGTTGATGCTACCATTCATGGAGTAGAGAGGTGCATTTCTGATGTGAAATTATGGATGACATGTAACAAGCTGCAGATGAATGATGATAAAACTGAGGCTATTCTGATCACAACACAAAGACTTTCTCATTCACATCCTTTACCTCAGACAATAAATATCAGCAACACCAACATTAGATTCTCACAGTCAGTACGTAACCTAGGCGTTACTCTAGACAGTACTCTCACATTGCACCAGCATGTCATGAACATATGCAAGGCTGCATATCTTGAATTGAGACGCATCAGTTCTATTCGTAAATATCTTTCAGTTGATGCCACTAAAACACTTGTTGTGTTCATTAGTACTTTCAAGACTGGACTATTGTAAGTCAATTCTGTCTGATTCGTCACAATGTTTACTCCAGAAACTTCAAAAGGTTCAAAACACATCTGCATGGATCATCTTTAGAGTACCTCGATCAGAGCACACCTCACCACTGCTCTATACCCTACACTGGCTATCGATTCGATACAGAATCAAACACAAAATTTGTTCTCTGTGCTATGTTGCACTGACAGACTCCAGTCCAACATACCTATCCAGCCTCACCCATGCGTAGACACCAGCTAAATACTTAACGCTCTTCTTCTGATAATCGTATACTCATTGTTCCCACGGTGAAAACAAAGTCATATGGACAACGTTCGTTTGCATACCAGGGCTTGGCTACGTGGAACGAATTGCCTATTGAAATTAGACACAAAGACACAGTGGTCCCTTTTAAGAGTGCTCTTAAGACTCACCTGTTTCGACTGCAGGGACAAACTTAGCGATCTATTCATGTTTTGTATCTTATATGTTTTCAGCATGTTTTCATGTTTTCCAATTTCATTGTTTTTATCATTTGTTTTTCTGTAGTGTAGTCATATCATTATTGATGGTGTAAAGCGCCTAGAGCTTCGAAAGATTAGGCGCTATACAAAAATCTCATTATTATTATTATTTTCACTTCCTTGACTTCAGAGCAACAATTATATTAAACAACGATTTTTAAAAAATATTTCATATTTCATTTATTGCACTTTCAGAAGCTTATACTGTCTATTCTGGAAAAATATATTTTCTCTACTTTAATAACTGCGGCAGATGGTGTATATTAGACTAATTCAGATTAACTTTCTTTGAGCATATGGGAGCAATGAATTTCCAAAGTACTGTATCCAATTAAATATCTGCCACAGTACTTGAATGTAACTGATTTATACCAACCATTCTCGCCAGTGTGCATGTTGCAAATGCAAACAATTTCACCTTACACGTGGCACTCTCTCATTAAGTCATACTATTTGTAGAGCGCCCCCATAAATTCTAGGTATGATCCGTAGGATTGACCCACATGCACTTGATTCTGTGAAAATTATTGGAGAGTGTACACGTTAATTTCCCCGGAATCATGTGCCTGTGGATTCACCTCAAAGTTACGACATTTGTTTCATTCGTAAAACTTCGTTAACCCTGCAGTCAATTCATACATTGAAATTGCCGATGTGATCAGAATACCTTTTTATTTGCTGGGAAATTTATGGCGAACGAAATGTGTGATTCATCTATAAATTACTGCAACGACATACATTCCAGGTATCATTTTGTCTCGCAAATAATCAGATGTAATTTCGGATGGAAATTCCGAATGAAATGGTGTAGGTGTAATCTTGCCGTGTCACCGTTGCATTGAAATAATGTAACGAAATTAGGTTTAGGACCACAGTGTGCAAAAAATATGTGAGGCAGAACGTACCTTGCGCACCAATCATTTTAATATTGGTAAATATGACCAAGAGCAGCTACTATATTAAACTATCTTACGTAAAACTACTCGGGTTTGTTACAAAGAAAATTAGGAGTTTCCGTCCATGACTTAATGGATGGGAATGGGGATCTAACAGGTAACAATATAACACAAAGGTAGAACGAGTCCGCACTCTTCGGTAGTTCCAACCCGGCTAGTTTATCTTAATTGCGTCTGCTAATTTGCAACTTAAGCCAGTCATGCTCAAGAATAGTTCAATTTTCAAATATATCGTCGTCTTTAATATCATTATCCTATAATACCTTTAACAAATAACAGAACCCCAAAATGGTCCCCTATATTTCCGTCCTTTTCCATTCCTTATTTCTCTCTGCAGTGTAACGTCCATTGCTCAAATCCCTAGTCCCCGTTCTACCCAATGCAGTAACAATTGTGTGTGTATGTGTGTGTTACCCTTCGTTTGTACCAAAATTTCATACAAACATTACAAAGACATAGTAACCATGACTTAAACGGTTTAATTTTTCCCCATAGGTGTAAGTCATCGTTCTCTGCAAGTCACTTTTGGTCTCCTAGGTCGTAAAGCATAATCTTCATGAGACACCAAACGAATTTCCTTCTCTTGTCTTCTTGTTTTATTGATCCTTTCATCCTATCAGATTTACCAACATTCTCTCTCTCTCTCTCTCTCTCTCTCTCTCTCTCTCTCTCTCTCTCTCTCTCTTTCACAAATTGCATGTATTAGTCTTTGTTTGTCCTTATAAAACTCCCTATGTCCCTGTCAAATTCATTTACCTAATTACCTACTTACCTACCTACCTACCGCCAGTAGCGCGTATTCAAGTCAGCCACTTAATCTCTAGTAAAAATTTACCATAAAATACAAAAATAGGGACATCTAAATAAGGGCATAAAATGAGCATAATTAACGACACTTTCGAACTATATAGAGACACAAAAAAATAGACATACAAATCTCATGGATATAAAATGTAGCTAACTAATCAAATTTATAAACAATCCACCTGTAAGTAACTACGAGATCTTATACTCGATTCAACTAAATATCTAAGCTTGTCGAATAGATTTCTTCGTCTTACTTAACTACGAGATCTTCTGCTCTGTTCATTTGAAGCTCGGAGTAGTGTGTGTGTGTGTGTGTGTGTGTGTGTGTGTGTCTTTTTGTATGTGTTTGTGTGCTCGTGCACGTTTGTGTGTGTAATTGTTTGTTTTCTCCTTAACAAAAAAAACTTGTCCCTAACCAGAAAAATAGCGTTTGTCTGTATGTATGTGTGTGTTTGTGTGTTTGATCGTGTGTGTGTATATGTGCGCGCTTACGTTTGTGTGTATGTGTGTTGTTTTTCATAACAAAAAAACACTTGCACCAAGACACAAAAAAGTGTGTATGTATTTTTGTATGCATGCGTTCATTTGCGTGTGCATTTTCTTTTCGCATGTATTTTGTTTGTGTACGTGCGTAAATTATTACGTTTGTGTGTTTGTTTTCTCCCCTTAACAAAAAGCCTATCCCTTAACAAAAAGCCTATCCCTTAACAAAAAGTATGTATGTATGTATGTATGTATGTATGTATGTATGTATGTATGTATGTATGTATGTATGTATGTATGTATTTGTACGCATGCGTTCGTTTGTTTGTGTGTATTGTGTATGTGTGCGGGCGTACGTTTGTATGTGTTTGTGTGCTTGTTTCTTTCCCATTAAAAAAAAAAACCTTGTTTCTGCTCAATGTTTGTATTTTCTTCTCTTAACAAAAACCTTTTTCCTTTAACTAGAAGGTATGTGTTTATGTATGTACGCGTTCGTTTGTGTCTGTGTTTTTTTTTTGTTTTTGTGCGCGCGTACATTTGTATGTGTTTGTTTTCTTTTTCCTTAACAAAACAATCCTTGTCCCTGCTCAATGAGCTTGTTTTGTGTGAAAGTGGAGTATTGTGACTATAAACACTAACTCTTTTTAATTGTAGGTAATGGTGTATTTTGTAGATAAAAAAGTTCCTTCTCCACAATGTATTCATAGTAAAAAAAAACGTGGATTTTGTTAGTATGAGTGTTGTTTTGTATAAAAATTAAATTTTACATTAACACTCTCATTACTATGGATTATTTGGTAGCTGATTCGATATATATAACGTTATATATCTTGCCCAGCCAGATGTTATAGATTTTTTCCCGCTGTCACTCTTACGTCCAAAATGAGGTCAGCCACTTTGCACCATTGTTGCCAATGTCCATTACCGTGACGTCACCCTTCTATGCCCCTTGAGCCTAGACAGGTACAATCCCTAGTCGCTCTATATTCCCTATGTTCCTTTCCCTTTGAGTCTAGATAGCCCCAATGTGCTCCATGTAAAATTTCCGTTATGAGTCCAAAGTGCCTGAATCCTATTTTAACACGGAAGTCTACGTGAGGCTTTAAATATTGAGGCAATGGTGCCGAGACAATATTTAACATATCAGTCTACGCGAGACTATATCGCCTATATTAAGTCTAGACAGGTACAATCCATTGTCGCTATGTTCCATTTTCCCTTGTCGCTATACAATCTTAATCCTTGTCGCTATGTTCTATTTTCCATTGTCGCTCTACAGTCAAACGCATGTTAATAATTTCTCATGTTAATTTCCCTTTGTCACCAATTTCCCATGTTAATTTCCCCTATTTTAACACTAAAGTCCCGTTGCGACTAAATCGCTTATATTGAGCCTAAACAGTCCCAGTTCCTTGAGCCGCTATAGTTCCACCCATTTTAAATTCCTCTTGAGGCTAAAGTACAAACACCCAAATTTAACACCATGTCCCGTAGAGGCTAAATTATCCCATTCACTACTCGTAGTGTTGTTTTCTGAAAGCCTTTTGGCAATTAGTTTTAAACCATATTATTATTATCATAATTACAAATAGGATTCAAATTACCTAATATAAAACATTCTGACGCAGTGTCATTAATTGATGATGATAGAGAAAATATTCATATATATGTATTATGGACAAATATGTACATCCATATTATTCTTTATCTCTTCTACTTTACCGTGATCAATATTGTTTTAAATTAAATTCGCCTTGATATTTTCTTACCATATCGGTTTTGTATTAATGAAATATTATCAACAGGTAAAAGTTTAGTTTTGTGGTAAAAACTAAACTAAAACTTGTAAATTTACGAGGAATGACCAACTGTGAAAAGTCAGTCACGTTCATGCTTACGGAAATTATTATTATATTTTATAGAGTTGCTAGAAATAAATCAACAGTCAATAATATTCCATTTAGTCAGTTCAGGAATTACAATCTTAAGTTAAAAGTACATGTTTGTTTAACGAACACGTGATATATATTAACTTAGTACATGATAGTATCCATTTAACCTCTAGTAGGCCCGCACCTAGGAAATTCTGGGCCCCAGGCAGCTGACAGAGTTCGGGCCCCTTTCGTGTTTCAAATATGTGCGTATATTTTAAAACGCGGGCCCCTTTCTAGCTCGGGCCCCTGATAAGTGCCATGGTTGTGCCCCCCCCCCCCCCCCCCTAGGTGCGGGCCTGCCTCTAGTATAAAAGACTGAACCTGATGGAGGAAAAAAGAAGGCTCCAAAATAACTTTTATTTAATATAACAAGGAAATAAGCGTGAAACAATATCAGAGAAACATTATAGTACTCATTATGAGTACTAAATTTAATGTGTCGGTAGTAAGTTGTCTACATTGCTATTAATGCTTGAAATTATCAGATGGGATGACTAGAAACTTTTGTTCTGTTTGTTTGATCTTGAGACCTTTACTGGAGTCCAGCAGAACCACAACTGCCAAAACGGCGGATCTCACCCCTATTTATAGGTTTTGGGAACACACTCGGGAAATTCACGACAATGTTTTCACGAAAATGACTATATAGGGAAGAATTCGGAAAGATTAACTTGAGCGCCTCCTAGTGGAAAGCTGAGCGCCCAATATACACAGTAGTAAACATGGCGCCCGATTTCATACGACAAAGATAACAATTATTTCACAATAAATAATACAAAGATTCACATTGATGATGAACAGTTTCATCATGCTGGCGACACTTATGAACTTACATGAGTATTACCTTAATTCTGGAGAAAAAAAATGGATACAATTACCTATTTCTCTCTCAAAATAGACGGTAAGTAATAACAATTTACAATCATACCATGTACACTCTGGGCTTCAAAAATCTTTACCCAGATGATTAATATTTAAACAAATAATTTTTATATGATTTACATATTGTATCAGATTACCTTTGTTTTGTACAATGGTCATATATCAAAAACTGTTACCACAGTTACTATTATTTGCATTGGAAACAGTCAAAACTTTACAACACGAAGGGAATGTAAACAATAAAAGAATATTATAAATTCCCTCAAACATTAATGAAATTTGCAATTGTACTTTATAAAAAAAATATAAGTTGACAGGTAGTCAGGATTGTTTCAGTATCTCATTTGAATTCAAACAGTATTTTTTAGCAATGTACAGTCTGCATATTGCCCTTGCCACAGTACGGAAACTACTCTTCTAAAAGTATTTAATGAAATTCTCTCTGCTTTGGATAGTGGAAAGATTACAGTCCTCACTCTCCTAGATTTATATGCAGCATTTGACACAATAGACCATGATATATTACTTCACCGTCTCCAGCATGTATTTGGCATTCAGAATATAGCCTTACAGTGGTTGAAGTCCTACTTAGTGAACAAGACACAAATTATATCTGCAAATGAAATACACTCCAGCCCAGTTGCCGTATGTTGTGGTTTTCCACAGGGATCTTTTCTTGGACCTGTTCTCTTCATTCTGTACACACAGCCGCTCTCAAAGTCATATATCGTCACCCAGTGTCTAACCAACTGTGCGCTGATGACTACCAAATATACAAGTCTAGCCACCCAACTGATGTTGATGCTACCATTCATGGAGTAGAGAGGTGCATTTCTGATGTGAAATTATGGATGACATGTAACAAGCTGCAGATGAATGATGATAAAACTGAGGCTATTCTGATCACAACACAAAGACTTTCTCATTCACATCCTTTACCTCAGACAATAAATATCAGCAACACCAAGATTAAATTCTCACAGTCAGTACGTAACCTAGGCGTTACTCTAGACAGTACTCTCACATTGCACCAGCATGTCATGAACATATGCAAGGCTGCATATCTTGAATTGAGACGCATCAGTTCTATTCGTAAATATCTTTCAGTTGATGCCACTAAAACACTTGTTGTGTTCATTAGTACTTTCAAGACTGGACTATTGTAAGTCAATTCTGTCTGATTCGTCACAATATTTACTCCAGAAACTTCAAAAGGTTCAAAACACATCTGCATGGATCATCTTTAGAGTACCTCGATCAGAGCACACCTCACCACTGCTCTATACCCTACACTGGCTATCGATTCGATACAGAATCAAACACAAAATTTGTTCTCTGTGCTATGTTGCACTGACAGACTCCAGTCCAACATACCTATCCAGCCTCACCCATGCGTAGACATCAGCTAAATACTTAACGCTCTTCTTCTGATAATCGTATACTCATTGTTCCCACGGTGAAACAAAGTCATATGGACAACGTTCGTTTGCATACCAGGGCTTGGCTACGTGGAACGAATTGCCTATTGAAATTAGACACAAAGACACAGTGGTCCCTTTTAAGAGTGCTCTTAAGACTCACCTGTTTCGACTGCAGGGACAAACTTAGCGATCTATTCATGTTTTGTATCTTATATGTTTTCAGCATGTTTTTATGTTTTCCAATTTCATTGTTTTTATCATTTGTTTTTCTGTAGTGTAGTCATATCATTATTGATGGTGTAAAGCGCCTAGAGCTTCGAAAGATTAGGCGCTATACAAAAATCTCATTATTATTATTATTTTCACTTCCTTGACTTCAGAGCAACAATTATATTAAACAACGATTTTTAAAAAATATTTCATATTTCATTTATTGCACTTTCAGAAGCTGGTACTGTCTATTCTGGAAAAATATATTTTCTCTACTTTAATAACTGCGGCAGATGGTGTATATTAGACTAATTCAGATTAATTTTCTTTGAGCATATGGGAGCAATCAATTTCCAAAAGTACTATATCCAATTAAATATCTGCCACAGTACTTGAATGTAACTGATTTATACCAACCATTCTCGCCAGTGTGCATGTTGCAAATGCAAACAATTTCACCTTACACGTGGCACTCTCTCATTAAGTCATACTATTTGTAGAGCGCCCCCATAAATTCTAGGTATGGTCCATAGGATTGACCCACATGCACTTGATTCTGTGAAAATTATTGGAGAGTGTACACGTTAATTTCCCCGGAATCAAGTGCCTGTGGATTCACCTCAAAGTTACGACATTTGTTTCATTCGTAAAACTTCGTTAACCCTGCAGTCAGTTCATACATTGAAATTGCCGATGTGATCAGAATACCTTTTTATTTGCTGGGAAATTTATGGCGAACGAAATGTGTGATTCATCTATAAATTACTGCAACGACATACATTCCAGGTATCATTTTGTCTCGCAAATAATCAGATGTAATTTCGGATGGAAATTCCGAATGAAATGGTGTAGGTGTAATCTTGCCGTGTCACCGTTGCATTGAAATAATGTAACGAAATTAGGTTTAGGACCACAGTGTGCAAAAAATATGTGAGGCAGAACGTACCTTGCGCACCAATCATTTTAATATTGGTAAATATGACCAAGAGCAGCTACTATATTAAACTATCTTACGTAAAACTACTCGGGTTTGTTACAAAGAAAATTAGGAGTTTCCGCCCATGACTTAATGGATGGGAATGGGGATCTAACAGGTAACAATATAACACAAAGGAAGAACGAGTCCGCACTCTTCGGTAGTTCCAACCCGGCTAGTTTATCTTAATTGCGTCTGCTAATTTGCAACTTAAGCCAGTCATACTCAAGAATAGTTCAATTTTCAAATATATCGTCGTCTTTAATATCATTATCCTATAATACCTTTAACAAATAACAGAACCCCAAAATGGTCCCCTATATTTCCGTCCTTTTCCATTCCTTATTTCTCTCTGCAGTGTAACGTCCATTGCTCAAATCCCTAGTCCCCGTTCTACCCAATGCAGTAACAATTGTGTGTGTATGTGTGTGTGTTACCCTTCGTTTGTACCAAAATTTCATACAAACATTACAAAGACATAGTAACCATGACTTAAACGGTTTAATTTTTCCCCATAGGTGTAAGTCATCGTTCTCTGCAAGTCACTTTTGGTCTCCTAGGTCGTAAAGCATAATCTTCATGAGACACCAAACGAATTTCCTTCTCTTGTCTTCTTGTTTTATTGATCCTGTCATCCTATCAGATTTACCAACATTCTCTCTCTCTCTCTCTCTCTCTCTCTCTCTCTCTCTCTCTCTCTCTCTCTCTCTCTCTCTCTCTCTCTCTCTCTCTCTCTCTGTAGTAGATGTAGATGGAGTTTAATATGAGATAATCATATCCTCTTTAAGATCGCCGGCACAAACTTATACTGCCACATTCGGAAAATATACCAAATAACTGCTTTTTATGTCGTGCAAATTCGACATTAGTTTGTCCAGCTTTTTTTTTTTTATATATAGTTTCAGAATTTTGCCGATAAGCCTCGGAATAACTCATAACCCCTTAGGATGCTTTTCTCCACCAAATCATAGTCAGCAGTTTATACTGACCGGGGTGCATAGCTTATTCGAGCTTTGCCAAAAAGTGTACACTGTAAAAATTGAGTCTCAGCAATTTTTTCAAACTTTTTGTAACATAAAAACTCTAATTTGTATCTAAACTACGAATGTGCTTTTCACTTGCCAACTCCATTTGTTTTATTCTAAATCAATGTTCTCTCTCTCTCTCTCTCTCTGATTGTAAATGTATTTGCTCTTTCTTTTACTGTATGTGCTCTTTTTGGTAATTGCATTTGTTGTTTCTATTTCTCCAATTGCATTAGTTCTTTCTCTTTCTCCAATTGCGTTTGTTCTTTCTCTTTCTCCAATTTCATTTGTTCATTCTCTATCACTAATTGCATTTTTTCCCCTCCAATTGCATTTGTTCTTTCTCTTTCACAAATTGCATGTATTAGTCTTTGTTTGTCCTTATAAAACTCCCTATGTCCCTGTCAAATTCATTTACCTAATTACCCACTTACCTACCTACCTACCGCCAGTAGCGCGTATTAAAGTCAGCCACTTAATCTCTAGTAAAATTTACCATAAAATACAAAAATATTGACATCTAAATAAGGGCATAAAATGAGCATAATTAACGACACTTTCGAACTATATAGAGACACAAAAAAATAGACATAAAAATCTCACGGATATAAAATGTAGCTAACTAATCAAATTTATAAACAATCCACCTGTAAGTAACTACGAGATCTTATACTCGGTTCAACTAAATATCTAAGCTTGTCGAATAGATTTCTTCGTCTTACTTAACTACGAGATCTTCTGCTCTGTTCATTTGAAGCTCGGAGTAGTGTGTGTGTGTGTGTGTGTATATGTGTGTGTGTGTGTGTGTGTCTTTTTGTATGTGTTTGTGTGCTCGTGCACGTTTGTGTGTGTAATTGTTTGTTTTCTCCTTAACAAAAAAAACTTGTCCCTAACCAGAAAAATAGCGTTTGTCTGTATGTATGTGTGTGTTTGTGTGTTTGATCGTGTGTGTGTATATGTGCGCGCTTACATTTGTGTATATGTGTGTTGTTTTTCATAACAAAAAAACACTTGCCCCAAGACACAAAAAAGTGTGTATGTATTTTTGTATGCATGCGTTCATTTGCGTGTGCATTTTCTTTTCGCATGTATTTTGTTTGTGTACGTGCGTAAATTATTACGTTTGTGTGTTTGTTTTCTCCCCTTAACAAAAAGCTTATCCCTTAACAAAAAGTATATATGTATGTATGTATGTATGTATGTATGTATGTATGTATGTATGTATGTATGTATGTATGTATGTATGTATGTATGTATTTGTACGCATGCGTTCGTTTGTTTGTGTGTATTGTGTATGTGTGCGGGCGTACGTTTGTATGTGTTTGTGTGCTTGTTTCTTTCCCATTAAAAAAAAAACCTTGTTTCTGCTCAATGTTTGTATTTTCTTCTCTTAACAAAAACCTTTTTCCGTTAACTAGAAGGTATGTGTTTATGTATGCACGCGTTCGTTTGTGTCTGTGTTTTTATTTTGTTTTTGTGCGCGCGTACATTTGTATGTGTTTGTTTTCTTTTTCCTTAACAAAACAATCCTTGTCCCTGCTCAATGAGCTTGTTTTGTGTGAAAGTGGAGTATTGTGACTATAAACACTAACTCTTTTTAATTGTAGGTAATGGTGTATTTTGTAGATAAAAAAGTTCCTTCTCCACAATGTATTCATAGTAAAAAAAAAACGTGGATTTTGTTAGCATGAGTGTCGTTTTGTATAAAAATTAAATTTTACATTAACACTCTCATTACTATGGATTATTTGGTAGCTGATTCGATATATATAACGTTATATATCTTGCCCAGCCAGATGTTATAGATTTTTTCCCGCTGTCACTCTTACGTCCAAAATGAGGTCAGCCACTTTGCACCATTGTTACCAATGTCCATTACCGTGACGTCACCCTTCTATGCCCCTTGAGCCTAGACAGGTACAATCCCTAGTCGCTCTATATTCCCTATGTTCCATTCCCTTTGAGTCTAGATAGCCCCAATGTGCTCCATGTAAAATTTCCGTTATGAGTCCAAAGTGCCTGAATCCTATTTTAACACGGAAGTCTACGTGAGGCTTTAAATATTGAGGCAATGGTGCCGAGACAATATTTAACATATCAGTCTACGCGAGGCTATATCGCCTATATTAAGTCTAGACAGGTACAATCCATTGTCGTTATGTTCCATTTTCCCTTGTCGCTATACAATCTTAATCCTTGTCGCTATGTTCTATTTTCCATTGTCGCTCTACAGTTAAACGCATGTTAATAATTTCTCATGTTAATTTCCCCTTGTCACCAATTTCCCATGTTAATTTCCCCTATTTTAACACTAAAGTCCCGTTGCGACTAAATCGCTTATATTGAGCCTAAACAGTCCCAGTTCCTTGAGCCGCTATAGTTCCACCCATTTTAAATTCCTCTTGAGGCTAAAGTACAAACACCCAAATTTAACACCATGTCCCGTAGAGGCTAAATTATCCCATTCACTACTCATGGTGTTGTGTTCTGAATGCCTTTTGGGAATTAGTTTTAAACCATATTATTATTATCATTATTACAAATAGGATTCAAATTACCTAATATAAAACATTCTGACGCAGTGTCATTAATTAATGATGATAGAGAAAATATTCATATATATGTATTATGGACAAATATGTACATCCATATTCTTCTTTATCTCTTCTACTTTACCGTGATCAATATTGTTTTAAATTAAATTCGCCTTGATATTTTCTTACCATATCGGTTTTGTATTAATGAAATATTATCAACAGGTAAAAGTTTAGTTTTGTGGTAAAAACTAAACTAAAACTTGTAAATTTACGAGGAATGACCAACTGTGAAAAGTCAGTCACGTTCATGCTTACAGAAATTATTATTATATTTTACAGAGTTGCTAGAAATAAATCAACAGTCAATAATATTCCATTTAGTCAGTTCTGGAATTACAATCTTAAGTTAAAAGTACATGTTTGTTTAACGAACACGTGATATATATTAACTTCGTACATGATAGTATCCATTTAACCTCTAGTAGGCCCGCACCTAGGAAATTCTGGACCCCAGGCAGCTGACAGAGTTCGGGCCCCTTTCGTGTTTCAAATATGTGCGTATATTTTAAAACGCGGGCCCCTATCTAGCTCGGGCCCCTGACAAGTGCCATGGTTGTCCCCCCCCCCCATGTGCGGGCCTGCCTCTAGTATAAAAGATTTAACCTGATAGAGGAAAAAAGAAGGCTCCAAAATAAACCTCATCGTCAGTTTCAGAATCAGTTATATCAGATTGACACAAGAATGTGGAGTCAGAATTAATGTAAGTTACAGAAAGAGAAATATAATTCTTTCGAGAACCTTGCAGTTAGTCGTCAAATATTGAGTAAGCTTATTGTCTTTCTGCCAACCAGACCAGGACATCCTTACGTGACCATGCCAAATGACGCAGAGGCGTAGCTAAGGGGGGGGGGGGGGACAGGGGGTACATACGTCCCCGGGCGCCAAGGTACAGGGGCGCCAAAGTGAGGCTTACAACGTTACATTATAATTGGTCACAAGATCGCTGGGGCGCCAATTTTATAGTTCGTCCCCGGGCACAAAATATCATCGCTACGCCTCTGCAATGACGCCAAGTCATCGCGCTTTAGAACGGCTTGGCTGAACAGAACGTTTGTTTCTGACGAACACTAATAACAAATAGCACGCGTTGAATGGCCTGTCCATTAGCAAATGTTTAGACTCTGTAGATAAATATAATCAGGTATATATAGGTAGGAGAGAAAACGGTTGATTCCTTTTTAGCTGTAATCTTAATGCATGTAAAATGCCACCGAAATATGGACTGATGATAGCCTATATTTTTTAACGTAACTGTTTATGCATCGAGGTTTTATACACTCAAGCGCAGTAACAATGTGAGAACTACTATTTCGGCACATGTTAAAGTTTCAAATGTCTTCCGAGTTATATCGACCCTGGTCATATGTACCGTATACATGCAACCCAACATTAGGAACTCAACATATATTGCTGCGTGATTTTAAATTTTATATATATATATAACAATGCTAGTTGGTTCTACTTATATTTGGTAGCTCTGATATCACTTAAACCTATCTTGACATTAGGGTCTGTAATTTCATTAACGGACACCACTTTTTGTGAAAAGATACCACTTGAACTTTAAACGAATTGTTAGGTAATGTTAGAACTTTGCTCCCACGTTAAACATCACAAATATGGCACCACTGTATGTCTGTACACCAAAGACTTACAACATACGGATGTACACGAATAATTCTTTGAAGGGACGTACATGTATATGAATCCTTTGTAATGACATCATTTTATTATTTCTAGACAGTACACGCGAAGAACGTCGATCCTAATGAATAAATGTCCTTTACGTGAAGTTATACTCTAATACAAGGTTTATTTTACATCAAACATGCATCGGGTTACTTTCAAGACTGTCGATAACTCAATCATTCAATCTTGTCACATTGTGCATGGCTGCATGCCTATGCCTTCACTACGTGCTATTTAAGGAAGGTAAAAAGTTATGCAAGTAAAATATTCCGTTTTCGCACTGGCTATCACCATTCTATTTACTCTTCAAATTATTTTAATAGACATTTTTTTATGTTCTCCGAAAAATATATAACATTACAGTTAATGCCGAACTTCCGTTGCCTTATTCTAGTGCTAAATAGTGTCGTATAATCAATCAATCGTTGTGTGCGACGCAATACATTCTTTTCGAATTGTTATAAATACTGATGGAAGTAGATTGACTGTTAAAGACCTGCGCCTGCCTCTCTCTCTCTCTCTCTCTCTCTCTCTCTCTCTCTCTCTCTCTCTGTATTGAAGATCATTCGCCTTGTGGCAGGCACTACCAGGGCAAAACATGACATGTCTATGATGGAACATAAACTTTATTACGTTGGAAATGGTCCTAACTAAATGAGTCTCTACGCAGGCTCTACATGTTGCGCTAGACAAGAAACAGATATGAGTTATTATTTGTGAGTTGGTTGAATATTGGCTATTTTATAGGCGCTGTGCTGCTATGGTCTATAGGATGACGTCAAAGAAACAAATTTGCTTTTAGGCGAAGCACGCGCCCTCAGATCGTCTGCTACCTATGAATTCTTGCATAATATGGATAGAAGAACGTTTTGTAGTTCTGCAGAGGAAACGACATTCAAAGTCAGCGAATGGAATTGGAACTTCAACATATGTGGCAGAATTCGATTGTCTGAATGCATCTTAAAAATTTGAAATTATGTTGCAAAGTGCAAAAATCGCTGGATTAAACTAGCTGAGGTAAGAGTCTTAGAATTATGGTTATACAACAATTCTCTATTTATCAGTTGTTTATTGTGTTGTTAGAGAGTGGTGTTATGTATTCATTTTGTTATCCCTAGCACAGAATGCTTACAATATATGCAACATGTAGACATGCACAATGTTATACATAATTTCAGTTACAAGATTACAGAAGAGATTTTAAAAAAGATACAGAGGAAACAAAAACATAATTATGATCTATGTAAAACATTTAGTGGAGTTTGGACTAAACATTTTTAAGTGCTGAAACATAAATCTTATTTACATATCACCATCGTCGTGTGTGGGAATATGTAAATACAATAGATAGTCGGCTTTGACGAACGTAACTTATGTATTAGTTGTCGATACGACCTTCTAATATTTACTTTAGTATTATTTTTTTTAAATTCTGGCCCACCCACTTTCAAATTTGTTTTAGAACCTTCTTACGCCACCACTCACGTATCCTATTCTTTTCAAACATCAATACTCCTCGCAGTACACACTGACAAACAATAGAAGCCATCTACCATACACAAAATACCATATTTCAGCATTTATTGGTAAAAAAAAAATGCAGGAACAACTATCAAAGCACTTCGGAAGTTATTCCAACTATCGTGACTGCCAACTATACCCTTTTAGTATTGCGATGCATGGAATTTAGCATAAAATGTAATTTTAATAACCTTAATTAATTTCGTCCCTAATCAGTATCACCAATTTTGATGTAATACCTGCGGCTGGTAAACGAGAATAAGTAGGTGTGATTGCTGAGAACGGAATATGCATGTAACGGGTCCCGATAACATATTAAAAGCGACTTGTG
Source organism: Unio pictorum (assembly GCA_030141615.1). NCBI lineage: Eukaryota > Metazoa > Mollusca > Bivalvia > Unionida > Unionidae > Unio > Unio pictorum. The sequence continues at coordinate 3,060,150 of JARLTB010000131.1, read as the reverse complement.
TACCAAAGTCATTAGTTCTGCTACTAATTCTGCTTTCTTTTTTAAAAGATTTCTTCATGCTATTGTCTTACTTTCATTAACTATGCAGTCAAGTCTTTTTGCCCCCCCCCCTCCCCCCAGTGGCTCACCGTTACAGATCTCTGTGTGCGTGGGTTCGAGACTTGGGCTCGGCTAATTTGGGTATGTGATAAAATTTACCGGTAGCGTCTCGTGGGTCGGTGGTTCTTTCTGAGGTTTTCCTGGGTCCTTCCTCCAGCATTTATACTGGCCGCCATGAACAATGCTGTCGGGCATTTTTGTGCACGTAAGGTCTCACTGGATAGTTTCATGTTTTGACACCTCTCTGATATTGAAGGTAGAAGGCATGAGCCTAATTATCACAATCCTAGCATTTGTCAGTTCACACAAAAGCTAAATCTGTTATGTGGTTTAGAATTTTGAGTTGTTTTGGAAATGGGTTGACTTGTTGATGACTGCCTGTCGCAGTTAGACTAGCATTGGAGATCAAATGCGTGACTTGGGCTTCAAATGAGCAGCCGACTTGGCTGACGTATTTACTCGTGTCTGCTACAGAGGTAAATATAAAAATTTAAAAAATCTAAATGGTTGAGGGGTGATTAAAATATGCTAATTTCTTACAGTACTAGTGAACTGTATTCATGCATAAGGCACATGATTCTTTTAGCTGTCTTGTTACAAAAAAATATTCAAAATAGGTCTTTCCTATATAAAAAGATGAATGTAAAAAAGGGAGGGGGGTGGCAGTGTTGGTTCAGTATAAATGTCACTAGTTGCATAAGGAATTGAATAATACCTCAGTCAGAATCTTACAAGCATCCTTTCAACAAAAATCATTATTATTTTTTTATTTGTATCTTTAATGTAATTGTTACGATTAATTTTCTCCAATAGGTCATTGTTGGACGAAAATTTACTAAAATAAACACTGTCCAGTGAGACCTAAGGCTCACGTGACCAATACTGAAGCAAAACGCTTACCGAATTCGACTCATTGACAAAAATAAAATAATGCAACGCTTACCATTTTAAAAGAAGCAATTGTCACCAGAATATTCTGTTAAAAATAATATTAATTTTTGTATATACAGGATACCATCCCGCGTTTTCATGATTCGCAATATGTCGGCCTAATCTGTGCGCAGTTGTGAAAAGATGTAATGTTTATCATCGGGCAATATAAATGAAAGACATTACTTTGGACTGTTTCTGTCAGCATTCTAGTCAAGTAATTATGTCAAGTTTATAGCTAGTTTTACAAAATTAAACAAAAATGACAGTAAATAGCAAAATATATTAAGCAAACTAAACCGATCTTGTATTTGTTTTGTTAATAAAGTTTTAAAAAAAAATTATTTAATGACTAAGCTATTATGTTTACGAGAAACAACAATGAATAGCATGTAATGTGTTTACAACGTCTTGTTCTTTTGGGGAAAATTACTAAATAATTTAGAAACGGCTATACGTCAGAGAATTTCTTGAGAATCCCGTTCTAGTGGCAAGTTGACATTGGTTAGCAGACGATATTGTACGTGTAGGACAACTTGCAAAATCGTAAACTTCGATTAAGATTAGGATTTTCTGGGTTAACGGTTCAAGAAGAGTCATGGAGTGGGTCTTCATGTTGACAATTAGAAATCACATTTTCATATACATTTCGAGTTAAATGTGGGATATTTTAAAATATTGTAGTTTTTGAGGAAAGAAAAGAGTTTTCCTGGCTTAGTATTTTGTAGAAACAAATTAAGGTTGTTTGTTTGATAAGTAGCGGCAGAGCACGTGTGCTTCAGAAAAGACAGGCAGATCGCGGGCTACGATATATTTACCAGCAAAAATAAACGGAGGATTGGAGGGTGGAAGGACAGAGGTTTTATATTAAAAATAGCAGATATAAGGGTGGTTGACCCAAAAAGGCAAGATAGACTACTGTCAGGTTACATTAAAATGGCATGCTAGACTACTGTCAGGTTACACTTACACAGTTACTGGCGTATGCTAAAGTCCATCGATCGGATCAATCTGTAAACATTAATGTGATGTTGTTCAGCTTTGTCCTTGACGCAAAATGGTGAAGTACATTATGGTGGGTTATTTCTTTTTGATGGTGGTTATCGATGTCTTGAGGCTGATCGACAACGGTGTTATAGCCCGGATCTAGCGAATATTACAAATATGAAATTAATAGTCGTATATATGGTAACCTAAGAAGAGATACAGAATTGAACAAGACAAGTTCATGTGTCGATGTCATGATAGAACATTGTTTATCTCTTAAGATCTAAATCAAGATCCATCGTAAATTTTCGAAACCAGCGATTACCTAACTTGGCTGTTTGTGTTCCTTTTTATTTAAAAAAAATGAACATCTGATTAATATCGAGTGGAAATTATCATAAAATGGCTATCTTGTCCCACGGTTTATGGAACAAAATGGGGGACATAAAATTAGTGACTTATCGGTTATTGAGTATCTACTCTCACTATATACGGGAACATACGCAATACGATTTCTCAATAATGACTGTGTGTCTATCTCCGACTTCCTCTTTATACAGTCATTTTAACATTTTTGTCTCCTAAGTCTCTTTAATCAATATTTTATATTTAAAAAGTCTGCAAAACACTTGAAATGCGCATATTTAAACGAATTTCCATTGTATTTAATTTTGTTTTTTGTGGGGAGACAGTTGTTGTTGTGTGTGTGTGTGTTTCTCATACATTTAGAACGCCTGAGGTGGAACTAACCAGATGAGAGAAGAAGGGGCAACCATAAAAATATCCTCGGACCTAGGAGAGACCCGGGTGTTTCTTACCCCCAGGGCACATGATAGCTCCCTACGGCCCTGGGACTAACTATATTTGCTTGAACTTAAACATTCATACACATTACACAGCCAAGATTTTGCCGAGTTGATAATTCAGAAGCAATATACATTCTTTTTTAATTGTGTGATCCATAATCGCCTAACACAAATCTTGTTAACGAGACCCAATACTGTAATAATCTTAAGACCAAGCTAATGAATTCTCAGAAGTCATTTTCCCTTGCAGTACAAGAATATTTTTTCTTCTTCACATTTGTAAATAAAGATGACATTTCGCAGCACATACACTGATTGAAGTGGAATACGTGTGTTTCAATGAACGAAGGGAGTTGCTTGTATCTCATACTTTAATTTAGCACGATTTTCTAAAATTAAAACGTTCCTTTTTGTAAAATCAATTGAGAACAAACGTGTCACACTCGCAAAAACGTTGATAACTATCGACCGCCATATTTGAAGAAAATACAAACATATCGTACTTTTTACCCATCATGCACTGAGTCGATTATAATAGTTCCAGGGTGACTTTCTAAACTAGTCGTTACCGGATTATTGTCATTATTATGTGAATGACGTCATTGACTAACTAATTGGGAGATGCAAATTTTACTAACTACTTTGATGACGACTGCTTTAAATTTCTGGCATTCCGAGAGCTCCGATAACTATCACCCACTATCCTTGTGGAAGTACGGAATATCTTTGCTTTTTTTTCCCATGATGCACACCGCAGATGTGAAACTGCCAATCAATCACTGGAGATCAGGGAGAAGTTGCCAAACTAGTTGTTATGGGAATACGTTTTTCAGTTGTTGTTTTTTTGTACGATGTCTAACCAATCGAGAGACATATGTTCACTAGTTACCGACTTATGATTTTGGTTTGCGAATTTAGGCTGGATACCAGCTTGACTAATTACTAGACTACGATATTGACTTGCCAGGTTAGACCTGTACCAAGCAAGTAAAATTAACACTTGCTCAAAATCTACTGATCATTCCATTATGTCGCTGTTATGTCTTTAAATAACTACATCGAACTCTGGACGAGATCGGACGTTGAAATGACGTGGTTTGAGAGTTCAGTCTTTGAATAAATAATTAAAAAGATTAATTAAACAAAATAATTTGACAATTTTATCAGTCGCAATATATTTCTCCTTGAAGACAAAGTACACTCAAAGAAATTGTTACTGGACCTTGTGAAATATTTGGCGATTACATGTAGAAAGTCTTTCGTTTGTGGAAAACTGGTGTGATCATAAACCTGTGCAAATTTGATGAATTTTTAAAATTATTGATTCAGTTATTATTGGATGGACCATCAGTGGCTGTGTGCTTTTTGGCCGAAATTTTCTTTGTAATGAGGCTAACCTGAATATAGATATTTGTGAAACAGTAATGCAATAAATTGCACTTCAATCTGTACGCTTTTAAGTTATTTTGAATTGCTGGAACAATGAGTTTTGTAAAAATATAAACTTTTCGAATGTTCATTACTCGGGGTTTGCATCCTTCAGCGATAATCTCTCTCACCCATCAGCGAGACCCATAAGTCTATGGATAATTATAAATAATCGAATACCGGTGTTTCACTTCACTTCGTTAAAACGAAAATATGTACTTGAATCGAGTGAATAACATATTTTTTAACGGAGTCGGTGAACAACTTGGTAATTTTACGAGTGCTGAATCCACGAGTGAATATGTATCAGTTATTTACTGAAACAAGATCATCGATAATATCATCATTTAATTCATTTTCTGCTGTGTTTCGTGTACAGAAAGTATCAGTAATAACACAGTGTACCTTCCTTATGCAAGGAAAAACAAAACATTAACAAAATTCTGAAAAAGTATATGCACCTAGATGAGTTTGAATTTGGCTATCTGCATACAAGTCAGCCATACTTAAACATTAGATTAGACAAACGTTTAAAAATAGTTAACAACTTACTGGTCATGTTATCGACGCAGCAGCGAAAAATATATTTCGTATTTCACTCCAGTGAAGTATCAAAGCTATTTATCTTGGAAATTCCAGTAATTTACCGCCTAGTCTAAAATGATTATGTGTATCAGTGTGAGTTTTTGTTGTTGTTGTTGTTGTTTTTCTTTGGTTTTTTTTTATTGTTTTTTAAAACCAAGACTTATAAATCATGGCATATAGAAATATAATCATCTACAATAAATTCACCCCACCCCCACCCACCGTTTAAAACCCTCTAATCATACTGTATGCTTCTTGCATAAAGCTTACTCATTTCATCAGTTAACTTATATATTCTAACTCGATTTTCGCCAAGTGGTCGATAACATTGCCTTCTTCGGGATTCAAACCAATCGGAATGCTTCAGTGTAAACGAAGAACCTGCCCACTGTCATTTTCCGGTTACCGGAAGCGTCCTTTTTTCAGTATAGCGGTGGTTGCAAAACCTGTGCAGACAGAACGTAAACGCTGTAAGCAGTGGCTGATTATCTTATTTCTCAAATACTTGGGCGAAAAAAAGGGGCGGGGTTGGAGATTATGCCTGTATATCTCAACGATACGAAAAATTTGAACACCAACACTCATGTTGTGTGAAAAACAGACTCGTCAATGCAAAAATGGACGCCGTGTTAGTGTTTTGCTTTTCTCCACAACCGTTGTCTTCGTATGTCTTGTCCATTATGTATGTTTTGTCGATGAACAACATATTTTACTTTGAACCAGGTAAGGAAGTAATGTACGATATCTGATGACTACAGCATTATTTCCACTCACTTGAGCAGAAAAATACTGCATGAGAAACCCGTTTGAATATTAAAAGAAGGAGTATAGTGTTTTTTTTGTAAATATATTAATGAAAATATAGCTTAGACGATAAGTACGGTAAAGTGCGAAATCTTTGGTCAGAGTTAGAGCCTATGTCCGCTAAGCATCGCAGAACTAATTTGATGACCGATGTCTATGTTATACCAACAATAATTCCCTTTATTCTTTACTGGGCTTTTTCCCCATGATTTTTCCAACAAACGTGCTTTACTGTGCAAAAATGTACTTATATGCACTAAAAGGTCACAGATCACAGCAATCCCCTAAAAATGAATCAACAAGCGTCTATTGAATTCAGGCACACAGCCTTAGAGCACGATGACAGATCTGACAGATGTAATTGGGCCTTGTCTTGAAAGATCGCTGTTGTTAATAATTGGATTGCCAGTCATTGCTGAAGAGGAGCAAGATGTTTTGTTGTTGTAGTTTGCTTTCTTGAGGGAGGGTGAGTGGGGTTGTGTGGCGAATTATAAATTAAGACTTCTCTAAATGCGAATACAAATTAAGGCTATTTATACATGAAGGAATCGAACTATCTTTTAATTTGTAACTTCTTGGTCAACCCTACGGTTAGTCCAATCCTTGAAATAGCCGAGTGCTTTGGGGATTTGTTGTAAAAACATTTCCAACGAACAAAATGAGTGATTTTTGTTATATTACTACGCGGACATACATCTGACATATATTTTTGATTCGTAGAAATAGCTGAGGTTGTCCGAATTTAACGGCGTGTCACTTTCGCAGGAAACAAAAATTAAAGTAAAGTAAATATTACTGGAATATATTTATAGGAAATTCTTTAAAACTAAAAGAATATGGCGGAATGTCTGAAATAGTTTCATTTTGTTTGCAAGATGGAGTTGTAGTCTAGTTGCAATCGCATGTCTTAAACAATGGGCGAGTGGGCGCAGTTATAGCCCTTTTTCCCCAAGACTGATTTTTGCAAATTCTTTTTGATGATAGAGTCTGCACGGGCGGAAACCATGATGGGCGACACTACACTCTTTCTAATGCTCGTACTAGGAATCAATGACGTGCGAATCAGGGCAGGTATTAATATACTTTTCCTGCGTATGGAAGATTACAGACAGTTTGCACGTAAGTGCCTTCATTAAATACCTTCTGCGAGAGAATCAACTTGTCAACTTCTAAGTTAGGAATAAAGAGATGGAGATGTGCTTGATACGAGCGGACTGGTCAAATCCATTTTTGCTCTACGTGCTGCGTAGAATACCCGCCTCTCGCGTGAAAAAAAAAATCTGATTTTATAATCTAACATCCACGATTGTGTCCCCATCGAGAAGAAAATAAATGTTTTCTATTTTAAAAAGATTATGATGTACAAGATGGGTTCAGACGTGTAACATAATCAGTGGTATAGTGAGAGCAGCGGACCGGATTTGTGGGCCTTTGGATAAATGCTCCAGCAGACCTGTTTGAATTACAAATTGTGACGGCGCTGGGCTCCCTGACACTTGTGGGTCCCCGGAATGTTGTTCTAGTTGTCCTAATCTGCCCGCGTCCCTGGGTACAGCAGTTAATCCGTAACAAAACCCCACATACTTTCCAAGTCTATGTTTGTAACAAGCTTTTAGGTTGTTTTCCTTCTCTAAGAAGTCGCGAGTGTTTCAGGGGCGAGTTATGGCATAACGGTACTAATTGTACAACCACAAGTTGGCGTAACTTAAGGTGTATGGAACATTGAATTCAGAAATAAACAACATTGTTCGTTATGACAGTGTGTGACATACATACTTTAGGTAGGATAGAAAGTATTTTTATGTTACAAAACATTACCATTGCGGTCAATGGAAAAGCATTTGGTACCGTGATATCTTATAGCGTTAGCATGGGTAAATGAACCGAACTGTGTCGCAATTTCGGTCTTAAGACAATTGCGTACAATGATCTGATTTTTATAACGTACTTAAGAGTAAAATTGCATTATTTATGAAACTTAAATTGGACACAGTGCCAGACGAAGGCCTTCCAGGGCCGTAAGCACTGAACATGTTATGGTTGGTTTTAATGTCACTTTTAACACATCATTGGCAATAAAATGACAAAGAATGGGAGGTAAATGTCACTCTCAAAGGACGCACCGAGGCAACAGATCTAAGCTTGTTTGGGCAGGTATCGAATCCGCCACTCTTGTATTACGAAACCAAATTGCGGCTCCCATTATTCGCGCTTGAAAATCGCACCTGTAGTGCGTAATTAGGTTTACCTGATATAATTACTGAAAATAACACGCGACTCACAACGGGGATCAAGGTTTTCAGAATGGCCTTTTACATCACTTTCTATAATAGATTAGACTGTCATGGGAAATGATAAGGGAATTCAGAAAGGGAATCGAGATTGGAATTGGCGAGTGTAACCAAAGCATAGTTTATTTCAGGCTCTGTTAGTTACGTTTGGTATGATATACGAGTAAAATACAGTAGAATCATACACTCGATCTCAAAGATAAACCGGTGTATTTGGAAACAAGTATGAAGTATTTCGCCGAAAAGAATATTTTTAAAAAAAACAACAAATAGCCAATTGAATAAAGTAAACACAATTGCTTAAAACAAAACAAAAATGTATTAGGAATTTTGAAAATGTTCTTCCTGTTTTTTTAAGAAAGAATGAAAGGATGTTGTGTCACAGCACTTGGTCAGAGAAGACTCGCATGGTAAAACGCCAAAACAAACTTAGTACTATCACTGGCAAGGGTGTGAGGCGGCATCACGAAATGTATAGAAGTACAGGAAGCTTGTTAAACATTGAGGCCTAATATAATTTACCTTTCCGATTGCCACTATATATCATATACAGATCCCAATCTTCATAACTACATTGAGGCCTAATATAATTTACCCTTCCGATTGCCACTATATATCATATACAGATCCCAATCTTCATAACTACATTGAGGCCTAATATAATTTACCCTTCCGATTGCCACTATATATCATATACAGATCCCAATCTTCATAACTACATTTTCAAACAGCTTCAGTCCTCACTAAAAAAATAATTTTAAAACTTAAATTAAAACACGGGGAAAGTATCAATATAACATGCTCAATTGTCTATGCTGGGCTATTAAAACTAAAATTAAAACACTGGGAAAGTGTCTATGCTGGGCTATTAAAACTAAAATTAAAACACGAGGAAAGTGTCGATATAACATGCTCAATTGTCTATGCTGGGCTATTAAAACTAAAATTAAAACACTGGGAAAGTGTCGATATAACATGCTCAATTGTCTATGCTGGGCTACTAAAACTAAAATTAAAACACTGGGAAAGTGTCGATATAACATGCTCAATTGTCTATGCTGGGCTACTAAAACTAAAATTAAAACACTGGGAAAGTGTCGATATAACATGCTCAATTGTCTATGCTGGGCTATTAAAACTAAAATTAAAACACGGGGAAAGTGTCGATATAACATGCTCAATTGTCTATGTTGGGCTGCTAAAACTAAAATTAAAACACTGGGAAAGTGTCGATATAACATGCTCAATTGTCTATGCTGGGCTACTAAAACTAAAATTAAAACACTGGGAAAGTGTCGATATAACATGCTCAATTGTCTATGCTGGGCTACTAAAACTAAAATTAAAACACTGGGAAAGTGTCGATATAACATGCTCAATTGTCTATGCTGGGCTACTAAAACTAAAATTAAAACACTGGGAAAGTGTCGAGATAACATGCTCAATTGTCTATGCTGGGCTACTAAAACTAAAATTAAAACACTGGGAAAGTGTCGAGATAACATGCTCAATTGTCTATGCTGGGCTATTAAAACTAAAATTAAAACACGGGGAAAGTGTCGATATAACATGCTCAATTGTCTATGTTGGGCTGCTAAAACTAAAATTAAAACACTGGGAAAGTGTCGATATAACATGCTCAATTGTCTATGCTGGGCTACTAAAACTAAAATTAAAACACTGGGAAAGTGTCGATATAACATGCTCAATTGTCTATGCTGGGCTACTAAAACTAAAATTAAAACACGGGGAAAGTATCAATATAACATGCTCAATTGTCTATGCTGGGCTATTAAAACTAAAATTAAAACAAGGGGAAAGTGTCGATATAACATGCTCAATTGTCTATGCTGGGCTACTAAAACTAAAATTAAAGCACGGGGAAAGTGTCGATATAACATGCTCAATTGTCTATGCAGGGCTCTGCTAATGAGTGAACATGGTTTTCCTGTCATGGCGATATGTCAGTTAGTCACGAACGTTATCTTCCTTAAACTAATCAAGTATATTATAATTTGTATTGCAACACATATTTGCTTTAATTTCCAGATTCGCAACATTTTAATTACAACAATTATTTTTTTTTTTTGGGGGGGGGCACACATTATATCCAGAATAAACGTCTTGTGTTATGTTATAGACATCATCATTAAATTGCTGAAAACATTTCAACCAAGTATTTATTTGACTTGAAAGGCAGTTCAACCCAGGTATGAATTTGACTCTGAACGCTAAAAGAGAAACAAACAACAAAAAAAACGTAATTTTAAATCTGCAATAATTGGTCGCAATTGATTTCGCGGTTCATACTTTGCCGATTTTTTTAGATTTTAATTATTATTCATTGAAAGCCTCTAGTTAAAAAGAGGCCATTTTACAGTTATGGTAGCTCTCAGAACCGTAATTGGCTCATGATGTCTGTAAGAGTTTCAAGGGAGTATTACAAATAATAGTATTGCCCTGTATAAATCTATCGAGTTATCGATCTGTCATTTGTTTCTCTCATATCGCCTCCCCTCCCCAAAGACTCATCCATGATCTGAAACGTGTAATAATTTATATTTATTTGCAAGTTCATGTTACTATAAATAATTTATTGCATTGTTTAATAATCCAAACGATATAAAGGAGCAAACTCTTAAGATGCATGACCAATGACTAGCTTCTGTGTCTATTTGCTAATTAAGTGTCTGTGTCTATTTGTTAATTAAGTGTCTGTATCTATTTGTTAATTAAGTGTCTATGTCTATTTGTTAATTAAGTGTCTGTGTCAATTTGTTAATTAAGTGAATATAATTATTCAGGTGTTTTACTTAATTTAACAATTTGCGTAGTTTTTTGTTGTACATAATTTAAAGTTTAAAGTACTTCTTCGTTTGTTTAAATTACTTCTTCATTTGTTTGCCGATACATATATTTAAATATAACTAATCATGACAGACTTGTTAACGTCTTTTTTTTTTAACATACGCTCACTGTACGTGAATGAAATTAAAATAATCATTTAAAGGATAATTGATTGCAACATTAGTTTTACAAATATTCAAAGATTGCTACATCTAATCTCACCTTAAAATGCCAGGATTAACATAAATTGTGACCCACGTATGCTTGCGATGCATATTTAATTGATTTGTCTATATTTTTTATGTTTTGTTGCACCTACAGCACATATTCACGGTCATCTTAGAAAATTTATAATTTACTATTTTAACTCAATTTTTATTCATACTGATTATTTAAATAAACGACACACTTCTGATTCAAGCATAATCGTTGATTTAAATGAAAACGTAGAGCACTGCAAACAAACAGCATAGTTAATTTCTTTAGTGCTGAATGCGCACCCACTGAGTCATCGGCGAGTATATTGCAACGAGTTGGGAAAATCTTTACGGGTTAGCAAAATGATGAACCAGCAATAGGTAACCCAATCATTTCAATTTATTTACAGTTGATCTAAATCATTACCTAACCTTTGATTAACATCGTTACCGACCATTTGATTGTTTTTATCCTCCATCTCAGATTTTCACCTTTCCATATTGGTAGTTTTGTTTGTTAAGTTTACCATCATTCATAGGTTGGCTTGAGTGTTGCAAGGAAACAATGTATTCCATTATATTGCAATATGGCATGTCTGTATTGCGATACGTATCAATACGTATTGGTTGTTGATAGTATCTATGACTTGAATGTTGATTAAGCATTTTTTGCACTGTTATAATTAGCAATTTCCTTGCATTCAATACAATATGAAGAGGAAAATGAAACCATCTTGCTTTTTATTCCACCAAAACATCCAGTAACTGTAAGAATCACATTACTTGTTTAGAAAACAAAAAATATATCAACATGTAAAAACTTCTACAAGCAAGAAACAAATATACTGGAAAAGAGTTATATTATTATTTTACCTGATTAGAAAGTCTTCAAATCAAAATGATCTTAAGATTCTTTTATTGCAATGCAATCAAAACGAAGGATATACTCAAGAAAAACTACACATAATCATAATAATTGATAAATATCCTACTTTGATTAGAAAAATGAGCCATATAGTAAATTAATGATATTAATGATTCCATACCTTTCTTGGTTTGAACCTGACAGACTAATTACTTAACAGGCAGCAGAAATAAAATCACAGAAGAACCTAATTTGGCTGACTAGAAACATTATTTTTGTGACTATCAAAATTAAACTATTAATATAATTTGATCGCTGATGTAAACATTTTGTTTTTATCTATAACTTGGCAACACTGTCAATCTATAAATTTCTCCAATAAAAGAAAGTACTTAATATGACTAGATACAACAAAGTCTTTTTACAAATATGGATGATGTCAGCTTATTTAGCTGTGTTTGAACAAAGGATTAGCAAATTAATATTTTTATAGAGAAACTTGTTTATGTGTCGTATCCCTCTAAGTCCAGAGTTCATTTTGTTTACAAAGGAGACAATAAGGTATGGTAATTTTCTTCTTCAGAAATAGTAGCATATCAATATTATCTATACTGATTGCTGCCCTTGGGCTTAAAACATTATATTATGCAGTCCATGAATACTCTTTCAGAATGGACAGATGTTGCTGGTATGTAGAGCAACTCTCTCGCATAACTTGATAACACAGGAAACTGATGTTGATCATCTCGCCACCATTATGGGTTCTGTGCAAAAGGAATGGACTCCTGATCTTTGTAGCACGTAATATCTTTAGTTACTTTTCCAAGAACAGTCTAAATCGCACTATAGATGACTCTGAAACAAGGCCGAGGGAAGCCGTATAACGCCTACAAAAAGAATAGCCTTGGATTATTCAGACTCACAAACGGAGGAGGTCTTCGATTGTGTCCTCTTCGTGGACTCCTGCCGGGCGTCTGTTACTCGCGATGACAACGTCAGTCAATATTTTCTGGGGTCTTTGTCTGCGAGATAAATTTGTGGCAATGATTCCCCCGCTCGTAGGAAATCTACGGAATTGTTAACCTGATTCGACAACAGGGCATGGAACGCACTGGCTCGAAAATGACTACGCTGATAATGTTGAAGCTATTGCTAAACAATATGTCGATAACAAGATCGCCGAGGTGCGCTCACCACGCGCAGTAACTTCATTTAGCCAAATTCAATGAATATTAACAAGACTAGCAGAGTAAATAAACTGATCTCTTATTCTTATTCAATGGTCGGCGTGATTTCATTGTCGTACAAAATAGCTTTAATAGATAAAAAAACGTCACAGCTATACGAGTCTTGATCATAGTTGAATAAAACACGTTGGGTCGAATGCCATTATCACGTAGCGACAAACAAACAATGTTTCGGAATTAGTAACATGTACTGTATCAAAATCATCGGTCGCCGGAGATTAAATTCAGCTCAAAGTATTTAACGTCTGTCCAGAAGGGTTCTTAACCGTCGTTTTGTTTGGCATTTATTATTGCACATATGTGATTTATACCAATATATGCATGAAAACGGCGTTGCATGTCATCATATACACAAAAAATATCATTTTGTCATGTGCCAAATAGAAAATACGCAGAAATTATTTCTACATCGATAACGTTCAATTCAAAGACAGATCTACCGCGATAACATTCTCCATCTGTTATGTTGAACCTACATTGACTCAACTTAGAAGATAAAGACACTCATGTCCGTGTAACGGTTCTGGACAAAAACGAGATGCATTGTTGAATACACAAAGCAGGGTCTTGCTCAATGCAATTCTAGGTGAACGTGGTGATAGACTCCGCCCCTCCCTACCCCGAATACACAATCGCCGGGGACAGACATATTTCTCAAGAAGATAGTTTATACAGTTGCATGGCAGTTGTACCAGTAACAAATGGTAATTGCTTAAAAGTACGTGCACCTGTTTCACTCCAACAGGCCAGCTTGTGGAGCAATTATACTTAATGATGATAATATTAATAGAAGTACTACGATTTGATTTTCAAAGCTACCGATGTGAAAAAAAATAATTGAAGCTGAACAAAAGCTGTAAAATGAAGAAAAAAAAACCACGAGAATAGCTATCTTAGTTACGCCAATCAGAAGTGTACTTTAAACTATATCAATCGTAGCCGGTGTGACTGGCGGCACCAGAACACACAATTTCACCACGCTCACATTCGCGACTAAGTGTATATTCGAAAGTTCTCAAGGAGACCAAAGTAAACTCAATACAGCAATACCAGGTAGGTGGCCAACGGAGAATAAATGATTACCATGGAGGAGCTCCAAATGGCGCTGTTTGGAATGGAAAACCACCGACACGTCCACGTCCAGATTTGGAATTGTCCACTAGCGCCCCAAAACAGGTAACTGATTTACATGCAGAAAAAATCGAGCAAACAATTGTATATCAGTTTGTTGCTATCAGTCTACAAGCTCGCAAACAAAAAGCTGGGCCTGAACATAAAAGTGTTTCACGCGAACGCATCTAACTTGGTGGAAACCTTCATCTTGCGGGTCCTTACTGTCCACACACAAGTTACAATCACATATGCACACGTATGCATGTAATCCACAGTGAGAAAAGTAATTGCGAGCTATAAGTGGTTACGGGCATGTAAACTGGAACTGATCAGACAATCTCACAAATCTTTCTCCCTCAATTTCATTTAAAGGACTCAATATAATTGTTTCTTTTGCTAGGTCGTGCAGGTTACATTTACTCTTCTACATGTCGTAAAAGGTTAATATTGGAGACAGATGCCACAGTGACTCAATGATTAGCGGTTTGTGGTCAGTCGTTAGTATGTTGACCTTGCAACTGAAAGGACGCATGTTCTGATTATTTTTACAGGATCAGCCCAAGATGGCTATCATAGTGCGTTCTTGTATAAGTTCTTATGTACTAGGCACTCGCTTCACCACCAGTTCAGAAGTGGTTACCTATCCCGCCTTAAACCGCATATATGAATGATGATCCAAGGTGATACATACGAAAACATTTAGAATCACGTTATTTGCTAAGGAATAGCTAACTTTAACTGTTGTTTTTACTTGATAAGATTAAGTTGTGTCCACATTTTTAGAACTGGATAGCGCCTTAAAAGTTCAATAACATCCATCGTCCACCTACTCCATCGGGGGAGACTGTGTTAAAAGAATTTAAGTACCTGACGTTGCTGTGATGATCGCCGGGATATTTTCAATCCAAAACTTCAATAATACTTGTCCTTGCACGCAGAACAAACATAAAAGCAGAGATGTATCGATTTGTCAAGAAGGCACAAGTATGACCACATTATGTTTTACTACACTCTTCAGCTCTCTGTAAGACAAGCCCCATAAGACATGTTTATCCTGGTAATCACATTGAAACCGATGTATAATGGGATCGGAAAGACATAAATCATTTGATGTCCAGAATATTTTTCCGTGCTAAACAAAATAATAATAAGTAAAGTTAACTTAAACGCCCAGACTTTATTAGCTAGAATCAAGTATTGAGAATTAGATGTATGGCTTTAATAATAGTTCGTAATAGTTTGTCGTGGAGACAGCAGTTAATGGAGAAGCTCAAAATGGTTTAGTGTAATTGTTCTTGATGGAGGAATTGGTCAATGTAGAAGCTCAAATGGGCTTAATAGTTTGAAAGATCCGTTAATGTATACTGGGTTATGGAAACGGTGTGCTTACATCTACCAATTTTTAATTCAATCTTCACCCCTATTCATCAACGATTTGTCCTATTATGAAGTCAGACGGCTGATATGGATCGGAACGTTAGGGCTGTATGCACACACACACACACACACACACTATATGTTTTACAACACTCTTCAGCTCTCTGTAAGACAAGCCCCATAAGATATGTTTATCCTGGTAACCAGGTTGCATTGACACACACACACACACACACACACACACACACACACACACACACACACACACACACACACACACACACACACACACACATATATATATATATATATATATATATATATATATATATATATATATATATATATATATTGTCAAGTGCCAAATTTTTCGCCAGTGAAATTCATTAATTATTTCTTAGTCTAGCCGACAATTAACTGTCTTGGAGTAGGAGTTTGGACGAAAGAATGTTTACTTAACTGGATCAGGCTGTTAGAATATTGATAGTAGAACCGAACTTGGTGTTTGATACGCTTAAGAGAGAGAGAGAATTTCTCACGTATAGATGTCAAAGTGATTTGAAACAAATGGTAGGGTGATATTTCAACCCCAAGTGGCATTTTTGGCATCTTGATAGACGTGTTTTCAAAATGTCCGTAGGAATAGCGGTTATTCCGATTGGTCAAATGTGGAAGGAGGGGGATGTGTCGAACCCTAGAATCGGGGAAATATATATTCTCTGAGCTGATGAGTTTGAATTAGTCTGAAAATTTCTCTGCAAGAGAGAACCGTT
This sequence comes from Unio pictorum, assembly GCA_030141615.1. Lineage (NCBI taxonomy): Eukaryota > Metazoa > Mollusca > Bivalvia > Unionida > Unionidae > Unio > Unio pictorum. Next base: position 3,043,801 of record JARLTB010000131.1, on the reverse strand, counting down.
ACCAGGACTCCGATCGTTCTTTGCAAGAAAGACGTTCGTAAAAATTTTGGTTCCAGGGAAAACTGAATGTGGAACGATTGTAAGACCCCAAAAACACAAGGTATTTAACTCAAATTCACATTTATCATGATGTAATTTATGTGATGTTTTCTTTGTTACAGATGCATAATGTATTGATACTATGATACAAATAGTTCGGTATTACATTGATTTAATAACGTACTTTGATATGATGTTTCTTCGTTATAGATGCATGATGTGTTCATATTTTTGTATGGATAGTCGGTATTACAATGATTTAATAATGTATTCTGAATTAGCATTTTCACCTTATATACTTAGGTAGGGTAATGGGTATTGTAGAAAACCCGCTGTGTACATTTATGATTGGAAAGTGCTACACTAATTTTGAATTTATCATATTAGTGAATATGGATTGTGTGCTATGATACATTACCTCACTTTACGTAATGATTTACGGGAATATATGTGACTTTCCCAAATTCTGATGTCGATAATTAGCAGTATAGCTCTATGGATCTGAAGACTTGTGTAGTATTTGCTAGCCGTATAAAAGTTAACACTGATAGTAAGATCTGATTGTTCGAACCAGAAAGACGGACGGACAATCTCAACTCTAAAGCATAACAAGATACTTAGGGCGTTTTACCCTTTTCTTTTCAAAGGAAAATAGTTTATTTGGAAAGAGTGAGCATTAGCGAGAAGTCAAGAAAAGGAGGAAAAAGAAATCAAGAAAAGGAGGAAAAAGAAGTCAGAAGTCAGAGTTGTGGAATTCCCCGTTCAATCAAAGGGCAAGCTAAAGTCGTGACGCACGCAGAAGGAAAAAACGAGTCGACGAACAAGGTCATTATGAGTCCAATGTTAATGAACATTCGATTTCATGATGAAAGTTACTATCAGTTATTAACGGTTAAATTCATCTATTTTATTAGTGTTTGAATTTTAATTAACGTATCTGCTATTTTAAAGCTTCGGTTTTTTTAAGTGCTTCTGAACGAAGAATAGTCAGAAGGAAAGAAAATTGCAATTTATTGTATCATTCTTCTTTTAATTGTATTTTAATTAAATTCTCATTTTATCTTTACGGGGGCTCGTGTGTTGTCTTGTTCTAGTTACCATCTCAGATTACCATATCCACTCTATGACTGGGCAAATTACACCGTAGAGATCATTCCTTTAGATAACGAGAATTAGCGGGAGGCGGTTTCGAGTGTTGTTTTTCCAAGTTGCGCAATACCTCTGACCAGGTCTTGTGCGATATTGTACTAATAACCCTTGATAACCGAACAACCGTTACAAAGTGGATATATATATATATATATATATATATATATATATATATATATATATATATATATATATATATATATATATATATATATATATATATATATATATATATATATTGTATACACACACACTTTACATACCTGTCTGTCTACCCTGTATGAATGTATACATTTGCATCATATTTAGAACTGTTTTTTCTTCCCCATTGCTGGAGGAATTGTTCGGTATAGTATGGGGTATTCAAGTTTCGACTTTTACGCTGAGGCTTTGTGCGGTTCGAGTTACAACACACCAAATAGAATCCTTGTTTTCCTTAGCACTGGCGAAATCGTATACTTTCGCATCACTGTGGAACAGTATTCTTCATTTGTTTTAGGCCAAGTAACAAGGGGGTTCTCCGTTCCATGTCTATTATCTGCAAACCCGTCTCACACCTTCATTAAGCCACCTTTTGGTCTCGATTTAAGTTGTTAAAGCATGACTTACATTCGATGAAAATTGAATTTTACTATATGAAAATCGCAAGCAATGCCCTAGTATTGAACATTTACAACAATGAGCACAACAGGTTAAACAATCATCTGGATATGCAAATCTTCTATTATTTCTGAGCAAACTCTGAAGGTGTCAATTATAGTTTATTAAGAGCTTCTTAATATATTTGATAATGTGCATTGAAACCGCAAGATCCAATATATTACACTTTTTAAACAACTTGTTGATGTTATATGTCGTTTATTAGGTTTTTCTTATCGGTAAAGTTTAGGGTTACACACGATATATTTGATCAGATTTTTTTTTACTGTTTCGAACAATTAAGGACGCCAAACACAGAATGCAGTGTGACAAATATTCGGTTTATATAATAAACTAATATGTAGTTTTCTTATGAAACAGGTTGCATTGACATATGTAAAGAACTTTTTGTTAGGTGAAGGGATTTGTTCACGTATTCAGATTTGCTTGTCTGAAGATTAAATTTCAACCATGTATGAAAGGTTATGAAAAAATTTCCCATGTTTAAATTTGTACGAGGAGTAAATATCAGCATGTAAAGTTGTTGCAAAATATGCACATGATTGTATTTTAGCTTATTTTATTAACAATATTTAACCCTAAAACTATAGTGATTTTTTTAAAGAAAGTTTTAGCTACGTACAGTTTGGAGAATGTGTCTGTTTCAGCGTGAGGGAATCCTCTTCAGTTTCATTTTGCTGTTGTTGTTGTGGTTGTTGTTGTTTGCTTTTATTTATTGTTGTTAATATCGGAGACAGTGATATAGAAGACATTGTTTATATTTACTTATGATGAATGCAATTTATAATCCTTTAAAGAAATGTGTGCCTTAACAAACCTGTTTTGCATATCTGTTTTTTCTTATTAAAAAAACATATTTTAAGTATTATTTGTGTTAAATACACCCACAAAGCTGTGCTAAACCGTCTTATATATATATATATATATATATATATATATATATATATATATATATATATATACGCACACCTCCATCCCCATCATTGCCATTCGTGTATAATAATTAGTCAATATTTATTTTTAACTAATTATTATACGCGGGTAGTAATGACGAGAATGGAGGGGTAGGTGCCCCATTACCCCCTCTCCTTAATCCAGCCCTGTCTGGGGAAGTGTTGTGAAAGCTGTCTATATTAAAACTGCTGAGCACAGTAGTAGTATAAGACGAACAAAGAACAAGACATACTGTGTTATCTTCAGTGTTTTTGACAGTGAAGTTTTATGTTCAACGATTTGCTCCAGCTAGTTTATACATAGGCATTGAGGAAAATGGATCCGCGAGGAATTGTAACATCAGTATTAGAGTCACGAAGAAGCCTCCACAGCATGTTATTCTCGTATATGTGAATCTAAAATAGTTATGTTGCAGATAAACGAACTAATTTCATCCTACCGTATATAGTCAGCTGTTTGTAGGCGGAATGCATAGTTAGATGAGACGCATACATAAAACATAATGCGATAAATCATCGTTAGTGTTGATTGAAAACAGGCAGAAAATTCTGTTTTGCATACACTCAGCAAAGCAGATGTTGCACTTCATTACTTGGAATTTTGCCAGGAACAAGCAGCGCGCCAACGTCTCTGAAGAAATATAAATGTATTGTACTGAAATCTGCATTGGGGGAGATTTGTCACTTTAAATAGTTCTGCATCTAAACTCATCGAATTCAAACATTTTTTTTTCTTTCTTAATTTTTAAATGACCCACCTCTTTCTTGCTATAGATTTGGGGGTGGAGAGCACATTTTTGTAGGATCAAAACTAGAATAGAGTCAAGTTTTCTTCACAGTTACACAGTTAAAATTATGCCCTTGAAAGGCTTGAAGTGCGACAGCTTCCCCTGCCAGTGGTTTCGCCTAACAGGTCAATCGCCTGCTTGTTTACGCTCTGCGTTAAACGATATTAGAGGATCTGCTACTGTAAATTGGCATACACCCACGTTCCAGTTGCTGATTGTCTTTTAGGACTCTTTTATGTGAACCTGACCTAGTTGATCCAGTGAAAACAGCTGTAATTTCATTTGAAAATGCTAATCGTTTATATTTAACCGTCTCATAATACCTTCAGACGCTCGTAATTCTGATGTGCCATTTCCTAGAGTATCCCTGAGTAACTCATTAAAACAACTCAAGAAGCAGATAAGGTAAGAAATCTCAATTTTCGGAGGCCGGTTCGCTAAAAGGGAAAATATTGAAGGTCTTCCAATTGAGTGTGCCATCTTAAATCTCCCTCCTATGGACGCAAAAGTGGTTTTGTTAGCACATGTATTACAATAAAACTGCATTGTGTAGTCCCATTGAAAAACGCGTAACATTCTACATTGATGAATTGTTTCCTATCTATTCAACTGAATATTTATATAAATATCTTACGTCATTTTTGTGACCTTAGCGTCGTTTGGTCTTCATAAACAATGGCAACGGTATACATCATGTAGCATAGCAACACTTTACCATATAAGGGAAAATTTCCAAAACTATTGTGGTGATAATTAACTAAGTCTTTACAAGTCTTGATTTGAAATTAATTTAATTTACTACAACGGGTCGTATAGTTTTAGCAATTCTTACGAAATTAATACATGAATATATTTTGTATTTGAAGAATTTTAAAAAAGATGTAAATTCTGTTCTTTTCCGTCAGCATATGATTTTTACATAACTATATTAGTTTTGTGAAAAGAAGTGTCCTACCTCAATTAAATGGGTTGGCAATGTAACAAGCAATATAACTGGGTTAAGAAAATGATACTTGTAAAGTTTAATTTATAATTTAAAAACATTACCTTTATATATACATATGATATGAGAGTCGCATAATTGCGAATTGCCACATGTCATATAAGTCCGCCAATGATAATTTGCCTATTCAATGTCGAAAACTAATTATATTAAAGTTAATGCTTGAAGCCTGCATTATGTTGTTTGGTGTTCATTTTTATACATACTGGATAGCGCTTTATTCATTGATTACATAAAAATATACTAGCGGGTTAACACTCTTTACAATCAACCTGAGAGAGAGAGAGAGAGAGAGAGAGAGAGAGAGAGAGAGAGAGAGAGAGAGAGAGAGATATGTGAAAATACAAGTCCGACTACCATACATGACTTATTTATATACGTCCTACATGGATAAAGAAAGTAGTTCCAAACGTGATATCGTCTATGGTATCTCCACTGTGGTGATATAACTTTTCTCCCATTGATATATTTTGTTAATTCACTATGAAATAGAAAATACATCAAATTATCTTTTTTGTGTATGGAACTTTTCGTGGTAGCCACAAATTTCTCTTTATTATTATGTTCAGTGTATAATACAATGATTCTGAAGAATTTATTTATCTATTTCAAATTCAATCATCCTGCAAAGAAAAGGAGATTAAATTATTTACTGGCGAACGTTATATTTTCTTTGGCATGTCTTCGTTTACATGCCTGTAACTTATTAATTGCATATCCAGTAATGATAAAGAAAAACCGCAGCTCGTATTAGCACCAAGTTCCGTTTTTTAGATGACAGCAGTGCATAAGAAATACAAGCCAAACAGCTGGCACTGTGCTTATTTGGAATCTTTCATTTTCTTATTACCAGCTACAAAAAGTACCGTACGCGTATCAGTCGCAAAAAGCAGATGGTGATGGCCTTACATGACCACTTTTTCTGTTCCTTTTTTCAATTTCATTTTCCATACTTCACTTTACTGAATAACGATCTTTTGATAAACTGTACATAGTGTTCTCCTAGTCATTTAAATGAACAGACATCATTGAGGTTACTTTTTTTAAAAAAAATACTTCATCTATGATTCAAGATTTCCCACACAAATAACCCAGAAGAAATTACAACAGCAAAATAAAAAAAAATAAAAACGAACATGATGCTAACAAAATGGCAATAAGTTTCCATTCAGTTCTTAAATAAACCTAACGTAATGTAAATGACAAAGACAATCCGCACGTAACGTTCATTTCAGTGCCGTCCAACCTACGGCCCGCGGGTTGATTTTATATAAACCGCCAGAGCTAGAGCAGTTTATTGTGCATTTGTGTAATAAAAAAAGTCCATGGCCTAATTTCATCATATATGTTCTTAATCAGGTAGACAATTGTGAATACTTTTTTTTATAGTCGTTGGTTTTAAGTTTTCAGCTGCGGCCCTCGGCTTATAGAATTTTTTTTGTGGTCTATGGAGTCAAAAGGCTTGGACAGCACTGGTATATTGGCTGAATCACATCGCACCTGCAATACTCGCAGAAACTGCATTGAATCATACTATGATTCGTATCACGTGACAGTCGCGGCCTCGGTGAGCTTGAAAAGGTGTATATGGTGGACTCACGGTACTACCGGTAATGATATGGAAAAACGGGAACCAGCCTGGAAATAGGTGAACATAAAATAGAATATATATGGCATTGGCTGACTAGGATTAGTTAATAATGTTAAGTTATGTGTTATGAAAAAGAATCTTTTCAGAGCTTATCCCTGTTTAAGTTAACAAATTAAAGACATTGTTTTCTTGATGGTATTTCAGTTCTTTAACAGTCTTGAGTTTGGAACACTTATTATATATTACTAAAAGTAGCACCTGACTCTTTGGTTCGGAATTGAAAGCACATGTTTCCAACACATGTAGGTCCAGAAAATGCCACGGCTCATATTCTTTCCTCTACACAGAAGCTGACATCCATGTTTCATCTAGACTGATAAATATAGATTTGATAATAAGCATTCGAACCATTTAAGTTATTGAATTTTTAATATCATGGTGTTTGTATAGGTTTACTGAGGGAACTGAATTAGTATCGTGAGTCCTATGGACAGCTACTGCAATGCAATGACTCCATATATACAGGTGTAATTAACTTTACTATAAATGCAATCATATGGTTATATTTGTAGATAACAAGCAAAATTTTGATACCTTTTGTAAACCAAAGAGTGACTTTTAGTGGAATATTAAAAACATATTCTGATATATGAACTGTTGCCAGCAACAACAAAAAAAAAAGGGGGGGGGGACGGGAACTGTGCATATTTGACTATGTTAGATGGAGTGTTTTGCACTTTGGTTTGTATCTAAGAAAAAAAAAAAATATATATATATATATATATATATATATATATATATATATATATATATATATATATATATATATATATATATATTGTTACGTCTATTGGATTTAATTTTATTTATTTTTAATTATTAAATCCAAATTTGTCATTTAGGGTTTATTATTATTTAAATGGAAATTTTTTCTAGAAAATTCACTTGACCTGGACTTTTCTGGTAAACAGGCTGACCTTGGCTTGGTTACCTCAATATCTGACCTTGCTTTAGATATTGTCAACAAGTCTTCAATTCTATTGGTTGGTTTCGGGGACAGCATTTTATTAGTGGCTGATTTATTCTTCTAGTTCATTCTTTAAGCATGTGATTTGGTGAAGGTAGCTCTTTCCATGACCTTCCAGACTCACATGATTCCTCTTGTTTACTTCAGAAAAACAATATATATAGCTGTATTTTAGAAGCTGACAGTAGTAGAAATATTGGGCTGTAAGTTATTGGTTGTGTATTTATGTTTGAGTGTTAATATTATTCTGGACTTGTGTCAATTCGTTGGAAAAGAAGAATTATTCTATTTATCTGGAAAAGGACATATGTTTCATAATTTCATCTGGATGATTTAAAAACAAGAACTGCATCACGTGACATTGTCAGCCATTTTGGATTATTACCTCGTCAAGATTCGAACCTGGAACTATTAGAACATTTATTTATTAGGACTTGCAATTCCATTAGTGGATTATTTTGTGAATTCTAAATTTGTTGGATTTGATTCTCTAAAACTGTAAGTTCAATTGTTTTATTTAAATAATTGTACTTAATAAATTCATTGTTAAAGTTATACAAGCTTGTTAGTTTTCACTCTTTCTGTGTTGCTGCTTATTCGAGCCTAAGCACGTAACAATATATATATATATATATATATATATATATATATATATATATATATATATATATAAAATTTATACAGTTTACCTTTTTTAGAGTAATTAAAGTAAGCAATAAGTTATTTCCTAGTTGTGTTTTGAAACATAAATGCTTCAGATATGATCACTTGAGTCTCTTCTACCATGTTTAATGGTGATGAACTCTCAGGACTTTGTATCCCATTAGTTTCTTTCAGTGAAAGTTTTAAAAGTTCATATTTTGGATTTTAATGAACTTATGTCTACCTTACTTTAGTTTCAAATTATTTGTCTTCTGGGAGGAAATTAAGGTAATTTTTGTCATTTAAATATCTTTTTTTTTCGTAATAATAGATGTACATAAAAATGGTCACCTTGACCTTTTACTCCTTAATTGCAAAATATGCCAAAGCTGGTAATCTTATTTTATCATCGAATCAACGAGCAATAAATAGTGATATTAAGAAAGATGATTCTTATTAGAGAGATTTATTTAATATCATGTTCCGATTTTTTTAAAATAAAACTCAAATATTTAAATTTTGCCTGAAATGCAGCATTGCGCTTTAGTTGAGAATAAACTTGCAATACAGATTTTTGACAAGGAGAACTATGCACATTATTTACTTATGTATTGAACTACAATTCCTAGGGCTGTCAAGAAAATCAAGAGTGGATATAGGACACACGGTACTAATGATATGGAAAAATGGGAACCAGCCTGGAAATGGGCTCACCTGGATTGGTTCAAAAATAAGTTATGTTTTAGGAGGAATCAATAATTTTTGAGCTTATCCTAGTTGTAAATGAAAATAATAGAGACATTGTTTCATTGATGAAACTTCGGTCCTTTAACAGTCTTGAATTTGGAACACTCATTACTAAAATTAGCACCTGTCTCCTTGGTGGAATTAAAAGCACATATTTCAAACACATGCATGTCCAGAAAATGACGAGGCTCATACCTTTTCCTCTACACTGAAGCTGAGATCCAGGTTCCATCTATACTGATAAATATAGTTTTGATCATGAGCACTCAAAACTTAAGTTATTGAATTTTTAATATCATAGTGTTTGCGTAGGTTTACTGAGGGAACTGAATGAATACCGTGTGTCCTTATCGTACCGAGCCCACAAGCTGAGGGTGGGTGGCAAAAGTTTGAGGTTTTTATAAAACAGACTATAATTAAAGCAGATTAATTAAAAAAATAAATTTGATTCTGAAAATATTCCTCTATTTTTCTATGAATATTTCATGGATTTCCTTTAGTGATGAGGGCGAGGAAATTAGATGGGGGCGAGGGCATTGTCCTCGTTTCGCACCTGACCCGCACGCACCTAAATCTGCCGTTGCACATGCCCATTGCATGTTCTGAAGTAACGTATTGTCCCGACGGAATTGTCTAAAATATTTATAATAATTTAAATTTAATTTAATTTAAATCTTCATAGTTCCGTAACAAAATCATGTTATCACGACGTAAATATATAATTCATGCAACAACGATACAAGACTGTTGTCTTTATTGGAGGACGTTCTATGGATAAGGCATTTTTAAACAATCGATTCAAAGTAACACTCGTCTTATTGATCAATTATAGTTTTTTTTAGAAGTTTTTTAAATGCATGTAAAAGTTACCCAAAGCATGAACTAAAATATAACGGGTTGAATTAATTTTAATTTTGCGTGCAGTCAAAACTAGACCTGATAAATTAGATATTTTAAAAAATTCATATGGTGAGTAAATATAATAAATGTATGGTAATATTTCAAAGAGATTTCGTGTTTCAAATGATATACATGTTAAAATCTTAAATAATAATGGTAAAAATAAACGTCCAAAGTGTAATTCAACTTTAGTAATATTCCAGATATGTATATGTATCGATGGAAAAGAAAGAAAGAAAAAATACTTTTCCGTTAAAAAGTCGACATTATTGATTCTGTTATTCAGCGTATTCACTGATAATAATAATAATAATAATAATAATAATAATTTGAGGATCTGTCCTTGACCTGAGCATCTATATGTTAACTATTTTATCATGGTTGTACGGCCTTGTTTTCCTTTCGCAAGAAAGGAATAGACCAGTCATACTTGTTTCTCCTTTTCATAAGGGACTATTTCTTCTAAGCCTGTGTAATTTCTTGCAATCTATTAAGAATTACTTACTCGAGACATTTTATATCTTATTAGACGCGCCCTGTTTGAATACCACAAATGTACGAGTATTAGTAGCTTCATTATCTGTGACAGCGCTGCCAGATCATCAAACAAGCGTGTACATAATTAGTTCTGACATTTCTCAAGTAATTGAACACAAAACTTCGATAAAGAGAATTTATCGACGATATTTGGTTCACTGTAGGTAAGACAGTTTGGCAGTAGTAGTAGTAGTAGTAGTAGTAGTAGTAGTAGTAGTAGTAGTAGTAGTAGTAATGATGGTGGTAATGATTGTAAAATAACGCGCATTAATGTAAAATTTAGTAATATTGGCCTATTGGACATGATTAGGGGGTGCTAGATGCAGTCGATGGAGTTTCGCGATCCCACCGATCGAATTTTTCATGGTTACAGTCCAGTAGTTAATTGTTATGAAGTGTTTGCGTATCTAAACAGTCTTTCAGTTTGATTTCATCTATAAATCCTACAGAAAGAGAACAACAACAACAACAACACACACACACACGATTTTAACGCACTTCGAAAGCAACTTGTTTATTTGATACAGCAAGATTTCCGAAAAATTGTCCAAAATGTTGACATCATTGTAGTGTCGTGACTAGGTTACATATCCACATCATTTTCGAAAGTATAATTGAGAGAAAATCTTTCATAAGTGTTCAGTACAGAGAAACGTTTTTAACGAGTTGAATATTTTTCTCGCTTTGGAATAAGTGATAGAAAATAATTTTTCGGACACTTATCCGCATCATTTTCGAACGTTTGAATGAGAGAAACACTTTCTTATGCGTTCAGGTGAAAGGAAACTTTAAAAGTTTTCAAAATTATCGCTTTGGAGTAAGCGATATAATCTTAATTTATTTGTGTAATTAATTTTATTTAAAATCTGTACACATGTAAGATTTTATGTATTTCATGGTACAGAAATAACAAGCTACTTAAACGGTTGTGTGTGTGTGTGTGTGTGTGTGTGTGTGTGTGTGTGTGTGTGTGTGGTACTTATTGATTGTTTTGATATTAGAGATATAAGACAATATCCATTTTCAGACAGTTAAGACACTGCCATTTCGACACGGATCATTCTTAACTCAAGGTATCAGAGAGTTAAGAATTGCATGTTCGAGATTTAGCCACATATTCATAGAGCTTAAAACGAGCGAAACATTAAAAACAAAGGAATGTACACAACTCTTATCTACGTCAATATTGTTTTTGTAAGAATACTAGAGTTTTTGGTATACTTTTTAAAAGTCATATTATTCCCCCTCCCCACCCCTTCCGCTAATAGATTACTGATCGTGCCAGTTTAACAGCTTCATCGTGGAATGGTTTACAACATTACACTGTTTGCATGACAGAAAACAAGATATTTCTATCTTTTTACATTTGTAGAAACAATAACTTAAATACCATCAGGTATAACGGTACCAATTGTACAACCATGGTGGGAAGAGCTTAATGTGTAGGGAACATATCATTCAGAAATAAACAACAACACTAGCTATGATTGGTGTATTATGTAAGAGTTGTACTTTCTGTTAGGCTTTAAAAAATGTTAAGCCTCTTGTCAACATGTGAGAGTATGTTAATTCATATCTAGATCATATTTGGTATTTTTTAAATGATTATTATTATTATTATTATTATTATTATTATTTGGTACACATGGCTGAAAACGTGTCTGTTTTTTTTTTTGCTAGATAACTCTTACCTCTGTCTAGTTACAGCAGAGTTACCTGGCTTTGTCCTTGTCAAATTGATAATCTAACATTGTTCTATATGACAGTGTGTGAAATGCATGCTGAGGTAGGATAGAAAGTATATTTATTTTACAAAACATTAGCATCGAGGTCTATGGAAAACAATGGGTACCGTGATACCTAAAGGGAAGAACAACCTCACGTTGTTCCATAGAAACGCATACATGTGGGCGGCATTTATGAACTGTACTAGTTTGATAAGGAAAACAAATGGATGCTGGCCGTTTTTGGTCAAATATTGAGTCTTTTAAGAATAACATGTATGAAACCTTTAGAAAATAGCACAAGTTGGCTTTGGATGGCGGTTTTTCTAACTATAGATTTGACAGACACAGACGAATGTCTTTATGTCTCTGTAGTAAGCTCCAGGATTAGCATAAATGCAACAAAAAAGGTTACATAAAGATCATATAATTGATATATAATTATATATAATTATAAGTTATATAAAGATCATATAATTTATTTTGGCCAATTATTGACTATTGTACCTGCAAAAGATGAAAAATCAAGTATAGAAACAGCTATCTTGTTCTTGTAAGGCATGCCATAAACCAGGATAGAGAACACTGTAGGTTTTCTTGTATAAGCCCAGTTATAATATAATATTGACTTTCAGTTAATTCTATTTATTTCTGTCCAGCTGTTCTTTCTGCAATTTCCATATTAGGTCAAAATAAATGAGTGATAACCATTTTAGTCACACAGTGACCATTCATTCCATTCAAGTCCACACTATTCTTCAAACTTTGCAAGCCATAGCAAGAATCCAAATTGGAATGGGATCATATCTGCATGGTTATGGAAGTCTGCACTCCACATGCTGACATTGTATAGAACGTGAACTATGTGATAATAATAATAACAAAACAACTGCCTCATACTCGGAAAACAAAATGACGTCACTCATGGGGTATCCACTACATATAGAAACCTGAATTTTAGGTTTTCACTTATTAGTAATGTATTTTTGGATAAATTAATTCCATTGCATTTATGAACTCATTTATATGATATGAATACCATATTGGAGGAAATAAATACCACACCTTATGTATATCATTCACTCATCTCCCTTACACCAGACATAACGTTTCAAGAAATAAAAACTCACATTTTCAGTCATTGGTTATGAAACAAAAAGAGAAGCGTTGTGAAGCATTATATTAGCCCCTAATTATGATGAAATCGTAAGTTAAAGCAATTTAATAATTTCTCACAATACAGCTTACAAGGTTAAAAGCTGATACAGTTTTGTTTGGTTTAGGTTATTTTCTGCCGAACGTAATCACATTATAGTTAATTTCTTATGTAGAAGAATTATATATTATATGTATCAATATTATCTCATTTATTCACGCGTTTACATTAGATTGCAACCGCTCCGGTGGCCTAGTGGTTAGAGCGTCCGCCCCGGAAGCGGGAGGTCGTCGGTTCGATCCCCGGCCGAGTCATACCAAAGACTTACAAAAATGGTACTAACAGCTGCCTCGCTTGACGCTCAGCATTAAGAGGTTAGTGTTAGGACTGGTCGGCCTGGTGTTAGGATAATGTGACTGGGTGAGACATCATGCTACATGTCTGCGGCATGATGTCTCAGTGCTAGACATCACTATAAACTGCCTCACAGCAGACATCGTAGCGATATGACTGAAAAATTGTTAAAGCTACGTTAAAAATCCTAATCAAACAAACAAACAAACATTAGATTGCAATGAACAACGCTTCATCTGAAATTTGGGTATCTGTAAGGGATGATGCATTCGGACTGTCCTTGGACCTATGGGGCCTCCATATATTTATCCAGGGCTAGGTCATCAAACTTTCACATGTTATTTTTTTCTCATTGCTGATTTTGTCTCCTTATATTCATTTATCGTAAGCTACCTCTCCTTTCCTCCTGTTTTTAACTCCATTTTGCTCGTATACTTATTGTATATACTTGTTAATTTTCTGTATATTTATTACCCCAAATTTATCCCCAATCCAAGATAACCACTTAGAAGCTGTGATCTACCATATTTGGTGACTGACTGGCTTACTGCATCAATTTTATTCAGAATACAAAGGAGGTAAGCTTTCTATTTGTGTTACAAAGAGGATGGGTAGGTAGATTTTTGTATGATGACTGGGGGTTAGTGACCTCGTGTATCTGCATAAAGTGTAAAGTGTTCAAAGTTTATACTTTATACTAAGATTGGGTCCTGTCCACCTGTCTCTGATATTAAGTTATACATCTACCAAACACATATAAAGTCTTTTATATGAGGTGAAATGTACTTTTTGAAGTAGGAGAGGTACATACAATTTGGTACATTGACCTTTGACCTTGTTATTACATAATATGATATAATATGATTTATCTCATATGAAGTTCAACAAGTGCTAATATGGAAAAAAACACAACTCATTGTTAAAACAATAAATTTTATTCCCAAAATGTATTTTGGTACTAAAGCACAAATATGAAAACATCACCCACAGATTATTGACGGAAAAAAAGTTGGCTATAGATTTAACGGTGCCAGTTGTACAACCCCATGTGGGCGGAGCTAAAGGTGTAGTGAACATAGCATTCATTAATTTAAAAAAAACACTTGCTGTGATTGGTGCATTTTGTAAGAGGCTGTTGTTTTTGTTAGGCTTAAAAAAAGCCAAGCCTCTTGGCAACATGTGAGATAATGTTAATTCATATCGTGATTGTATTTGGTATTTTTTGATTTTTAAAAAGAATGTAGTACACATGGCTGAAAATGTCTGTTTTTGACTAGATAACTCTTACCCATGTCTAGTTCCAGCAAAGCTATCTCTCTTAAATGCATCGGATTACATGGTTTTGTCCTTGTCAAACTGACAATCTAACATTGTTCTCTATGATAGTGTGTGAAATGCATGCTGAGGTAGGATAGAAAGTATATTATTTCACAAAACATTAGCATTGAGGTATATGGAAAATCAGTTGGTAAACCATCAAACATAAACTTCAGAAAGAGTGTACACCCCGTGGCAATAGGGCCGGAACCGATATAGTGTTCTCTCCGGCCATCAGGGCAAATTAAAACAACACAGAAATCTGGCATGTGAACAAATAATTATATTAAAGTAACTAGTCTTTTGTGGCCTTCGAGTGGTCTTAGAAATGCAATTTGGCCCTGAGGTAGGTTATAGCGGCATACTTGAAAACGACATATGGAACGTGTTAACTACCATTAGCTGTCATGCTATGTACTTCGTTAACTAAGCTGGGTATTGATGTATACTGTTGTACGTTTCCTTTGCGTCTGATAGCTATTTTCTGCTTACACTATGGAGACTGATCATATCTTTCATAATTTCCGACAAGAAAGCTTTCCACTGAGCTTATATATTAAGATTTTTAACGCATGCCATTGGACTATCGTCTAGGTAAAAGGTTACCAGCGGGTGTAATTGACAAGGAAAAAATAGAAATATTTTGTTACGTACAGTTTCTGCAGATTACGGAAAATTGAATGACAAATATACTGTACGCATTCGAGTCTCTTTTATAGCATAAACGAACCGTGTTATTTTAGTCGTACCATATATATGCAGTTGATCTGGGTCTGTTTAGTGTGTAGTTGGACTCGATATGTAAATGAATATACACAATTCTTGCTGTGTAATTAACTTGACGCGATGTTTTCGTTTGCTTTACGTACTATGTAGATATGAGCTTGGATCAAATTTTGAAGCTCAAATTGACAAAAGCATAATGTTAAACTTGATGAAAGAAAGAAACAGACCAAAAAAACCCAATGAAACAAGATACTAAACGCAGTAGCATAAACCTTTTACATGAAAGGATGTTTATTAGATAAATTGACTGTGATCTTTTTTACAAATGGCCTTACTTATTATTGGAAATACTAACATTTCAAACTACTGACTATTTACGACGTCAGTGACAGTACCAGGGTGGTAAACCTTTGTTATCTGAAAACCATATGTACTTATCTAGTCATAATTTGGTGTTCGGCTTTATTCGTCTATGTTTAGTTCCAAGGCGTCAACTGTTTTCACCGTATACTATCATATTACGGATACGAATTTTATTTAACCATGCAGGCAGACACATATTTCAAATACAGTTATATTCTCTCTGTTCTACGTTGTGTATAATTCGATTTTATATCCAGGGCTGATACGTGAGATACCCAAGTGGTATTTCGTACACGACATATTTTATACACGTCAAACCGTAGTAAATATACTCCAATAGTATTTTATACACGTCAAACCGTACTAAATATACTCCAATAGTATTTTATGCACGTCAAACCGTACTAAATATACTCCAATAGTATTTCATGTACGCCATACCGCACTAAAGATATTCCAGTTCGAGTTTTATATATGCAGTACCTGCACTAAATACAACTCTGAATTTAATTTAACAAACTAGAAGATATGCTACAAAACATGTATAAAAATCGATTTTAAAGTTATCATAAGGGTTTAGTGTCAGCATATGGTTTATATTTCTTTGATAGATTATTTAACAATAAAAAATAAAAACAAAATATATTAATAAAAATAAGACTCCCCCATCTCTAATTCAATGCAAATTGTTGTTTGAATCAAAAACATCAACAGCTATCCTGGAAAATCTACGTGTTATCTGCATTGTGCGTAATAGTTTTGTTTTTGAAATTCACTTATATCTGATAAAAAGTCAGTTGTAAATATAACCAACGGCAATTGAGATAAATTGTCAGATTATTTCTCGTTGTAGCTACATTAAAAAAGGCATGTTCATAGATATACACGATAAAATACGTTTTTCATCGTGACTCAAATAATAACATTTGACATGAAATACAACCAACAGAATGAGCCCTACTAATCCCCTTCTGATGTAATATGTAGAAATCGCGTGCTACTGAAGATTTTGTTGCAACGCCTCGTTCTTAACGCAACAGAAACAGGCGATAGTACGATGTAAGTAATCTCCTTTTCTGTTTTGACACTGATGTGCATTGCAGGGTGTGAAAAATAATTATTCGTTTTTTTCCAAGCTTAAGACTGAATTTAAAGCAGCATGTAGACGTGTTGCATGACTGGTGAATAGCGATTGGAACGAACCTAATTCATTTTTCAAAGTTAGAATTTCTTATAGCATGGGGCCAAGCAGGCGCTTCGACATTCGTCGCTATGCAATTGAAACCAAACTAGGTTATTGGATAATGATAAACTAAGTGAAACAAGGTAATTTTAATATATGTCTTGACTGGAACTTGAATCGTGTAGAAATAATCGGGAAAAGTGAACCTACATATGATTTTGTGAAAGTTAAAATTTCACATGCTCATTTTGACAGTTCCGTTACAAAATCTTCAGTTTCGGGTGTGCACAATTTTGGATATTGAGAAACTCTTGAATTTCAGAGGCACATAAATCTCTCAGCGTATTCCGCAATGTGTTATGGCCTAAATGAAAATGATTAGTTTGGGGGTGGGAGTGGGAATGCCAGAACATTAGAGGTTTGGGCGTTGTCTAAGGTCAATTAAATAAATTACTAGAACAAGCCAAGTTTGATCACATCATTAAAGTAAACAAAAGAAAAACTTACATTGCTTGGGTAAAAGCATCGTCAGAAACTTACGTATGCTCAGTTCCGCTACCGACCCATTCATGTTGTAATGGAATCGACCACAACCGCCTTTTGACAATGGGGTTATGTTGTTGTTGTTGTTGTTGTTGTTGGGTTTAACGCCATTTTTCAGCATAAGATAGGCTATACGTGGAGGCCAGTATTATTGGTGGAGGAAGAACCCAGTAAAACCCCGGAAAGAAACACCGACCCACGACCACGAGAAGCTACCGGCAAGCTTTATGTCATACACACATTATCCGAGCCTGACACTCGAACCCACGCAGACAGAGGTGAGATGACAGTGATCTGTAACGGTGAGCGCTTTAGACCACTCGGCCACTCGGGACCCCTTATCAATGGGGTTGAATGTCGTAAGAACATTTAATAGCTACATATTATCCTTACGTTATTTTGTTTTACGAAAAGTCCAGTATGACGTTAAAAGTTGATGATCATGCACATACGCACGCGCGCGCACACACACACAGATAGATAGATAGATAGATAGATAGATAGATAGATAGATAGATAGATAGATAGATAGATATCCTTATATATTTAATTTAAGTTTTCAGTTGCAGTCATACAAACTACAGATTGAAAAAGTATCAAATCGGCGGGCTTCTGTCGTATACAATAAATTCTCAAGTGGCACAATAGTCATTGTATGGATACATAATGGGTGCGAAATGTTGCTATAGTATATATCACAATGACCTTCCCACCTCAGTCTTTTTTAAATTGCTTTTTTTAACGGCACTTTTAACAAATTGTTAGCTACATCATGTTGAGGAAATGGAAGTGAAATGCTTTTCCCAAGGACATACAGATGCAGTCGACCCGGGTTGGCGTGGGTGTGTATCGAACCCGTGACCTTTGGATTAGGATATCGCCAAGATCAACATTCTTTCAGTGCCATATCTAACTACATGCACCGGCCAGTTTAATAATTTTGGAATATTTTCAGAAACATATTGATCACCGACCGGTTAACACTGCAGACATTGATTGATTATTTATCAAAGTATGGACCTGTATCTTGGCCAGAAACACGAGAAACATGCAGATAGTATTTACAACAGCAGTTTTAAATTTGATCCGCATAAACGTTATCATAGACGTACACGATTCAACTGTCTACGTTCATTTCGAAGAATGCCAAATCCATTTTGTAACATCGAAATATTCTTGTTCGGTTCAAAAACTGTTTTGCATTTTCTTTTTGAAAACGAAAAAAAGGCTAACAAATTTTAAGAGTGCATTCAAATATTAAATTCACAAGTGATTTGACTGTCAAGTTAAATTATGAATTTTATGGATAGGTTCCTAAATCGGTAAACGTTTCGTGACAAGAAAATGGAATAGAAGCTTGCCTGCACGTGTCGGCGTAAGGAGTGTAAAGGTCATTATCTTGCAAATGAAAAACCTGAATGGAGTCATACCTTACAGTCGTTTTTTTTTTTATTGTTCTATCGTTTTTAACATTGCTTCAAAATGAATACGAACTGCTGAACATATTACTTTGCATGTTGAGTCTCTACTGTTTCTACGACAGTAATTACAATACTAGCTATTTATCTTTGCCGCTCCCTGACTTTCAGAATATTATTAAAATGCATCAAAATGGAGAACATCCTTAAGTTATTCACGTCAGGGTATTTTATCAGCTGTCAGCCGTTAGTATTTATTAGTTTGCTGTGTTATGTTGTTGAACATAAACATCTGTTATGTTTCCGTATCTACTTTCCCGTTGTCTCTTTAAATATAAAGTTGAACACCAATTTGGTATTTTTTTAACAGATTTCTTTTAAAAATTGTATTTCAGATATAATTAAATTTATTGAACAATTTACCAATTAGCATGACAAAATTGTTTTTATTTTGCATCTCAGAAGTGTAAATAATGTAATTTAAGTACTTATTATCTTTCTATCTTTATAATACTTCTTAACCTGAATATGATCTTGAACTAATTCCATAACAACAAGCAACAACAAATGTGTCAAGGCAATCTGACCTAATCATAGCCTTTTCAACGGTTGATAAAATCTTTACAAAGGATCTTGACTCCAAGAGTGACAGGCAGAGGGTAGAAACCGTTGGATGCCTAATTCATGTATAACTTGCTGGAAAATGCCAGACATAAACTTTTGACTCTTTATCAGATTGGATAGACTTGTGAAGGTAAAAAAGCGTGACAACTGTTACTAAAGCGTTTACTATGGTCTTGGTTTTTACATTCCTTTAAAAGAATACTATCTTGAAATATTGTGGACGTACACGAGATCGTAAACAAGTACTGGTTGCCTGGTCTGGTCTAAGTTAATGGACAGATACGCTTTACCATTATTCTAATGGATGGTTTGTTGAATGCAGGAATATGTTGCAGGTGAGCCTTAGGCATCTACTAATTGGGGTTTCCTACCATTTCACAAGATATACAACATCAATTTTAATTTTCGTCCAATAGAAATGATATAAGATCGTGTACGTTTTACTGATTCCTAAATTACTGGTCAGAGGAGTTTGATGGGATAGACTAAGAATATCATGTTGATACGACTTAGGAACAACATTTCTGATAGATTACTGACCACTCTTCATCAAAAGAATACTTTTTTGAAATATTGTGGATGCACACGTGATTATCAACAAGTATTGGTTGCCTGGTCTGGTCTAAGTTAATAGACAGATACAATATACCATTATTCTACTAGATTGTTGTAGTAGGGTTTAACGCTCTTTTCAGCACACGATAGGCTATACATGGCGGCCAGTATTATTGGTGGAGGAAGAACCCTGGAAAAACCCCGGAAGGAACCACCGACCCACGAGAAGCTACTGGCAAGCTTTATCACATAACTACATTAGCCGAATCTTAGACTTTAACCCACGCAGACAGAGATGAGATGGCAGTGATCCGTAACGGAAAGCGCTTTAGACCACTCGGCCACTCGGACCCCTAATAAGATGGTCTGTTGAATGCAGGAATATGTTGCAGATGGGCCTTTGGCATCTTCTAATGGGGGTTTCCTACTATTTCACAAGTATGACAAGATCTACAACATTTAGAAACATCAATTGTAATTTTGGTCCAATAGAAATGATCTAAGATCGTGTACGTTTTCCTGATTCCTAAATTACTGGTCAGAGGTGTTTGATGGGATAGACTAAGCATATCATGTTGATACGACTTAGGAACAACAATTCTGATAGATTACTGACCATTCTTCACCAGCGTCTACCGTAGATACCCCCCCCCCTCCATTTCTTCATCAAGAGACCATTTGTCACAAAAAAACAAATCGCTATTTGTGTTTCTAATAGACCTTTGTAAAAACAGGGGCTCTTATGATCCTATTCTTGTGAGACAACTAGTTATTATCTTTGATAATCTGATTAGAAATAAGAGAATGTGTAGTAAAGAGGGCATCAACGTGATCAATAACACTTTACTGATGCATATTTGGAGAAAATTTAACCTCATTGAAAGACTGGCCCATAAATATGCCAAGAAAAGGAGTAACTTTCTGATCAGCATTGTTCTCAAAAGCTTCATTCTCAAGAGCTTTCTTTACCAAAACACTAGTAACTACACAAGCCGAGTAGAAACCAAAGACTTCATTATCAATATAATCAACTCTTTGAGTACATCACAGCCTTGGAACTTTAATAATAAATTAACGAACTATTTACAATAACGACTCACATTAAAGTGACAACTTACAATCAAAATTAGTATTTAAAATATTATTAAGTAAATGACCCTTACAAACTATGATCATGCATGATAATATACATTGTACAGGTATATACATAACACAATTATAAAATATTATTAAGTAAATGACCTTTACAAACTATGATCATGCATGATAATACACATTGTACAGGTATATACATAACACAATTATAAAATATTATTAAGTAAATGACCTTTACAAACTATGATCATGCATGATAATACACATTGTACAGGTATATACATAACACAACTAAACTACTGTCAATAAAATATGCTTAGCACATATTACTAGACAGGTCATTCCTGTTTATCCTTCAAACAAAGCTCTCTAAAGACTTTCCTCAATATTAATATATTTTAGTCTGTGATTTAAGATACTTAACACCCATTTAATAAATTTCAGCATTCCCTGCTTTAATCGCATTCCAGCCAACTGAAATGGTAAATTGCTTTTGTGAGAATTGAAATTTATTGATAATTTTAAACTGACGTCATCTCTTGCATTCAATTAATCAAGCATCACTATCTGACTCATTCGAGTAGGTGAGGGACTGTTTTTATCCTTTTATTAGACTTTGTCTTCGATAGCGAAGAACATCCTCCTAGTCTATTATTATTATTACCAATAACATCTTAAAATGCATTCCCATGATTTTCCAAGATTCATTCTGAGAAATCGTATAATTGCGAAATTAGCCCTTTGTAAGGCGAGATTAGGGATAAGACCTAAATGAACAAAATATTTTCACCTATTCATTTCTTGCTCGGTATTGGTTCAGTTTTGTGATGTAGTCAATCACGTACAATACTTGCAGAGTTTGGTGCCAATTTATTTTATGTGTTATAATAGTTTAGTATATGCCTTTTCACCGATAGTCCACCAATCATAAATTATAAATGACAACAAGAACTCGTGCACAGACAGAGAGAGAGAGAGAGAGAGAGAGAGAGAGAGAGAGAGAGAGAGAGAGAGAGAGAGAGAGAGAGAGAGAGGGAGGGAGGGAGGGAGGGAGAGAGAGAAAATACTTTCAGCTGAAGGTGACGATACGGAAGTATAATAAAATGTAATAAAATAATCTAGACAATCGATCTCGAACAAGTGATTTCTGATTTTAGGGTCCAACGTCGTTTTCAGCACATGTTTGGCCATATATGGTGGACAACATGTTTGATGGAGGAAGAGCTTAAGAAGATCATAGGGAGATAGCACTAACCAACGGGAAACTGCTGAAAAGCTTTCGTACATAATCACATTGGTTGAGCCAAGACCTTCACCAACGAGGAAATAAAACTGATCGATAAACGCGAGTGCTATAGATCACTCTTAATTACCATATTTATCAAGGATTTTACATTTGTTTCCTGCATTTGTTTCCATTCAATTTACAAACATTTGACTGTTTAATGGTTGATCTTATTGTACTTGATGTAAGCAGTTATTTAGACAGGAGTATCTTCCACAATTTTTGTGCACCGCGGTTTTAGATGTTGGCACCATTACATTTAGTTGAGACCATATAGCCACTATTGTGCTGATGTACCCTATAAAGCTACCATGCACATACAGTTACTTGATTATGCTTACGTCGTCTAAGAAATATGCTTTTGTAATCTGTGCTACATGAATGGTTCCTTATACAGCGTTATCTATTTGCCAGGGAATGTAAATACATTAAACATTACTCCCGGTTCAGGCCCGCATACAGAAAATCAAAGTCAGAATGATTCTAATCATCTCAAAACGGCTGATTCTAAACAAGAGTGAGACCATGAAAATCTGGATGGGTAACTCACAGATAGAAAAATTGTACTGTAGAAGAAAACAAACCCATCAACTAAAGGAAAATTCACGTAGCAGTACAGTGGTAATTATTTTCCGCCACTATTTATCAGTTGATAAAATTTGGGATAGAACAAATCCATCCCGTTCTTGAATAATATTTTACTTAGTTATGACTGCAATATATATATATATATATATATATATATATATATATATATATATATATATATATATATATATATATATATATATATATATATATATATATATGATTTACTCTTTGATTTTCCGTATATTGTAATTGCTTTAGGATCTGACATGGTGATTCTTCAGTACGTAGATTCAAGACGCCATCTTTTCTCACAATAACCCATATTAATAAATATAATTTGTTCAAATTGCATTATAACACACTTTTATTATCGCTGACATACTGCAGTTTTGTTCAGCATATTGATCCCTCATCACCAACCACACAGAAGAGACACTCCTGTAAGGTTAAATGCACGCCATGTAGCACCATATATTGGTTAGAAGTTGCATCCACGAACCTTGAAGTTTCTATCCATTAAACTATAACAAAAAATATCTGCAATTTTTGCATCCGCTAACACGTACCCTATAGCCAGAAACAACTTTACCCTATTTACCCTTGCAGCATTCAGGATTCGAACCTTTATCATCAAACGATTCTCACTATCATCGTAACAAATATGTTCGCGCTCCCTTAAAGTGGTTGCAAGGAAGAATCAAAATTAGATAAATATGATTTTTCACCCCACCCAGTATGACTAAAATCAGATCCCCACTGTCCTCCTACATTTTCCAAGTCTTCTGTTTCTTTGTTGATCATATTGACCAGTGCTCTCCAAACGTTTGAAGAAACTAGGGTGTCAATATTAAAATGCCAGTGTTAGATATGATAGTAGAAAAAAGAAAAAAATCTTAACACTTATTGTGTACAGGTTGAACAACAACAACAACAACAGCCACTGCTCTACAATTGATAATTGTGGCATACATCAGGCTTGATGCCTGGTTCCGTTTGGGGAAACATGTAGCTGACTGGGGTCTTATCCTTCATCTTGCCTTACAAATGTTTAATTTCGTCGTCATTGAATTTTTCAAAGTTAATTTTGGAAAATCTTGGAAATACATTTCAACATGTTATTGGTTGTATATATTTAGTTTTCTTTTCAAAATAGCAGGCTAGAAGGATATTTTGTGCTATCAAAGACAAAAGTTTAAAAGGATAAAATCTGAGCCAATCACGTACTCGAATGAGTCTGATAGCGGTATTTGGTTGAATGCTTGGGATGATGTCATGTCGAATTTATCAATAACAAAATTCGTATCTTGATTGCATCTCGAAACCAATCAATCCAATATGAAATTTCCCCAACTCAACCTTCGACAGTAGTATAATGTGGCGATAAGAAGATAAGGGGACATCCTAAGATAATAAGGATAAAATAATTATAGAGACTAGGCAAATAAAACATTAGGCCGCCATGCTAAAATTGATATAGAAAAGATATTATGTTAAAAATGTGTACATATTTTTCGGGATCGGTTTGGATGGAAATGTAAAATTATAAATGTTGGATCTTCTAGGCGTTAAATGAAACACGTTGGGTCTTTTCGGCAGTAAATGTAACATGTCGTATATGTTTAATGTCGTATCTGTTTAATGTCGTTTCTGTTTAATGTCGTATCTGTTTAATGTCGTATCTGTTTAATGTCGTATCTGTTTGCTTGTAATATTCTTACTATAAAAGCTACATACTTTATAGACAGTAAGAAGTTTCCCCTCCCCCCAGCAAAATCTACGTCTTACTCTCATCCAATTGTGTTTTTGCAAATACAAATGATCCAATGTCAGATTAAATATTTACTAGACGCTGATTGTGGATATAAAGTGGTCCAGTACAGAGTTCAAGAGTTTACATATGAAGAATTTTTTTA
This sequence comes from Unio pictorum, assembly GCA_030141615.1. Taxonomy (NCBI): domain Eukaryota; kingdom Metazoa; phylum Mollusca; class Bivalvia; order Unionida; family Unionidae; genus Unio; species Unio pictorum. The sequence continues at coordinate 3,018,918 of JARLTB010000131.1, read as the reverse complement.
TATTATATATCTAGGTAGAGAGTGTTTGGGGCCAACTACCATAATGATAGGACGGTAGGTATGCATATGCATATGTAGGAATATAAGAGGATGGGAGGGAGATATGTGTGTAAGATAATAGTTAGGTAAACCGGCACATTACTTGTTGCTCAGAGAGAGAGAGAGAGAGAGAGAGAGAGAGAGAGAGAGAGAGAGAGAGAGAGAGAGGGGGGGGGCAGGGAGTGTCAAATGAATAAAGAACTGAATAAGCATCATTTTTCTGTAACTAACCCAGTAAAAGAATATATATATATATATATATATATATATATATAATTCTTACCCACATGCTTTTGACTGTCTTTAGAATTTACAATTTTACAATTTTAGAACACACCCGCCTGGGGAAAAAAAGTGCGATTCAAAACGTTTATGGTTGTCGAAGCAGCATTGCTGTTTGTTTAATATTAAAAAAATCATAAAAATTAAAACGGTTGGTGAAGTATTGCTACACACCCACTCCATGGAACTAACGGGAATAACATTTTTGTCATAACGATGCGAATTATGAATGATATTTGGATATGAACTACTTCTAACACGTCAAAACACGTGTCAGCATACGATTACTTTGTTTGGTTTTTGTCGCCACCACTGATCTTGTAATACCTATAAACAAAATGTACTTTCCTTTGCAAAATGCACAATTTTGAGGGTATGAATAACAATACGGTCATTTTGTCATAATTTTTGCATGATTCACAGGAAACACTTATGCCTCAGTTATTGATCACTGGCCACCCACTATATTACATCATTGCCCTTATTAGAGGTAAATCAAAAGATTTGTTCAGCGAAGATATATTAAGGAACGTGACTTGTAATGAGTGAACACATCTTTATTGCTTCCAACAAACAAAGGCAATTATTTCTTTATTATGCCAAATCAAATAGGACGAAAACACAATCGCTTGAGGGAGACGATATTTGTTCACTAACACGTGACATTATATCGCCATATGTTGGCTAATATTCGATAGGTGTACGATACTGCAGGAACAATTCTGTTGCGATATGAGATTTTTAAAATCTTTTATCATTCCCTTTCTAAACATGTGTTCCATTAAATTATTAGTATCCCCTCCTCTCCTCTCTTATTCAGATACAGTATGTGTTGTATTTAATAATTTGTATCACATCCTCTCCCATTCAAACATCATATGTTTTTTTTAAGTATATGTATCCACTCCTCTCCAATTCAGACGTGTTTTTTAAATTATATTTATTCACTCCGCTCCCAATAAAAAAATGTGTTTTTTTAATTATTAGAATCCATCATTTCCCATACAATGGTGTGTTCTGTTTAATAATCTTTATCCTCTCCCACACAAACGTGTGTCCTATTTAATTTTAATTCTCCCCTCCTCTCCCGTTCAAACGTGTGTATTGAATTTAATAAGGACAAGGACCAAATATAGAAATGTAGAGTGGGAACTGTTAGCGGTCTCAATGTGACAGCGCAAAAAAATAGTCCTTTCTGCATTCGCTTATAATAAACCTAGTTCAAATATAAACGCCATATTTTTTATCGCAAAAGCTTCCATGGGTGTCAAAACCACAAACAAACCTATGCTATTTGGTTCTTGCTCTAGCTGGAACACCTAAAGCCTTCATACGACGTATTATGTAACTTCTCTGCACTGACAAAGGGCAGAACGTCCGCGTCAGTCAAACACTTTAGTATTATACAGTGCCGCAATAATTTAGATTAACTTACGGCAAATAATTTATTGATGTGACTGAATATAATTTTTATCATTCTTCGTACCTATACAAAGAGATACAGTCTGTCAAAACTGAGTATCGATTACGCCAGTATATTGACGGGTTGACTACAACAATGTCTTTGAGTTATAAAACTGTATTTGCAAGTCTTCTTATATACTGGGAATCGATAGGAATGAATTTATTCTCATTCGTTAATTAAATACTAGAGGTCATGATTGATGGGTGACTTTGGATTTCAATTCAGTGTTAAGGGGGGGGGGGGGCGGGTGTCAATAAAGTTCTTGAAAATATTTAAGAGGGATGGTAAATTATGACTTGCCGTAAGTTATGAATTTAGTGCTGACTCAAGAATAGATCATTAATAATTAATAATTCACAACTTTAATTTTGTATTTGGAGGTAATGTGTTCCTTAATGTTAGCTTCCGTCTAGCAGATTAGATTTGAACGCATTTACTTTTGATTGAAAACTTCACACCAAGCAAATTTATAAGTGAATAAACACAAAAAGAGATCAAACAAAGAAAACGTTGGCGTAAAGGCTGCTAAACGAAAACTATTCTGGCAAAAACCTTCACACATGGAGAAATAAAAGTCTGCAAGAAATAGTAATTTGTAAATATGGGGTCAAATGAATAAAACAAATGTTTCCAAATACGTTAGAAACCCCGTAAGGTGTCGCACTGGTCTGCGTGCGCAGACCAGGAGCATTGTTGCTGTTGTTGTTTTTCTCTTTTTTGCAGTTTGCTCGACGTTTAAGAGAGTTTATACGTTAAGTATATTCAAATCCATTTATTTCCATAGCGTGCAGTACAAAAAATGCTGTATTGTATTGTGTGTGTTGATTCTGATTTGGTGCCTGGACGTGATTCAGTGGATTTTTTAAAATACAAATGGAAGACAATGTAAAGAACATAACGAGTGTAGGCCATGCTTTAATCTGTAATTGCAATAATAGGCAAAAAAGAAGCAACTCTTTCGTGACACGAAACAAATGTTGCTTTGTATCGAATACAGCAGTGTTAACACGATATCTATAAAAAGAAGACGCCTGACAGAAAAAAAGAGTACACTTTCTTACTCGATATTATTTTCGGGTTTTACTATTGTTTATGATTTTTTTGGAACCAAAGAACTAGCTCTTTTAGAAACTGTAATAAATATTAAATTTAATGACGATAAGGTTAGGTTACCGAAATATTTTAAAATATACCACAGTGATCAATCCTTCACAGCTGAAGTTGCATGTCCCACGATCCTTGCCTTGAACGACAATATTTATAGACGTAACTCAGTTGATATTGTACAATTTGCTCTCTTACGCTGTTTCTTTTAAATCGTGCATATTTTGACTTTTTTCTGTATCAAAGTTTAGATAAGTGTTTCGAGTTGGAATCAATCGTTTACACAGGTTGTAAGTATTCAGCTCTGAGCATTCAAAGCCATTGAAAGTCTCAGCCTTCATACAGCCTCACGTATACGTAGCTTCACCGACGCAATTCAATGCTTATCAAAATAAATATTTTGCATACATGTAGTGATTTTCAATATTTTAAAACTAAAAGTGCCATATGCTGTTCATTAAGCATAAACTGAAATAATGCTTGAATATTTAATATGTTCGACATTAAACTGTCTCACATAGCAACCAAATAAACGTCTGCCCGATAAATTTTTACGAGGCTGCACAAATGTATTAAAACAAATTGAAAATAAAACGCGATTAAATGTTTTGTTTAGAATTTGATCATATATATAAAAAAACACAAATACTTTTTATTTCCTTTATCAATTACAGATAATGCAATCGTGATGTAGGTATTTATTTTCTCATCTTTGCAGGAAAAAGATTTTTTATTTCTTTGTTTAAAAACTGAAGAAAAAAAACAGTTTTTATTTTCAGTGTTCAAACGATCAAAAGGCTTCAATACAACTGAATTAAAATAGAATAAATATTTTAACATTAGTTTTACGATATATGAGTCAGTGTCAAGTTCAAAATATGATATACTTTGATGTAGTTCATCTACTGCAATTTGCTTCTTCAAATAGGACTCGTACCAGCGAAACAAAATATTCATGGGAAATAATGCTGGCGCGTTAGTATATTTCACATTGATTTTAAAATGATATGTTGTTTGAGGCAGTACATTATAACTATACAAGGTCTAATTTCATGCTATATTCGATTTTTCTGCCAATGGTCGGAATCTTTATCATAATGAAGTACATACTGTGTATAAGCAGTATTCCCCCGTCGCAAGTAATAATGCACTTGTTTATCACTGTCTAGTATATCTGGAAAATGTAAACTTCTGCGGATTTATTATTTCCCAGTTTCCCTGTTATACCCAGATCGACTTACAATTTACAGCAAATCAATACAAGCCTCATCAATATGGTCTGTTAAGCAAACTTCTCCATGTTTGACTCGTAAAATGCAGAAGGATTTATTCAAAGCCTTTTACCTTTGACCGTTTCTGTTCAAGATTCGAGTCAAGTTTTGTTTTTTTTCTTCCGTGATTTGTCACAATGAATTATTTGAGAGAAAAAAAGAAACGTTGTGTGTGTGTGTGTGTGTGTGTGTGTGTGTGTGTGATTTTGGATTTTTAATGTATCTTTAACACTTTTTCAGTCATATCGTTACTATGCCTGCAGCGTGGCAGTTGATAGTGATGTCTAGCACTGGGGGCCTCTTGCCCCAGACATGTAGCATGATGTCCCACCCAGTTACATTAACTTAAAACCAGGCCGATCAGTCATAACACTAACCTCTTAATGCTAGGCGCCAAGTGAGGCAGCTGGAAGTACCATTTTTAAAAGTCCTTGCTATGATTTGGCCCGGTATCGAACCCACGACCTGCCGCATACGAGGCGGACGCACTAACCACTAGGCCACCGGATCGGTCATTTTACGTTTGTCGTGTTCGCAAAATATGATCACTATACACAAGGACTAGCTGAATCGCTTTGGCTTTGAAACATTCAATGTATATTTGAAACAATCGAATTTTCCAATATTGACCATATCATTGATGTAAACCAGATATCTATATGACCGCTACGTGCTATACATCACTATAAAATGCTACACTGCAAACATCGTAGCGATAGGACTGAACAAGTGTTAAAGCTAAGTTAAAAATCCAAATGTGTGTGTGTGTGTGTGTGTGTGTGTGTGAGAGAGAGAGAGAGAGAGAGAGAGAGAGAGAGAGAGAGAGAGAGAGAGAGAGAGATTCGCAGGCAAATTCGAAACCGCTAAGTAACATGATTAAATTTGCATTTTTTTTTTCGTCTGTGATTGGTTATGTCAAATGAACCATCTGGGCGATAAAACAACCGAATGGCTCGCTCACTCAAGTATGTAGTGCGCAAGTATTGGTTTACGTACTAATTGAGGATGCATGTTTTTATTATCTCCTCTTACACTAATTATCCCTGTACAAATCTGAGTATGGAAAAGCTGTGTTTTTTTTTAGCATGCTGATGCCATAGGCATAACATGTACCTTCAAACCCTGCAGAGCCTAAAGCAAAGACATTTGTAACAGGGAAGACCCGTATCCCTTATAACACCCGTATTTCTTTGTATATTATTATTTGGTTAATAAGTTTATCGAGAATCCCATCCGTATGGCAGAGCCTCTTTGCGGGTATTTATGATAACTAATTTCTCAACACAAAAGTTCAGTATCTGTTTTATTATATCCATACATTTTTATCATCGACGCTATTCTTTAGTAACCAATCAGAAGTCGGTATTCATTCATTTTAGTAATTGTTAACTTACTATCGATTCCAATGACTTCGTAGAGATTGTTAACTAAATACCGATTTACATGACTTTGTAGACATGGTTAATTTAACATTGATTCCAGTGACTTTGTAAACATAGATAACTTAGCGTCGATACTTGATATTAATTCCCATTACTTTATAGAGATCGTTAACTTAGTACCGATTCCAATGACACCCTTACTTGTAAAGACATAACTATATTTTAAAACGTTCAGGATTTTGCTTGAGAAAACAGTGCACTTAAGAGCGTTATTACATGTATTTTGCAATTTTGCCCAATTTATTTTAACTGATTTTAATTTCCTCATCTAGACTTTACCATTATGTTATTAAAAGGCCGAAATGTTTTTATACATAATCCTTGGCAAACTGGATTGCACGTTTAGTCTTAAAGAATTATTAATGCTAGAATTCCTGGCTTTGACTCCTTAGGACTGAATTCGGATGCACGGGTAGTATTTAAAAGATCTTAATCCAAGAAAACCGTTATTATACATCGTGGATCTGCATTTTCAACTGTGGAAATAATGACATTATATGAAAATACATAACAGCTAAGACGGGTCATCTCCGACCTCAGTGCAAAATGATCACAAAATGTTATCGTTTAAATTTTGTATGACATGATCATCCACCCCCTCAACATTTCTTGTGATGGTTTCTTAAGATACACTAATAAAGCTCAAATCAGGTGGGGTATTTTTCTTTCCTTTCTGTAATCTTCGTAACATATAGCACAATGTATTTTACGAGTCATGTAGGTGATTATCTCGATAAGAATTTTAAAATTTTCATTGATATTAAAATTGAGTCCAGCTCTAAGGCTATGATATACCAGTATTAATTGTACCAGCCAATAACACTAAGAAAACTGAACTATTTACCCAACAGATCCGAACGATGGTATCACAAACACTTTTCCAGCCTTACAATAATTCCCGAGAATACGCGGTGACAAAATATCCGATGACTACTAGAGGGTGAGTTTATGCCTAATTAGGAATTTCTTTGCACAGAAAATAACAGACACGTGTTGTTCTGAAAAAAATGTAGGCCAAATGCATCATATTTAAAAGACATGGATGATTTTGTAAGATGGGAAGGTAGACAGAGTTAATTTCTGAGGGGTAGCAGACAATTTTGATATTTCATACGGAAGTGCAGAGATAATTTTGATATTTCATACGGAAGTGCAGAGATAATTTTGATATTTCATACGGAAGTGTAGAGATAATTTTGATATTTTATACGGAAGTGCAGAGATAATTTTGATGTTTCATACGGAAGTGCAGAGATAATTTTAGTGTAGAGATAATTTTGATATTTCATAGGGAAGTGCAGAGACAATTTTGATATTTCATACGGAAGTGCAGAGATAATTTTGACCCAGGAATCAAGATTACACAAGGTTTGCGCTCATTCGGTGTCCAAATCGGTAAATAAAAAAGAAATGGGTATACGAGTTTAGATATGTGGGAATTATTATTCAGACACAAGATAGAAGGCTATAATGTTTTCACTAAAGTACATGTATGGGTTGAAACTTGCATACATCACTTTCAATCCGACGGTGCAGGAAAAATCTGTGTATTAAAGGGAGCAAGAGAGGTTACTCCCAATGCACATCATAAATTAGGCAAACATTGTGTGGTTCCTGTGTGTTGGTAATATAAATCTTTATCTGCTATAACTTCCATGATAGTCAATTTCGCACAACCTAATTAGCCAGACTTTGATGATTGAAAAGATCAATTAAAAAAATGATTGGTTTATCATATAATATTATTCAATGCAAACTATTGTTTCGAATAGGAGTTATTTATCCATATAAAAATGAGAGAGATCACGTGAGACTGATCAATAAAGCGGCAAATGAGCAGGTGAACCATTCATCTTTACGGAAAACAAGAAACCTAATCATCGCCATGTATTCAAAATCTTGAATTGTCGATGACAAACTTCAAAGATATATCCAACTGGTTATAACAGAAAGTTTATTGGTTTGGGTGCACCACTTGTCAGGATTTAAATTTCAAGAGATTCCCGATACTAATATTGCTTTTCCACTGCAGTTTTATTCAATTTGTTTAACTCTGGAGTTAGGTATAGACTAAAACAGGTACGTTATAGCCTGCGCATTAGAGTGAGGTGAGGAGGGTACTTATTACACAGCGTGTATACGTTTCCTATATACAGTGCCTTTGAGATATATATATATATATATATATATATATATATATATATATATATATATATATATATATATATATATATATATATATATATATTAGCTCCTTAAGATCATCAACGCTGAGTCTAACTTTGTTAAGTTCGATAAATAAATAAAAATCAATTTAAAAATGCTTGAGATAGTAAATTTATTCTGAGATATCGTCCTTTAAACGTGTTCACTCACAATTTAAAATAAAAGTAGACGATATAGTGAAAATATGAAAAAGAAAATGTTTTATGATGCACGCACACGCACACACACACACACACACACACACATATATATATATATATATATATATATATATATATATATATATATATATATATATATATATATATATATATATATATATATATATAAACAAATTCTTGATTCATTTAACATTCAAAATAAGAGAAAATTTAACAATAATCCTCGAAACAGGCAACAATGTCCGCGTAAATAACACTGACCTTAACCCATTGATCTGCTTCACACATTACGCTATCAATCATTCAAAAGGCCATAGTAAACAAATACACACATGTCCATGTGAATAACAACACGAACAAAAAATTCAACTAAATGAAGCAGTTCTATGTTTATATACATTTCCCTGTCTCATCTTTCATTTCAAATTAGTATCTTGAGGTTGATATATCTTTTTGCAGATGGTCACTTTCATCGAGACACAGCAACCAAGGTTGTATATATATATATATATATATATATATATATATATATATATATATATATATATATATGGAATGATATTCTCTGACACTTTTGTAAACTATCGGTACACCATAAATCGTGAGTGATTTGGGAACATTGTCGCCAACGATCTTACATATGACAGGTAATTTCAGATCGTGAAATTGAAGGAATCGTTTAATTTTATGACAAGACTAGTAATTTGTTATCCAAGAAATATGTAAAACATATCTCTTTTTGGGCGTTATTCATCCAGTTTCCAGGAAGCTCTGTTAGTTCTGACTGAACGTCTGCTTTAGGCCTAAGTACCAAACTGCACTCCTTAAACTATGATCTGACTAATGATGCGTTCAATCTAACTAATGAAATCATAATTCAAATCTTGTTCATTAAATTTAAAATTGGCACATACTACAAAGTATTGAAACCTGTCAACCGACTTCCGAGAGCTAAATTTAGCATATAGCCTTACAATTAATGTTAATTGAAAAGAGCTTGATAAATACTTGCAAAATGGGAGGTGTGGTTCTCATTCAGTCTTTAAGTTTGGTGTGTGTCTTTGGATTTGCAACGTAGCTTTAGCATTTTTTAATCATATCGCTACGATGTCTGCATTATGGCAGTTGACAGTGATGTCTAGCACTGGGGCATCATGCCAGAAACACGTATAATCATGTCCTACCCAGTTGCGTTATCCTGACACGAGGCCGACCAATCCTAGCCTGTTCGCCAAACGAGGCAGATGCTAATACCATTTTAACAAGTCTTGGTATGCCTGATATCGAACCCGCGACCTGCCGCATCCGAGGTCGACCATCCAACTACTAGGCCACCGAAGCGGTAAAAAAAGTTGGAAATATATGTTTAGTAAAAATGCAAACGGAACAAAATTGTTCAAAATTGTATGAAATTTAATATTTGATAATTGCACGTGGATGAGTCGTTATTACTTTGAAATATTATGCGAGTATTTTGTACGTCGTTTTGGAGTGTTCAAAGCTGTATCTTTCTTAAGGAAATTGCCATCTTTGTGTAAATTGGAATATGTTTATTTTAGAAATACAAACATTTTCTGCGATTACAGGTCAATTCATGAAACGTATTTCCACTGTGGTTACTGATTGACTATTCTGATATTGATCTGCTAATCCATTGTTTGCGACATCCCAAAATATTGTCTTGATGTCAAGTTATGAAGAGCAAACAGCCAAAATCAATACTAGCACAAGTGTATTTCAGGCAGCCCCTTTGCTGGGAACTCTAAAAGCTTTTTCCAGTCAAACACACACACACACACACACACACACACACACACACACACACACCTAGTTTTCCTATAGTATGCGCAGTTTCAAACTTTTGATATTACCACATGTTAAAATATCAATTTATGTGATTCTGATTGGTCCAAATAAGCCATTAAATTATTGTGCAGTATGCTCTTTAATGATTGGCTGGGAACGTGGGAAAACATTTTTAATCAAGCCTTATGGAATGTTTTGTTTTGAATGAACATTTTGACGACCATTTTCGAACTCGACTCGCGAAAGGAATTTGAGGAAAAATTATTTCGGCTCTCTGAATATGAACATGTTACCCCCACAGTGGTTTGTTATGTATAAGAATATCATAATAAGAAAAATGGGGTAAAACCACAAACTATAAACAACAAGAAGTAAAACTAAGGGTACTGCGTATTTGATAGCAGGTGGGGGGAGGGCGGTATATCTATAATATGGATATTGAATACACCGTATGTACAAGCGTAGTTTAAATATTGACTTGTCGAAGTAAATAAACTCACCTCTGTTCACAGAAGAATTTGGACATAAATGGGTATGACGTCATTTGGGTATGACGTCATTTGGGTATGACGTAACTTTAACTGATCTATACGCAGTGTAAATGGGATGCAGATCCGACTTAAAAGAAATTTGTTTACGTCTTCTGTGCAGTCTATTCATCCAGTCAAATACTGCAAATATCCGGTCTCAAATGCATTGCAGCAAATGTAGGAATTTCTGCATCCAGTAATCCTATTTCACATGAAAATAGCAACAATGTAATTTTTTGTTCTGAAAGGGACGTTCTGGGTAAACATGTACTCTAAACCTACTGTGTGCCGTATCTAATATGGACCTGGCTAATACCAGAGATAGGTTAGTGAGGGAGTTCTACTGGCCAGGTATGTACAGGAATGTTATAAGGTTTTGTTTGTCGTGTACAAGTGTCGGCGGGCGGCATCGAAGACCTCTCATCGTCCGGTGCCACTAGTAACCACACCACTGATGTTAGGAGTTTGGTCGAGAGTTGGAGATACTAACTGACTTGAAGAGATACTAACTGACCAGCGGACGCATTTTGTGAGCCAGGTGATGGAAGAAGTAAACAGAAGACTATCCATTAGACACATGACAACTACCGTGTATCACCCATATTGCAATGGTTTGAATGGGCCATTGAAACAGGCTCAGAAGAAGCTCTGTGAAGGTCGACCCATGGATTGTTATTGATACCTTCCCGTGTTACTTTTTTGCGTATCGAGAAGTACCACAGGCTAGCTTGGGTTTTTCGCCCATCGAATTAGTCTATGAAAGAACAGCCAGGGAACAAATGGCTGTATTAAAACAATTATGGATGGATAAACAAGTAATTGAGGAAGTGCAAGCAACATACCAATATGTTGTTGATCTCCGCAACGAGCTAGAAGAGGTTTCTAAACTGACTCAGGAGAATCTCCGCTACGCAAGGTGGCGTCAAGCCATATATTACGATAAAAAGACGAAGGTGGGTGACAAGGTGCTGTTGTTGCAGCTGTCACAGCACAACTAACTTCGTCTCATGGAATGGACCATTCGTATACAGGAGAAAAAGGGACAGAACTACCGTATCCTGGTAGGACACACGAAGAAACCTTACCACGTAAATCTCCTAAAACGTTACTGGGAAAGAGAGATACCCACAGAGTTCGTGATTGCTACAGTTGTAACTGAAGAATCTGACGACAGCGGAGGAGAGGCCTAAGTACTCCCTTGTTGTCCTTTGACGAGGGAAGAAACCTACGTGACGAGGGAAGAAACCTACGTGGACATTGTCCTTGACGGTACGTTTACGTCAGAGCAACGTAAGGAAGTTTAGTCGTTACTCCAAGACTATTCAAGCGTCTGGACCGAACGACCTGCCATGACGGAGTTGAAGCAGTTCACCTTGAAGTTACTGGATGAGAAACCGGTGAAGTTGAACCCATATCCGCTAACTTATGCGAAATTAGAAACTGCCCGAAATGAAATTCAGGCTATGATATACTTGAGAGTTATATAACCAACTGAGTCGGCGTATAGTTCTCCCCGTTCTGTTAGTACTGAAGAAAGACGGTACACACAGAATTTGCGTCGATTACAGGAAGTTAAACAGGATAACGGAATTCCAGGTAGAACTGTTACCTGATCATGAGTGCCTATTCGTGGTGGTAACAAATCGAAGTATTTTGCGAAAATTGATCTAAGGGATACTGGAAAATGCCACTTCAAATTGAGTGAAACATGTTTTTGCAACTCCAGATGGGGCCTACCAGTGGATAGTCATGCTACTCGAGGTCCAAAATGTGCCGAGTGTCTTCGCGCGTGTGATGCGAAAATTGCTTGAACCGCTAAGGGGGAATGGAGTTTCAAACTTCATGGACGATTTACTCTTTGCAACAGCTATTTGGGACGATCATATCATTTTGCTGGAAAAAAAACGATTTAGAGTGACTTCACCAAACGAGACGGATCTCACGACCATCTAAATGCCATGTAGGGTTTAAGAAACTAACCTACCTAGGTTTATACCTTCAGCAAGGACACGTTAACCCCAGATAGTTCAAAAGTCGACCAACTTAGGGACTCAGTTCGATCTTTTTTGGGACTGACATGGTATTATCGTCGATATGTTCCTAATTTCAGCGTTATTGCTAGACCATTGACTGGCTTAACTCGGAAAAAGGTTCCGACGAACGTTATATGGACAGACGCATGTGAACAAGCACTTCAGACGTTAAAGGACAGACTGGCGTCAAACGCAATAGTGAAATTGCCTGATTTGACAAGAGAATTTGTCTTACGTACTGACGCTTGTGATAGTTGTTTAAGGGCATTGTTATTACAAGATCATGGCAGATCTCCATTACAAGATCATGGCAGAAACATATCTCCATTTACATACAGTAGCAGGAAATTGCCAACTGCAGAGCTCATTTATTCAGTCTCTGAGAAAGAATGCTTGGCAATTATCTTTGAAATATCTCAATTCCAACGTTAACTTTATGGACAATTTTATTTTAGAAACTGACCACCAACCATTGGCTTATTTATCTCAAACTAAGTTGAAAAATGGACGATTAATTGGATGGTAATTATTTATACAGCAGTACCAAGTCCAGATACGGTACATTAAGAGTAACAATAATGTAGGGACTGACTGCTTAATTAGACTAGGGACGTCTGGGGTGAAGGGTTCACCTGATGACATGTAAATAAATCAGGGTAGATCTCCAAAAATTGGATTTTACTCTTCAAGGAGGGGCAAATATGTGAGGGTGCAAATTTATGTCGATCTATATCGAGCACATTAGTTTGGGTCAAAGAACAATTAATTCGATTTATGGAGACATGTGCATGTTCAATCGATATGCTGCAATAATTTATAATGTCTGTGTCGGAAGAGGAAGAGATTCTTAATTAAGCCTTTGTTTATATAACCGTCTGATACATTTCTAGGGAACAGTTAACTTTTTAAATTCTCCAGACCAGTTTTTAGACAATCTAGAAGTCAGGTTGACCGAAAATGTTTGCGCATAGTTATAAAAGGCGGTAAATTTATTTAATCTTGACTGGCTACACGTAAACCCATTGTTTTAAGTAAGACCCATCGGAAAATTTAATCAGTCCATGTTTTTCCTGCAAATGTGAAATTAACGTACTCCTAAAGAAATTTTTGAAGAAATTCTCACTCGTAAAATCATTTTGCCCGAGGGACCAGATGCCTGAAAGGTAAACAGACACAATTTGAATGGCAGAAGCGAGTCAAGGCTTAAAGCAAAAGGGCAAAAATTCACCGAATACGTCCTGAGTTCCTACCGTACAGCTAACTACTGAAGACCTACCGTAGTATATACGTAACCACGTATTCACACGTCCACCTATCCACACAAAGTTGAAAGGATGAAATGGGGCGAGACAAAACAGAGTTTGGGAGAAGAAAAAAGAGAAAAGCGAAAAGGACAGAGAAGAATAACCGCAGTGAAGTTGGAGTGAACCAGAATGAAACAGGTTATGAAAGTGTAGAAAGCAATGACTTCGATCCTATCCTTGTTTCTTTGATGAATTGATTCTGTCTTTTAAACAGATAGGCTATTTAAATAATTACATTTGTGTTTGAAATTCGGTGAATCTTTTTTTTTTCGAAAGAAGCGTATCTTCCTAATGTAATGGATAATCACCGTTGTTCATAAAATTTATTAAATCATTTTTATTTCATGTAGGAATATATATCTGCTCAGATCTCTCTTTATTCCACCTGTAGGTTGCACACTTTCTATTAATATTACTCGATCCAGGCAAAAACACCTCTAGATAACGAGAACCTAATAAAATGGGCCACTTTGCTTTAAGGTACAATTAAACAATCACCACACCACACACCACAACACCCCTTCCACTATGACTGTAAAACTTTATGTTCGTAAACATTAGAGTAATACACAATCTTCTCCAGAAATATGCTTCTACTCATCCAGTCCTCTCTGGATCCTATTGGGCAAAGTATTAGCTCTTATGCCATAAATAATTTCAAATTTAAATTTTAAACCTCTTGCGTTGATTAACATATATTGCAAAGCTAAGTGAAGCCATTTATATTGAAACAAACATTTTTCCAGGTGATTTTGCCCGATTTGTGAAAATTACTTTCTTGAAATATACATCTAAACATATTGCAGGTACATCAGAATTATCTCGAGACTCACCTGCATTGTTCAGGTTTAAAGATTATAATTTTTTTCTTCATGGTCCTATCTGTGAAGGCAGTCACTTGCCTTAAAGAAATAATGTCAATAAAATGTGCATCATGGCTTAGAGTAAATGTCGGTCCCTTTTGTTCCTTCATTGATTTCTCTGGTTCTCTCTGAATTTCGGCATATGAAACTGTAAATATTTTGTCTCTGTCTCGTCGATACGTCAATCATTCTTTTATGCATGTGTTTCCCGCAATGTTCGTCTTAAAGCTGCCAATTCCGCCTACGCGTCTTGAGTTTGGTATTAACGGTACCAGATTGGTCTGCAACTTCTGTTCTTTATGAGGGATATTTGTATGCATGATAACAGAACATCCAAGATCAGCATCATTAGCCCAGTTTTCTTACAAAAGAAGCGCAATTTCGTAGTGACGCAGGTCTCAGTCTGGACTTTAGATAATCATTGCTCATTTCTTTGCCATATGAGGAAATTATATCGAGATGAAATAAAATGTTGACAATCAGCTCCAAACGCTATAATATTCGACCGCAAGTAAATTCAGCAATGTTAAGTGTCAATAAATTACACTCGAAAACGGAAACCACGGCCTAGACTTCAAACAACAATTTGACTGTAGAATATTTTTATATATATAGATTCAGGATTGTTATTCATTCTGTAGCTTAGTAATAATGCTTTGGAAAGAGCATGAAAAGCTGTACGAATGAGTATTGATCCTTCCTACACATTGGTTAGAAAACGAAAAACGGAAAAGGAGGTAACCATTACTGCTATCTCACATACATACATCGAGAATGTGCCTGGTCTGCTGCATCATTATTATTTTATAAGGACTGATTTTGGTACACCAAAACTTCACTACTGTGATGCCAGAAAAGTAGTTCTAGATACTTTATTGTAAGTTCAGTACTAATACGTTATTTTCTGCAATGTTAATGACCAGACGGAAGTCTTTTGAAACTGGTGTTTAGATGTTATTTAACAAAACAGGATTAGATACATTCAGTTCTTATTTAGTAATTTACATAAAACTTGGTGTCAATAAAATTTGTAATTGAAATTTAGTTTCTCAAAAGAAAAGATCTCCCGTGCATTAAGACCTCTCATGTTATAAAGACCTCCCGTGCTATAAAGACCTCCGGTGCTATGATCTAAATTAAATTTATCGTTATTGAGAATCAGACTGCAAAATAGCTTCAATTGTTCTCATCTTTTTGACATTTCTGTGGAGAACCAATCTTATTTTAATTTTTTGAACAATTCGTAATTTAAAAAAATAAATATAAAATATATTTAATTTAACAGGAACATTACTTCTGTGGAACCCAATAAAATGCTACAACTTGTCAAGAATAACTGTTTTACGGCATTGACCTGTTTCCTGTTAGCTATATATATATATATATATATATATATATATATATATATATATATATATATATATATATATATATATATATATATATATATATATATATATAAACGCAGGAGTTGTTTGGCGGATTTTGTTATATATATATATATATACTCCTGCGTTTTACTTTTTTATGTGCACACAAACCAGAAGAGAAATAACTTAAGCATGGACTCGGTAAAGCATAGAATCAGGTACTTTGTCATTTTACATCCCTCTGATGTTCCTGGTACTATGGACAAATGTGCATGGCGAGTTACAGAAACAGAAAAAGTGAGTTAGCTAATAAGTATTTTTATTGGCCTCTGTTGTTTTCACTCTATGCTGTTACATACATTTTAGTATATTTTAATATATGTAATGATTCTACAAATATGAGTAATAGCTGCGGTTGTTGATATATCCAAGACAAACAAACTAAAGCAGTCAAAAGAATATATAGAAACAAAAATTAGATATATAAATCAGTTTTAAACGACCAACCATACCAAGTTATGTGTGTAACTTACCATCATTTTATTCATACTTACTATTACTTCACTCCTAAATGTATATGTGTGTATGTCGATTATATATATATATATATATATATATATATATATATATATATATATATATATATATATATATATATATATATATATATATATATATATATATATGTATTAGCTCGTTACATTTCTACACTTCTAGTATCCAGTGGAGAGAGGACTTCAAGCTCAATATGCAATTGTTTTTAATTATACATACCAAACGGTTATTGTGATAATATTTATCTGAGATATTTGCATTTTTCAACATTATGATATGATTATTAAAAATTCAATATTGACATCTACAAGATATTTTGCAGTTATATTGCCTAGCATTTGCTAAATCAGATATGTCGATAGTGTTCTATATACAATATTTCTAGATCGGTCGATGTTTTTCTATAATAGATATTCCAGATATTTCGATAGTGTTCTATATACGATATTTCCAGATAGGTCGATAGTGTTCTATATACGATATTTCCAGATATGTTGATAGTGTTCTGTAAAAGATATTTCAAGATAAGCCGATAGTGTTCTATATACGATATTTCCAGATAGGTCGAAAGATTTCTGTAAATTATATTTCAAGATATGTCTATAGTGTTCTGTATACGATATTTCCAGATAGGTCGAAAGATTTCTGTAAATTATATTTCAAGATATGTCTATAGTGTTCTATATACGATATTTCCAGATAGGTCGAAAGATTTCTGTAAATTATATTTCAAGATATGTCGATAGTGTTCTATATACGATATTTCTAGTAGATATGATATCATGACTACGCTGAAATTATAATAATCCAGTGTACATACTTGACCCAACACAAACTCAACGATAATTTTAGTAATCGACTTCCAATCAATGTCCTATTTTCTTTAACAGGCTAGCATAAATATATTTCCTGTTCTTAATACTATTGTAATAAACTTGGAGTATGCACATTGATAGCGCCCCGTTTTTATAAATTCTTAGATTTGTGTGATTATTGTGATTCGGCGCCATGGAAATATTCCTAGCCCGAAATAATTGGCTAATTATTAGGAGCAAGCGTCACGGAGTCGAGTGTTAGTAAGTTTGAACGATACCATGGTTCGCTAGTAGTGAATTCAGGTCCAAACCGAATGACTTTCCCTAGTCCATATTAAAATCTAGTGGTGTACAATAGTGGTGTAACTGAGATGGCAGTATTTACGGTAGGAAACCGGTAAATTACTCAATGGAATCAACAAGTAGGGACTTGGTAGATACCGTTTATGTGTCCATTGTGGAAAATGGGTGCAGTTATATTGGAGCAATGTGCCAGTAAAAGTCTTTATTGACTGGCCTAAGGTGGCAGAGTTAAAATAGTTCCCAGTTTAAAAGGGGATATTAGTGTATTTTCTATGGCATAACCGGCTGGCGGTACGGAATCTGATGATGATGAAGAAAAACCATGCAAATGTGCAGTTGATGGACTTTTGGAAAGTTGATTTATCTGTGGTCTTGAATTGATTAGAGAAATATTTAGTATATAAAAGCAGACACGTCTGACTTTCCAATTTACAACTCATATTGTATGGAAGTCTTTGGAAATTTGGGGAAAACATATGACTTCCAGCGGGATTCGCGCTAGGGTTTGACACCGCTCGGTCAAGTGATACCCCTGTGCGTGTAACACTATTTACTATTATCTCATACTTCAAAATATGGTAGTACCTATTTATTCATAGAGGCATTGTCCCATATTACCATCATCGAATTCATTTGATGTACATTTCCTCACTCCTAATGCTTTGGTACAAAATGTTGTACTCTCTCTCTCTCTCTCTCTCTCTCTCTCTCTCTCTCTCTCTCTCTCTCTCTCTCTCTCTCTCACGAACGAACGAACGAACGAACAAACGAAACATTTTTAGAAACCTATCCAGCAAATGTTTCTCGTGCTGCGTTACGTTCAGTTCCAGAGGTGACAGCCATGACAAGTAAAGCAAGTGTATTGACTATTTATAGTTCCAACATATTGTAGAAGAATTTACAAGAATCAAGATTATTTTCACTTCCTCGAAATCACATACTGTTGTGTATTGTATTTACTTTAGGCGTCACAATAATAACAAGAGTATCCAAATCATTTTGGTAAACCCTAATTTATTTCAAAATAGATTTATATTTAATCTGATTAAGAATAAAAAAAAACAATTTCAATTATTTTGGGGTGTTTAAAATTCCGCTTCCCAAAATACAGCAAATAAAATCGATGATAAACATTTACCTTGCAGTACTCAGTTACACATATGAAATTCATCAAACCTTATCGCAATGTACCTAAATCTACTTTTCAAATTGTCATTACAGTTGACTCCGATTAACTGCACACCCTCGGGCCCGTTATGAGACTGTGCAGTTAACCGGAGTGTGCAGTTAACCGAAGTACGGTACAGTACATTGAAACGCATTGGGGGAAAATAGGACTGACGTGATTAGGTGCAGTTATTCGGAGTGTGCAGTTAACCGATGTGCAGTTAAGTGGAGTCGACTGTACTTAGAATGTATGTCATTAAAATCATCATAAATAGTCTCTGTCAATAGTTCATACTTTAATTTATCTCTTACAACTTTATCCAACTTGACTGAATCGACATGTGGGACATTTGGGTTCATAACGGTCTCGCCCAATTATTGGCTTAGTGTCTTTTCACCAGTTCTTTAAGGAATCTAGAACCACAGAACACAAGTCAGCAAAGGTGACAACGCTATCTGTCGTCTAGACTTATCAAGACGCTGTTATTAAACGAATTTAACGATTGCCGCGGTACACCAGTCCCTGAAATCTTGTGTTTTATTAAAAGTATATTAAAACATATCACCCCATTACAGCTAAAAAAATTATTAAAAAAACATAACAACAAACAACGCGTACACTGTATCATCTTTGTGTAAAACACGAATACTAATGCTGTAGAACTGCATTGATAGCATAGTATCTAATTACATTCTTACCTATCCATTAATTATTAGTGTCGTACTGATTGAACGATATCAGTCATATTTTATATGAATACTGTCAAATATGGGTTAGACATCGAAAATACTCACCTTCAACAACAACAAACCAACTACCGAGACAAACAACAACGAGACCGTTATGAGCCCAAATGTACTACTACTACTACTACTACTACTACTACTACTACTACTACTACTACTACTACTACTACTACTACTACTACTACTACTACTACTACTACTACTACTACTACTACTACTACTACTACTACTACTACTACTACTACTACTAATAATAATAATAATAATAATAATAATAATAATAATAATAATAATAATAATAATAATAATGTATTATTAAAATTATTAATATTATTATTATTATTATTACTATTATAATTATTATTATTATTACTATTATTATTATTATTATTATTATCACTATTATTATTATTATTATTATTATTATTATTATTATTATTATTATTATTATTAAAAGAATTAGTGTACGATTATAACCCTTTATTCACTGGACTGAATCTTTCATATACATTATTAATAGCAGATCTCAAATAGATAATGATTTAATATTGAATTTATGCAACGAGTAGAATAATGTCCAGTTTATGCGAGCCTTTGCTCTCTTCATAAATTTAGTATTAAATCATGGCCCATTTGAGATTCTTTCTATCACATATTATTTAAGTGGAAGTTTATTTAGATGACAAGAAGAGCGAATAATTTCGTTCATTCTGACAATGCACCTTTCATTTATTGTACGTAAAAACATAAGCCCAACCAAAGTTGAACTATTGACGTTTAAAAGTAGATTATAATTTTCTTACAACGATAAATCAACGAACAAGCGTCTTAACTATATATTTAAAAAAAACAGAAAATTTTACACAGACAAAATCATTTTTCAGTACAGAATATCCAATATGTCTGGTGTTGCATTCTTTGATGCACTACCCGTAAAATGTACGATTTATATCTACATTACCTTAAAGTGTCACTTTCACAATTAAACATTACATTAATATGGCGATATTCGTGTGAAAGATGGTTTACTGGATGCCAAAATTCACATATCAAGGTAATGCATTTATGACCGGATATTCGCAGTGCTTGATTTGGAACATTAAAATAAAGAATATGCAAACACATTTCATTTTGTCTCGGAATTGTATCACATATTTACCGCGTAAAAAAAATATGAGTGGTCGGATAAACTAATGTCCGTATTCCCCTGTGAATAGAGGTGAGTCTATTTACTTTTTTAAGTTAAAATATTTACCACGCTTGTTTATAGGGTGAATTCCAGGCTACATAGATGCCTCTTCCATTAATCCCCACCTCACTTTTGCAAAACCCATAGTTTTACTTTTTGTTGTTATTGCTTTTGTCTTGTGGTTTTACCGTTTCTTATGTTATGTTGAGTTATAGATGAGGTAACAAATCCATGTGGTCGTAAATTAGGCATATTGAAGCAGACGAGGCCATTTTCCCCCAAATTCCATTTTCGCGAATCGATTCTGAAAATGACGGCCAAAAATGATCATTGTAAAACAAAATTCCAGAATGCGGGGTTAAATACGTTTTTTTTCCATGATCGCAGACAATCATTAAAGATAATAATTTCACGCGCTTATTTGAACCAATCAGAATCACATTAAGTGATATTTTAACGTGTGGTAATATGAAAAAAAAAACTGCACATACTATAGGAAAACTATACATACTGTGTGATAAAAATCATTACAGTATCATTACAGCTTCAGCTTGATGGAGTCGATATGAATGATACAAATCATTACACTGTATATCATTACTGATGAATGGGTCAATATGAATTATACAAATCATTACACTGTATATCATTACTGATGAATGGGTCAATATGAATTATACAAATCATTACACTGTATATCATTACTGATGAATGGGGTCGATATGAATGATACAAATCATTACACTGTATATCATTACTGATGAATGGGGTCGATATGAATGATACAAATAATTACACTGTCATTACTGATGAATGGGTCTATACGAATGATACAAATCATTACATTGTACATCATTACTGATCAGTGGGTCGATACGAATGATACAAATCATTACACTGTATATCATTACTGATGAATAGGGTCGATATGATAGTTGGATAATTACATAGTTTCTGCAATCTTTCAATTGTAACAGCTTTACTCTGAAAATAACGTTTACTGTGTCCCTAATAGTCCGTCTGGCCTCTTTTCAAACAATTGCTTTAATTAGGATAGCATTTCCCCCTCGAAATGACATTTCGACATAGCAGTGTGACGATTGAGTTGCGTCCATTCTCTAGAAATCTAATTAATGGTTCTCTGGTCTCAGCTAATCGGTCCAAGATAGATCGCCAGAAATTTGCCCCGTCACAATACCGCCAAACAACTCCTGCGTGCGTTTGACTTTTTTATGTGCACACAAACCAGAAGAGAAATAACTTAAGCATGGACTCGGTGAAGGATAGAATCAGGTACTTTGTCATTTTACATCCCTCTGATGTTCCTGGTACTATGGACAAATGTGCATGTATGTATGTATGTATGTATGTATGTATGTATGTATGTATGTATGTATGTATGTATGTATGTATGTATGTATGTATGTATGTATGTATGTATGTGTGTGTGTGTGTGTGTGTGTGTGTGTGTGTGTGTGTGTGTGTGTGTGTGTGTGTGTGTATGTATGTTACTTTCCATTAATTTTAGGAATATAAATTATATTTTGAATTTGACAAAATATGTTGGTTTTCATTCTTGTATGTTACTAAGTCTGAACAAAGGGCATTAATGTCTCAGCCGTTGTTTTTTTTGTTTTTTTTTTTTTTGTTAATATATTGAGAAATCATTTCCCACATTTGTTGACGAATGATCAAAACAAACAAAAAGGAAAAGAGTGACCATATATGTTTTATACTGAAGGTTACATAATGGCATTTAATCATTAGATTATCAGACTGAGAAATTATGTAGACTTGCATCCGGACTCCTTTGAGGGGATACACTGATGTGCTATCGCTAGCAAAGAATTTTGTTTTACAGCGCAGCAGTTTTCAGAACTTTTTAAATATCTCTAATATGATTTTCATTGCACTTATCTTCCCTCCCCAGTATTAGAACGTGTTTCATGCCCCGCTCAATAATGCATTATTATATTTGCATTTCATAAGTCATGAGCGTATATAAATATATCCTAAGACAAAATGGATTTATATGTCTTATCTTGGGTAATTCCTACCGTCTGACCAGGTCACAAGTCTGAAAATATTACTTTTCAAATTGTGTCTCTTTTTGATGGAGTTCCTACATTTGTGTCACAAGTCAATATTGTCATATTTTGTCTGTTTGGCCCTTTTTCCCTTTCCCACTGCATTCCTATATATAAAAAGCAAAGTTAGCTCGTCTCTAAAATATAATAACCATATCGGTGAGACAAGCTGGAAGTCATGTGGCCTATTAAGCTGAGTGAGAGCATCCTGCTGAAACTTGAAGAGAAAGAACAAAGGTTCCATTTTGTTTCTGTTTCACGTTCTGATCTTTCAGTAATATTCATTCTCCGTGGTAGCTTAAATAGAAGAGCGTCAAACTCGTAATCCGAAATCAAGAGTTCACTACCCATCCAGGCTGCTAAGGCTCGGCTGTCTCAGTGTGTGATTGGTCAAAGCACTTAGCCCCAACTTTCTCGGCATCATATAAGCTAAAACAGTGCTGAACATGCCGTTAGAAGCCAGCCAAACATCCAATACCAACCCTTCTTGCAACACTATAATGTCTTTCCATATATTTATGTATTATAGCCCAATCACTACATAGTTTGCAGTAAAGGCTTTTTTCCTCCAGTGCTGATCTAAAACTTTGTCTCAGATGTATTACAAATCTATCGTTATAAAAGTTACTATGCAGTCTACTTTTCCGAAGGTTGATCTGATCCTCATACCAGATGTATTATATTTTCATCATTATGCAACTTGTCAAAAAATATACTACCCCATGAACCATTCGGAACCTTGTATCAGATGGGCATCTGGCATAGATTTAGTTTCCTTGCTGTCAGGGATCCACTGCGTCCGAGTGGTCTAAAACGCTCGGCTTTACAGATCACTGATATGTCACCTCTGTCGGCTTGGGTTCAAGTCTAGAGTCGGTCAGTGTGGGCGTATGAGAATGCTTGTGGAGTGTCTTCTTTACAGTGGTGTACGGTATGAATTACTTGATGCTCAGATAGTATCCAAAAAATTAGATCGGAGTCATCAGGAGTCAGATTGTGACCGGCGAGGTTAGTTACCTTGTGTTATATGGTGTCACATTAGTTTCCCCAGAATCACCTGCCTGTGGCCATAACGCTGCAAATTGGGTAGTATCATGTCACCTGGGGAAAACCGTAAGTTTTGACAAATACATCAAACTGAATTTATTTTGCATCTAAT